>OX030948.1:79198251-79643032 GCA_943735915.1 Pherbina coryleti
CTATCATATTGTATCATATTATTTAATATGTTAATTATAGTCCATTTTGAAGTTAACCCTTTATATTGAATTGTATTCTATATGAATTTATAAGAACTTAATTATGTAAGATATACGTATACATATATATCCTTTGAAATTTATTGCAGCCGTACTGCAAGGCGGGCGGCATGTTTATGTCAAGATGCTTATCAGCTGCATAAACAGTTAAATTCCTTTTGAAATGTAAGAGGGCGCTTTCGCTTCTCACCACAGTTTGTATTTTCTTAATTTGTATGTACTAAATAGTAAAAACCAAAAAGTTACAGGTTCCTGTCTGTAGCTGGACGATTTCTCGTCCACTTTATTTTCAACCACCTCCTTTTTCTTTCTTCTTGTTAACTAAATCAAATAATCTATTGATTTGGAATTCTAATAGATTCTGCTGCTTCACCCATTTCCACTGGCATACTTCTACTAGAAACAAATATCCTCACATTTACACCCATTGAGTAAACAAAAAAAAAAAGAAAATATCATAAAGAAAAAAAACATTTTTTTTTAAAACAAGTATCAAAATAATTGCAAATTGAAAATAGAAAAAGGTAATGAGCAGCGTAAAAGATCGTATTGTCAAAGCAGCTCAAAAGAAATTAAGATTCGAAATAAATAGGTCTTTTGAACACACTACAAAAACACCATCCAACACTTTATATAACATGACTTCCCACACGCCGCTCAGGTCGGCGGATACGTTTTTCATTGACATGTCTGAGACCATTAATGTTCCAACAGGGACAGAAAAAGGTCAAGTGGCAGCTTCCACTGTGACCAAGAAAAGTCAAGGAGCAGTTTCGAAGGTAGGCTTGGCGACTCCGGCATCATCCGCGACTTCATCATTCCCACCTGATTTATCCTTCCCACCACCATTGACACATAAGGATGCTAGAGGGGTCGATACGGCAGGGTTTAGGTCTGAGGCATCCATAGGTGACAGGGACCACGAGTATTCTAGCGAGATTAGGTCCATGATTAACGCCTCAGTAGCTCAAGCCATGGAAAGCTATAGGGCGTCTATAAAACAGGATATCTCGGAGGCTATGCGGGAGATGATGAAAGACAATGTCATCGAATATATGAAGATGATTAATGATACGGTGAGACCAGTTTCTAGGCCGGAAAAACACTCGAGAGTGGCAGAAACAGATGCTGAGGATTGTAGTTGGATGCATACAGAACAACTTAATGAAAAAAATGTGAATGTTCAGAGAAGTATTCAGCTCCAGAACCACACTGGCCAACAGCAGAGGTATGGTCAAAAGTTGAATGGCGATCCAAGTGAGAATACTAAGGGCATTAATTTCGATGTCGACAAGGGCGAACAAAATAGATCGGCTTACGCTCCTATTAGCTACGCAAATGCACGAGGACAAGAAGGTGAATACAGAGCCACAATATACTCGCGAGAGCACGTTGAGTGTAACGCACAAGCGAATCAAAAGAATATACGAGGACAACACAGGAGTTGTTGGCCCAACGTGAGGGCTCCTGAATATCATCCGGCATACGAGAGGCCGAACCATGAACAAAATCAGTATACATCAACTACACACGACAATGAAGAGCACCCAAGAGTATTGAGAAGCTTCATAAAAATTGAGAAATGGGATATAACATGCACCGGAAAGCGTGACGAAATGACCGTAGAGGATTTTATTTTCAGAGTGGAGTACCTACAAAGTCACTATGGTATACCGTGGGGTGAAGTTCTGCGTGACTTTCATTTACTGGTTGGAGGACAAGCGAGAGACTGGTATTGGCTGTTTTTGAAAACAAACCATGTACCCAATTGGATGGTGCTGCGCGCCGCACTTCAGTCGCAATTCAAATCCAATAAGAGCGACTTCGAAGTTATGAGGGATCTGGTGGAACGGAAACAGCAGCCTGGGGAGTCTTTGGACAGTTTCTTCCACACGATGAACAAATTGCGATCGCGACTTAGAGTGCCAATTCCAGATGCTGACATGGTAAAGATCACAAAGCGAAATCTGCGTGAAAATTTGGCGCGAGTGGTCTACCCCATGTCTATTTACAGCTTTGAGCATCTGCAATATGAATGCCTCGAAGTAGAAAATAATTTTCCTAGAAGAGATTCCCGCATGCAACCGCCACAGATTACACAAAATACAAGGTACCCAGCAAGGAATCAACAGGTCAGTGAAGTAGTCTTCGATGCCAATAATGAGGAAGAGCCATATGATGACATCCTGGAAAATGTAGAAGCTATACAGAAGGAGAGACGTAGCAATGGTTCAGGGCAAAAAAGGGTTCTTGTGTGCTGGAACTGCAATGAGACGGGTCACACATATATGAAATGCGAGTCCCCTGTGAGAAAAATATTTTGCTACAAATGTGGTCTTGAGGGATATATAACTCCGAAATGCCCAAATTGCAGCACGGGTCACTGAGGGAACAGCAGCAACAACTTCAACAACTACATCAATAGAAAAGAAAACAGAAAATGCCTTATCGAATATTAACAAAATGTATATATGTAAAAACAACAATAATAAAAAAATGTTTAGTTTAATAGATATCCAGTCTTTACGTTTAGAAGATAGAATAAAAAATTATTACCAAGTCAGGGAACGTATTTTTGGAGAGAAGCAAATTGACGGAATGCGATTTATCACGAGAAGGGTGCAAAAGGCACGTGAGGGATATCAGCAAAGAAAATTTATGAGAAAACTCGTGGCAGAATCAGTTGACGTGGCTTGTAAATCTGATCCTAGACCGTACGCAGATATAACCATTTTAACAAAAACTCTTAAAGGCCTTTCGGATACCGGAGCATCGGTTAGTATTATGGGGAAAGGTTGTCGCGAGTTGATTTCAGAGTTGGGGATAGAACCAAATAGAATGACGGCTAAAGTTAAAACTGCCGGTGGGCAAGCTCATTTCGTCATTGGTAAAATAATTTTACCAGTAAACTATGAAGGTAAAAAAGAGGACATTATTTTTTATCTATGCCCTTCTCTGGAACAAACAGTATACCTTGGTATCGACTTCTGGAGAAAATTCCAATTAGCGCCAAAGGTTCTCGGTCTTGCTGAACTCAGCCATGAAGGACATTTTAAAAACCCGGAAGTACCAGAAATGGGAAAAGGTCCGGAGGAACACAAGCTTACAGAAAATCAAGTAAAACAGCTAGAGGAGATAAAGAAAAGTTTTATCACTTTTGAAAATAATGGTTTAGGGAGGACGCAGTTAGAGAAACACAGCGTTCAGCTCGTAGCCAACACTGAGCCTGTCAAAGAACGCCACTTTCCAGTCTCACCAGCAGTCCAAAAATTATTATATGCTGAAGTCGACAAGATGTTGGAGCTGGGAGTAATCGAAGAGAGCGACAGCCCGTGGAGTAACCGAACTACCCTTGTGCGAAAACCGAACAAAAATCGCCTTTGTTTGGATGCCCGTAAATTGAATCAAAGAACGGTCAAAGACGTCTACCCACTTCCGAACATAGAAGGCATTCTGAGCCGAATAGATGAGACGATTTATATAAGCAGCGTTGACCTCAAGTTTGCCTTTTGGCAAATAGAACTCGATGATGAAAGCAAAGGCTTTCACGGTACCTGGCAGGCCGCTATATCAGTTCCGCGTAATGCCATTCGGGTTGTGCAATGCAGCTCAGCGATTATGTCGTCTAATGGATAAGGTAATCCCACAGCGACTTAAGGGGAATGTGTTCGTCTATCTCGACGATTTGTTAATAATCACTTGAGATTTTGATACCCATCTGAAGGTGCTAAAACAAGTGGCTGATTGCTTGAGTGCAGCCAACCAAACCATTAAAATCAAAATTTTGTTTTAAAGAGCTGCGCTATTTGGGTTTTATAATTGGCGGGGGTGTTCTTAAGACAGACCCAGAAAAGGTCACTGCAATATCAAAAATACCGATCTCGAAGACGCCCCGTCAAGTAAGAAGCTTCTTAGGTACGGCTGGGTGGTATCGTCGCTTTATCAAAAACTTCGCGGCAATCGCGGCTCCAATAAGCGATACTTTGAAAAAAAGGATCCAAATTTGTAATGACACCAGAAGCAATAGCATCATTTCAAGAACTCAAAAATGTCCTGACTACTGCGCCTGTACTAGTACATCCAGATTTTAAAAAGAGATTTTTCATCCAGTGCGATGCATCGAATATAGGTGTTGGAGCCGTTTTTTTCAATTGGATGATGAAAACAATGACAGGCCAATAGCGTTCTACTCGCAGAAGCTGAACGGTGCTCAGATCAATTATAGCGTCACGGAAAAGGAATGCCTAGCTGCGATAATGGCAGTGAAAAGATTTAGGCCGTATGTGGAATTAATGCCATTCACAATCATCACGGACCACGCTAGCCTCAAATGGCTCATGAGCTTGAAAGATTTGAGCGGACGCCTGGCTAGATGGTCTCTTCAGTTGCAGGCCTATAACTTTGAGATCGAGTACAGGAAAGGATCTGACAACATAGTGGCAGATATGCTGTCGAGGTCTTTCGAAGAAATATCTGTTGAAGAATTGGATTTGCTAGGCATCGAAACAACAGAGTTTGAATCACCTGAGTATCTACAGAAAATAGAAACAATTATAGAAAACCAAGAAAAGTTTCCCGATCTGAAGGTGCAAGACGGGGTAGTATACATGCGGACTAACTATGCACAGCACGAATTCAGTGATTCTCATTGGAAACTTTGGGTTCCAGAGGCGCTCACGACCACTATGATTGAGAAGGCACATGTCCCGGAGAATGTATCACATGGTGGCGTCACAAAAACATGGCATCGACTTCGACAAAAATACTTTTGGCCAGGCATGACAATCCAAGTGCGTAACTTCATAAGAAACTGTGTGACATGCAAGGAGACTAAACCCGCAAATCATGAGATGAGAACGAGCATGGGAGAAGAGGTAGTAACTCAACGTCCTTTCCAAAAACTATACGTCGATTTTCTTGGAAAATACCCACGATCAAAAGGAGAAAACGCGTACATTTTCATTGTTTTAGACCACTTTTCAAAGTTTATTTTTTTGAAAGCCATGAGAAAAGCCACAGCTGGAAATGTAGTCACATTTTTAGTGGATGAAATTTTTAACAAGTTTGGCGTTCCAGAACTGATCCATTCCGATAATGGAAAACAATTTTTAGCCAAAGAATTTCAGAACATGCTCATGAATTATAAAATAAAGCATATGAAGACCGCCTTCTACTCTCCTCAGGCGGTGTTATCAGCGATTCGGGCATATTTACATGAAGATCATAGAGATTGGGATTTGTAACTCACAGAAATCGAGTGCTCATTAAGGACATCAGTGCATGCGTCTACTGGAGTAACTCCGTACTTCGCTCTATTCGGACAGAATATGTTCACGAGCGGAAGCGACTATGAACTGGCAAGGAGACTGAGCGCTTTAGAAGACGGCGAAATAGAAATACAGCAGCGAAATGATAAAATCAATATTATACGGGACAATATTAAGGCCAAGTTACACAAAGCTTATAAGGACAGTGCTCGGCAGTACAACAAGAAATCAAGACAAGTCAACTTTGTTCCAGGACAAGAAGTGTATAAACGCAACTTTGTTCTGGGCAATTTTAAGAATAACTTCAATGCAAAATTCTGCCGAAAATTCTTAAAATGCCGAGTAGTAAGAGCCCTTGGAAAAAATATGTACGAACTTGAAACATTGAATGGAAAACCGATTGGGGTCTTTCACGCCAAAGACATAAAGCAATAAAGTGTATCAATCAAAAAATCAAATATCGTCACATGCAAAAATATTACGCGGCAATGGGTTAATCAGGTTGGACCAACTTGTACTAATTTATAAGATTCATTCTTTAATTCACACGACTTTAACCGATCTCGTTATAAATAATTGATTTGAGAATTGATAAATTTCAGAAATACCGTCACTGCGACAATTAGAATAATTAGTAACACAATAGCTACAAACTGGCAAGAAACAAACCATAACAAAGAGGAACTGGTCAATGTTAAGCCCGTCTACAAACTGTTCACTACAAGAAAGTGTTAAAATTTAAAGCTCCAAATGCATGAGGTGTTGCTCATATTCTTCTTCTTCAATATTCGATGAGATGTTTCTCATCTATGGCCCGGCTTAGCTCGAACGCAATTTTTGAGACTCTTAATCTCAGGGTGTGGGCGCTTGCCTACGTTAGACGTTGGTGAAGAGCATATAAACAAATATAGTTTAGTATTACAATTGACTTGCCAGATACCCTTTGTTTGTTTTTCTAATAATTTGTTAATAGAAAAGGTTTACAGTTATTGACTAGATGCTACCGTATGACCGTCATTTACATTAGTTACTTTTGGAAAGTGGAAGCGTTTGAGGCGAATGTTTCGGAGCATAACGGGCCATGACAAGCGTCCTAGATTCATTAACTCTAGCCCCACCACCGAATACGGTCTACCGAATCTTACAGCAAGCCAAATAAAAGAGTAAAGGATGTCTCACATAACATATATCTGGGCACTGTACGAAGATGTATGTGTATGTGCGAACTCGTCAATGGTATTACGAATCTAAATTTGCTTAAAGCCGACAACAGAAGAAAGCGTACTTAATTCTGCAAGAATACATTTAAAATCAAAAACAAATCTTGAGCACACCGCCCACTAGCTTTTCGTTGCCATAGCTCGAAAAACTAGAATTTTGTAGCGTGTGGCGTAACGCCGATTAACTATAAGATTCAATAGAGAACATAGCTCACTAGAAAAATACGACAAAACATAATCATATCAAACCCGATCGTATTTTCATAAATTTTTTTTATACGGAAGGCAAGAACAAACATTTTACAACTGTTGTGAAATATTCGCACAATAAGACCAAATATATATGACAGCTCGTGAAATCCCTAAATTATTATTTTTTTTTTTTGATAAATCACGCGTTAAGGGAACACTCCCCAGCAAACATTATGACTCTAAAAGGACTCCTTTAAGACTCATATATATGAGATTTTATCGTCATAATGCGCTCAGAAAAGACTCTTTTGAGAGTTCATTTTCGTATGTTCTGGGCTCGAAAATATGATTCATAATAATGACTGTTTTATGTTTCATTTTGGACTTAAAATTAAGGAACTCTTAAGACTCATAATAAACCCAACTTTATTACTCATATAAATTAGTAACATACTCATTTTTGCAAAAAAAAAAAAAAAAATTTAAGAATACTCTTTTGAATCATGTAATGAACCCTTTAACCGTTCATGCTGTGATGCATCGATTGTTGAAATATGTCGTTTAGGACAGAATATATTTTTAGATTCGAATATTTTATAATTGGAAAATAAAAAAAAGGAAGAAAATAAAATGACAGGAATATAATTTTCAAACATTTCAAGTAAAAAGAAACTGTAGAAACTCATAAAACACGCAAATGGAAATACTCTATTTAGAGCCATTTTTTTTTGAGACATTCAGAAAATGTTTGCAGGGTTAGCATAGAATAGGGATGCTAATGTTAGTTTTTTTAAAAAAAAAAAAAAAAGGAAAAAAGAGAAAAATCACTCACCAATATTCCTTGTGCTGGTGGCGTGAGTGGTGCGGATGTTGCCGGGACTGGCTTTACCTTTTTGACTACTTTTGACCTAGAAAATAAAGAAAACATTTAATAATGTAGTGAAAAAGTTACTTACCGCAAGTCCTGGTCATGGCAGATGAAAATGCAGTGTTCCACGCTAGGCCAGAAATGCTACGCAGAGTTCCAGTGCTGACCTTATGGGAATGCACGTAAGAAAAAAGGAAAAATGAAAATATAAGAAAAAAAAAAAAAATTAGATGAGATACCTGGTCACAATGATAAAGTAAATAACAAACATCTTTTTACTTACTTGACTTGCTGCGTCCAAGTTGGTTGATCGGTGCCGCTAGGAGGGATAAGGGAATTTGGCGTGTTCCCTAGTGCTGTTCGGCTTGTCCGTTGCAATCTGAAAAGAGAAAAAACCCAATATTATCTACACGAATTAGCCAAATCCTACACCTAATATACGTTAATACAATTCTAGAAAATACGCTACTTAGGTTGGTACCAATATACTAAATATATATAAGAAAACTATTTGAATAAGATCATGATACAATAAGAAGGTAGGGTAAGGAGCTTTGACAAGACCTACTGCTAATGTCAAAACCATAAAATACTGTGCTACCATATCTTAAGAAAAAATCCCATGACAAATCTATGTTTCATGGTTTCCGTGGGTAAGCGTTTTATATAAAATGCATTGCTGAAAATATTGATAATCGAGGAACTTTTAAAAAAGGTTGATTTATCTTCAACAGTTCCAGTCTTAAGAAGACTTAAAAAAGTTTTTTTTTAAGATATCGTATGCACATTACAATAAAATTTTTAAACAAGAAATAAAGAATACAAAAAGATAAACAAAAAATGATGGGCAATATTCAATTAGTGCAAAATAAAGCTATAAAATAACTAAAAAATTCGTTGTCTCAAATATAGACACATTGATTGAAATTTTTCTTATTTACCCTATATAAAATTCCTTTTCTATGTATTTATCCCAAATTTATGAAATATACAGAAAAGTGGCATCGCTAAAATGCTTTTTGACATAAGTCTTGTCAAAGCTCCTTACCCTACCGTCTTATTGTATCATGAATAAGATGTATTATAAATACTCACCTATAAACTTACCTAATCCAGTTGGAAGAAAATTAAAACAAAAACAGAAGTTGGCTGCTTCAGTTGCAATAGTTTCCTGCGCACGGATCAAGGCTGCCGCCTATGGCGTCGATTACACAGTGCAATTGCAGTGCATTTTCACGCGTCATAAATCCCATGGGTATGAAGAAGGGAAAATCGCAAGGTACCAGAAGCGTAGAATCCGTGTGGAAATGAGTGTGCGTATTGTCCAATGGTAGTTCTATGAGCAAAAGAGGAAAAAGGGGACGTAAATGAGTTAACTTAACGAACTTAGGGCTTTAAAAGAATAAGAATAGAGATGGTAGTAAAAATCAAAAGAAATATTTTTGTGTTAGAGTCAGTATATGAACATTACAACATATAGATTTTTAAATTTATTTTTGTATACTTAATTTCAAAATAAACGGTTAAGTCAATTTGAGCTTATGTTAACACCGGAACTAAACGTACTGAATACCATCTCGTATGTTTATCTAACTATGAAGCTTTTCCATAGAGTGAGACAGAAAGCTTTCGTGCTCCACTTAGTAAAGTTACAAACCAAAAAAAAAAGCATTTATACTAATTAGCATGTATAAGCACGGGTAACAGTTTCTTCTAACAAAAGATTGGCGTGAGCAAAGCGCTTTGAAAGCTGATTGGGTCTTTTTGATGGGTCGATTAGAAGAAAAGTTGGTTTTACCAATACTTAAGAGATTCTTAGTTGCAAGTTGACCAACGATTTTTTTTGTTTTTATATGCAGAGATCGAAAAGATTTGTGGGGACGACAGTTTGACGTACAGACATTAAAATTAGTGAGTGTCTGAAGTCCTGAATCGGAGGTAATGAATAGTCTCCGGGATTAAATTATTTTAACGATAGTCTGCAAGTGTCAATATAAAGTGTGGGTTTTTAGCATAAAAACATAGTGTGTTTTTAGCATAAAATGCTTACTTGGAATATTAATAAGAATAATGCTGAGTGCAACAAATAAACTAAATCAAAATAAAAATCTGGGAAAAAAAAAGAATTTGAAAAGAATTTCAGAGGGCTCAGCTGGAAGGCAGACATTCACTCACTAAAAAAGGAGAATCGCAGTCGTCACATAAGAAAAGGCTGGGAAGAAAGCCTTAGGGACGACTGCGACAAAAATTTTTCGTGACAACTGCGACCAAAAAAATTTTCCGGTGCTGCGTAAATGAAATTTTGCCAGGCTGCGACTAAGGCATAAAAGTGTGCACCTAAAATAGTTCATTTACGGCTTCGAAAGTGTCTCATACGTCGGCTAAATTTTGAAATTGCGGATATAAAAAAATCCACTTTATGCGCTAAAGTTGTCCAACGGCGGCAAAAAAATCCAACTGCTGCCACTAAGCCGCGGCTGAAAATATACATTTCTGGGATTTTGTTCATCATTTTGCCGTGTCGAAATAAGGCGAATTCTACTACAAAGAACTACCAATACGGGCCCTAACGGTATTTTGGCGGTGACTATACGGTTCGATTGCTGCGTCGAAGTCGATAAGAGGAGGGTGTCGCATCCAAGAGGTTTTTTAGCTTAAGTTATGTGTTAAGTTATGTAGTAAGTGTACTTAAATTTAAATGAAAATTCTAAATTAGAGCGTGGAAAAAAAGGAAGAGAAAAAAAAATAGAGAACAAAAAAAGAAGAAGGGAGGTTTAAGAATAAAACATTGGCATCAAAAATGCCATTTATTGTGAGGCTACATCGCTAATGGCGGAAAAATAATTTTCTAATTGTTAAAAAAAAAAAAAGCTCATATTAAATTTGCCGCTTTCAAAATTTATATTTACCACCCCTATAGAGCTCTATCGAGGTAGGCAGGGATAAAAGTAGCTGACCGAGCGTGAAGATTGATCCATGCATAACCTAGCGATTTAGCCCAAATAATTCTTTTCCGAATTTGTCTCAAGATACTTTTGACATCTTGTTTCTCTTAGAGTTAATATAATAGTCCTTAAATAAAAATCCTCTCAATGTCAAATTGTATGTTAATGTATTGTATATGTAAGTATATGTATATTGTATATGTAAAGTATATGTATCTACATATTAATCTTTTCTAATTAAAGTTTGAATTCTTACATGATATAAGAAAATTGAGTAAATTTTGTATAGTGGCAAGTCTGCGCGTGTAAATCCGTTTTAAGGTAAGGGCAACACCGTTTAGCGCGCGGTTAGTATGAATTATTCATGTTACACACAGTGAGATGGGCTAAGCAAACCGTGTGGCGTGTGACCGAGGAATAGGTGGAATGACTTAAGTACTCTGTGAAAAAAGGTAACATTTGGGGTTGTTCAAAACTCGTCGAATGAACAATCATGGAAGGGAGGGCGAGACGCGTGGATATAACATCTGATCCACGAAAACATACGGATTGATTTTGTCTTTTCCTTAGCTTACAGGGAGTGAAGTGTTTGTTTTTTTTGTGATCTTTTTTTTTGTAGTAATCTAATCGATTACAGATTTTTGTTTGTTATACCCTCGACCGGAAGTGGCGGGTCGAACCAACCTGGCATCCTGAGCTAGCCGGTAGGCCACATCCGGTACGATAACAAGGGGACACTAACAGAGTAGCGGTCTGGGACTGTAATCGCGTTTAGTCTTCTATAGTCACCACAGGGTATCCAGTCGTTCACATCTTTTTTCGGTACTAGATGTAGCGGAGGAGCTGACATGGAGTCTGAAGGGGAAGGCAGATGCCTGTTTTGAAATCAAATTCCTGTTTGGAAATTTTGTATTTGAAGGAGTCAAGGCGGCTTGGTCTTGAAAAAGGTAACTGTCCTTCTGCAGTTATGTGGTGTTCTGTTTTGTATTTAACTGGTTTGTTGTAGTCTGGTTCTGCTGTTAGTGATTTGTAATTTTTGAGTATACTTATATATTTATTGTCTACAGGGGCGCACACAGGTAGGGGTTTTGGGGGTTACAACCCCCCAAATGAACGAATAAAAATTAAATTAAATGTGTAGAGTAAAACGATCGGAGGACGATCCTCACAAGGCAACGCCTTGAGGGTCAAGGGGGCGATCTTCACATGGCAACGTGTCTGACTGCCTCAACCTGGTGAGGCCAGCATTATCCATGTCGAACTCGTCTCAAGTCGACTCAAACCTCTGCGTGGTGTCCTCTAGAAACGGCAAACTGGCAACCGTTAGTTTGACGGCTAATCTGAGCGGAGGGCTCCCCTTGCCTTTAAAGGGTTGTGCGTTGGGTTTGAAGGCCACCACGTAAAAACAAAATTTCAATGAAACGCATAAGAAATAAGATAAAAAGGATCCCCAAATCTGACGACGACTACCGCAAACGAAAAACTGACAATGATTTACGGATATGCACCTGGCACGTCCGAACCCTGAATTGGGATGGTGCCTCTATCCAACTGATAGATATCTTAGAAAGATACAAAGCTGATATCACTGCAATCCAAGAAATGGAAGGGACAGGGTTGCTTACGGCAAGCATCCTGTGATATCTACTACAGCGACCATGCGGAGAAGCACGAATTTGGATGCGGATTCGTGGTTGGCAAGCGACTACGGCATCATGTCCTGCACACCTGTGAACGAACGTCTTGCCATAATCCGTGTCAAGGCAAGATTCTTCAATATAAGCCTGATTTTTGCGCATGCTCCGACAGAAGAGAAGGACGATGAGACCAAAGACAGCTTCTACGACCGCCTTGAAGAGGCGTATGAGCGTAGCCCCCGCCACGACATAAAAATCGTGCTTGGTGACTTCAACGCCAAGGTGGGAAAAGAAAATATCTTTCGTTCAACAGTCGGAAAGTTCAGCCTCCACGACAATACCTCCGATAACGGAATGAGGCTCATTGACTTTGCCGCATCGTGAAACATGTTCGTTAGTAGCACTAGATTCAAGCATCTCACAATTCATAAAGCAACTTGGCTGTCTCCTGATCAAAAGACGCGTAACCAAATTAATCACGTTTTGATTGACGGAAGGCACTTTTCCAGTGTTTTAGATGTACGCACGATCCGTGGTGCCAATATAGACTCGGATCATTATCTTGTCGCAGCCAAGATCCGTACACGCCTGTGCGCAACCAAGAATGCGTGCAATCCAGCACAGAGAAATCTAGACGTCGAAAAGCTGCAATCAAAACAAACAGCCGAAGACTTCGCTCCTCGACTCTCACTCCTGCTTCAAGAAAGCACTCCTCCGATCGACGATATATGCGCGCAGTGGAATCACATTTCCCACTCTATGCGTACGGCTGCCGAAGAGGTGATTGGCTATCACCGCCCTCGCCGAAACCAGTGGCACGACCAGGAGTGTCGCGACGCCACTGCAGAAAAAGACGCCGCCTACAAAGCCACCCTGCAGTCGGTTGTAACGCGTGTTGCTAAAGAGCGATACAAAGAGAAGAGGAGGGAAGCGAGACGCATTTTCAGGTGAAAGAAAAGGGAAGCAGAAATGCGTGAGTGCGAGAAAATTGAGATGCATGGTGACAGGAATGAGGTCCGAAAAAATTTTTCCAAAAAATAAGACGCCTGGCCGATGGTTTCAAGACCGGGGCCTCTTCCTGCAAGGATGAAAATGGGAATCTAGTGACAGATATCCAGAGTTCACTGATGATGTGGAGGGAACACTTGTCTAGGCTTTTGAATGGTGACGACGACAACAATCCCGCCAATGGAGATGATATCCCGGAAACCCAATTGTGGACGACAACGTTGAAGTTCCGCTGCCCGACCATAGTGAAGTCTTGAAAGCTATAGCTCGGCTTAAAAACAACAAAGCCGCAGGAGCCGATGGCTTACCTACTGAGCTCTTTAAGAATGGAGGCGAAGCTCTATTTAAATGCATTCATGAGCTTCTATGCAGAATATGGTCGGAAGAATGCATTCCAAACGATTGGAACCTCAGTGTGCTCTGCCCAATCCACAAGAAAGGCAATCCCACAATTTGCGCCAACTACCGTGGGATAGGCCTTCTGAATACGCATATAAGGTCCTGTCGAGCGTATTATGTGAAAGACTGAAGCCCATCGTAAACCAGCTGATTGGACCTTATCAGTGTGGCTTCAGACCTGGTAAATCCACCATAGACCAGATATTTACGCTACGACAAATCTTGGAGAAGACCCTAGAAAAACAGATCGACACACACCATCTTTTTGTCGATTATAAAGCCGCCTTCGACAGTCCTATAAGGAATTATCTATACTCCACCATGTCTGAATTTGGTATTCCTGCAAAGCTCATCCGTCTTTGCAGAATGACACTGAGCAACACCAGCAGCACAGTTAAGATCGGGAAGGATCTCACTCCTCCATTCGATACCAAACGAGGTTTCAGACAAGGTGATTCCTTATCGTGCGACTTTTTCAACCTGATGATGGAGAAGATCATCCGAGCTGCTGATTTGAGACGCAGTGGCACGATATTCTACAAAAGTATTATGCTGCTGGCGTATGCTGATGATATCTATATCATTGGCCATAATACGCGCGAAGTTAGTGCAGCATGCTCCAGATTAGCGAAAGAGTCGAGTCGAATGGGTCTTGCAGTGAATGCAGATAAGACGAAATACCTAGTGTCAACAAATAAACAGTCCCAGCGTCTTGGAAACCACGTCACTGTTGACAACATCTCCTTCGAGGTTGTTAAGGACTTCGTCTACCTGGGATCCAGCATTAACTCTTTCAACGATGTTAGTATTGAGATAAAACGAAGGATAACTCTTGCCAACAGGTATTACTTTGGGCTAAGTAGGCAATTGAGAAGCAGAGCCCTCTCTTTACGAACAAAACTCACGCTCTATAAGTCACTAATCAGGCCCGTCCTATTATATGCAGCACAAACGTGGACGTTGAGCAGTTCTGATGAAAAGACTTAGGGAGCCTTCGAGAGAAAGATCCTTCGTAAAATCTTCGGTCCAATCTGCGTCAATGGCGAGTACCGAATTCGATGGAACCACGAGCTGTATGAGCTGTACGCTGACATCGACATAGTTAAGCGCATTAAAATCGAGCGGCTCCGCTGGCTACCGAATAAAAAACGACGCTCCAGCGAAAAAAATATTCGATTCGGTGCCCGGTGGTGGTCAACGCAGAAGAGGACGCCCACATCTTCGTTGGAAGGATCAGGTGTTGGATAACCTGACCACGCTTGGTGTTTCCAACTGGCGCCAGCAAGCGCAGAACATAAATGGCTGGCGCAATTTCTTATACGAGGCCAAAACCGACTTGCGGTTGTAAGCGCCAGATAAGTAAGTAAGTAAGTTTAGAGTAAAACAATTATAAATTATAAAGCATTATTTATTTAAGTTGGAATGTTTAAAGCTACTTTCATGGTGTTATTTATTGTTTTTATTAAATAATGTTCTGTATACGAAAAAGAGCCCTGCCTGAGTATGCTTTTTCGCCTGAAATATCATCATATATATGAATGTTTTGGCAAAGTTTGTAATAATATAGACGATTATGCAGTTTTAATTAAAAAATATAAATAAATAACTGGCCATTTCAGCCCTTGAAAGGACTGTGACCTAGCTTCTCATGATCAATTGTGTTGTGCGTGTTATTAAGTTTGTACACAATTGACCGAGAACCGGACCTACATGCTTAACGCCGACTCCGAACGGCGATGAACTCTCAAGAAGCTCTCGTTCTCAAGAAGTTTTACATGGCATTTTGATTACTCTCTGGGGTTTGCCATTGTCTGCAGAAAGGTGGCAGCCGTACAGAAAAATTATTTTAATTCAAATAATTTTCTGTCGCTGCTGGGGTTCGAACCTGGCTCTCCAAAGTTCGTTGACATAGCGGCCACGCACTTTAACCAACTACGTCACGGTCGCCACGCAGTTTTAATTAGGCAAAGAATTACCAAAGATCGAAAAACTTAAAATGAAAACTTAATAACTATTTTATTAACAATAAAATTAAAGTTACAATTTATTAAAAGATAAAACAAAATATGATTGTGCTATTTCTTATGTAACTTATTTCTTCAATACATTTCAATTTCAGCTTATACTTTGGCAAAGCTTTCGAACTTTAGCAAAGCTTTCGATAGTGTTATTCATTATCTTCTTCTGAAAAAGCTTCATCTAATTGGGTTTCCCGTCAAACTATTACACTGGATTAAATCGTACTTGTCGAATCGTTCGCAAAAAGTTTTATATAAGAATTCTATGTCAAAAAATATTTTGGTCACATCAGGTGTTCCTCAGGGAAGTCATCTTGGTCCGGTTTTATTTTTACTGTTTATAAATGACCTTCCTTCTGTAATAAAACACTGTAACGTCTTAATGTACGCCGATGACGTAAAACTTTTTCTAACTTACAAATCGTCTGAAGAACAACAACAATCCGATTTAAATAGTCTAGTGGAGTGGTGTAATTTAAACCTTTTAAAATTAAACTTAAAATAATGTAAGCAAATGACATTCTCATGTCGAATTGCTAATAGTAATTATAAATTACACTATAAATAATACTAACTTAGAAATTGTACACAGTTTTCTTGATTTAGGTGTAATTATGGATCCTAAACTTCGTTTCAATCTTCAAGTTAATTTGGTCGTAAATAAGGCTAGAGGTGTCCTTGGTTTCATTAAAAGATGGGCTAAAGAATTCAACGATCCTTTCACTACTAAAATACTTTATACCTCTCTCGTTAGACCAATTCTTGAATATGCATCCGTAATATGGAACCCTCAATACAATGTCCACATCGATGCATTAGAATCGGTTCAAAAAGAATTCTTACTTTTTGCTTTACATTATCGTTGGAACCCCAATATTATTCTTCCCCCTTATGAAACCCGCATTAAAATTATTTCCCTGCCTTCCTTAAGAATTAAGAACTATGCTCAATGTCTCCTTTTTATACAAACTACTCAGTGGCGATATAGACTCACAATACCTTCTTTCTTTATTAAACTTCAACATCCCTAGGAGCGGAGCCAGACATTTCCAGCTTTTTAAGTTGAGTCAGTGCACTTCTAATTATGCCCTTCACGACCCTTTGCGATGTATGTGTAGTAATTTCAATGGCAACTTGAACTTGATAAATTTTTCTGACTCGGTGGATGTCTTAAAACGTAAAATGATATTACAATTTAATAGCTAACACATTCATTGTGATAACAAATACAACTCGCGATAATTGTGTAGATTTTCCGATTTAACAAATTTAACTCGCGATAATTGTGTAGATTTTACGATTTAACAAATAAGCATCATCGAATATGTTAGGTACTTTAAGTTTTCGTTTTATTCAGTTTCGTTGCTTTATTTTTTTCATGAAATTATTTTAGATCTTTAGTTCTATAGCTTCCCAAGTTTGAAATGGGACCATGAAAACCGTGTCTCTCGGCTTGGTGCGTCAGAGTTTATCTCTTTTCCATACAAGTTTTTACCTGCGTTGGCCCAAATGCATATCTAAATAATAACTTTAGCTCGGTGTTCCCTTATTTTAGTGACCCGAATATATTAATATTAGGGCGGGTCGATTTAAAAATCGCTCAATGCTCTGTGAAAATCGTATTCTAGGGATCAAAATAAGAAACTTCGCCGAAGGAACCATACCTCTAAAACGAATTCTGATGTCCCCCAATTTGGGTCGAACTTTTGGGTAGGGGCAAATTTTGAAAAATCCCACTTTGACCCATTTAGAGTGCTCCAATCGAGTACAAATGTATGACCGACTCCCACTCACTTTGGAGGCCCGACCCACCCATGCCAGTGGCACACCCCCTGGAACCCCCCTGTGGGGTTCCCCATACAAAAATTAATTTAAGTTAGTTATAGAAAAGAAACTAAAAAAATTATTGTTTGAAGTCTTTTTTACTTTCAAGTCTGGGCAATTTCGCACGGCTCTCTAATGTCGTCGGTATAACAGCCTCTACATTTTCCGGTATAACCCGTTTGGAAACGCTAGCTAGCAATTGAACATGTCGTTCCGTTCCTTGTATGTGTGATGGAATTTTTGGATCATTTAACGGTGGATCATCTTGATTTAAATATTCTTTCAACAGCTGGATTCCCGTGGTCGTTGATCTAGAGCGCGGCTCTATTTTATTCACAAAGCAAAAACAAAATTTAGAACAAGCTCTTTTCCTGGCTCTATTTCTGATCTGAAAATGCTGCCAAGTTTAATGTACTTTTTGTTAAAAACGAACATAGTTGGCAAATCTAAAGTATGCTGTTTTGTATTGATTTCTATTGTTATCAAACAGCTGTTTCAAGACAGTGGTGCCAAATTGTTATAAAGTTGAACTAAAGTTGTTCCACTGAGATTTGATCTGATCCAATCCCACGGGAATGCAGCTAATGTATCGTACGGAATGCTTCGCGTGAATGGTGGTTCAAATACGTTATTTATGTCATTCATATTGATCATTTCCGTGTAACTTGTGCAATTAAACTTTATATCTGGTTTTTTATAAGCTCTAAGTTGCGTTGGGTCGTCAACATCTGTTCGATAGCGTAGAATTATGTTAATAGCACAGTCGCGCTTTTCTTTGCTATCATCAAACAACATTGATAACAAGATATTTTCCGAATGCGCATAATATGAATTATCTGTAATTACTTGATTGACAATTTTGCGTAAACGAGGTTCTAGAAATCGTGACCAACTAATGAAGTTGAAAAATAATGCACTGCCGTACACGACAGAGCTGTAATACTTGATATTAAAGTTCATTGGCACATAACATTTAATTATAAATTCAACCAGAATTCTTAAATTTGCATCTGGATTTTCCGTTGTCACATATAATCGTAATAATCTAGCGGCCTTGGTGAGCCACTGAGAATGTACAATTTTCCCTGGTTTGATGTTAACCAGAACCACCGAAACCACGCCGCTAGAAATTGCATGGGCCATGTCGTATAAGTACATACTTCGAATCGGTGGAAAATTCAATTTTTTTCTGGAGCGGGGTCATATTTTGCAACTCAATTTTCTGGAAGCCGTCCACCACCTGAAAATATATAATAATAAAATAATTAAAAATGGTTGACAATTATAATGAATGAGTGATAGCAATAACTTATTGGAAGAGTTTCACAAGTTTCAATTTGACGGCTCAGTTTTCCGCTTGCCGATCTTGGTCCAGTGCTGATTGATTTATCCAAAGCTTCAAACAAATGCCGAAACGGAAGTTCGTTGAAGTGTAGAAGGAAAACGAACCAATGCAATGGTCTTTTTAACAGCAATTCGAATCGTCGTATAATTTCACCGTGTGGGCCAGTGTTTGTTGGCTCACCATCAGTGCATATTCCAATTAATGCATCCAGTGATATATTCTTATCGTTGAAAAAATCATTTAATTTGGTTGTTTTGTATTCAGCGGTTTCATGTTCCAGTCTTACGTAACCAATCAATTCAGAATTGGGTTCTCTCAAAATAACAAGATGAGGTTCTTTTACCATCCTAGTATGATACTTCTCATCAACTTTAGCTGTCGTTAAAGTATCATCTTTTCTGCCATCGAATGAAAACGCTAACAAATTGGTATGATCTAACCGTTTGCAAACCACTTCTTGTCTGCATTTCTCTTTTTCTCTGCGAACTTTCGATTTATCCATGATGAGAGTTTTGCCATGCTTATCTTTCATTTTAAAATCTTGGAAAAGAGCGGTTCCCAATGCCGATGCTATTCTATCAGGCACACCAAATCTGTCACATACCAAGGCAAAGTTAAAACAAAAGTTAAACAAAGTTAAACAATCGTGTGAACTTGTGCTTCTATCCATATCTTCTTGAACCGGTGGCGGTGCGTATGTTGAATCATCGGGATCTTGGTATGTTGGCATTGATGACATAGACGTTGCTCCTTGCTCTTTAGTTTCCATCACAACTGCATCCATTGTTAGTCTTCTCTGATTATGTTGATCGTGCATGAACTCTTTGAGGCGTTCGGGAACCCAGCCGCATGCACATGGAGCTGCCTTCAAATCGCATTTACATGTTCCAATGTAAAAAATTGTTTCCAGAGATTTTACATACTCAGTAAATTGTTGGGTTTTGTTTCTTCTCTTGATTTGCTCTTGATACTTGTCAAGCAATTTATTCAATTTATAAAATACACTTTTTTTCAGCATTATTTCCATACCAAGTTTTTCCCAAATTCCATTCAACTTATCTTGTACTTGAATAGTGAATGATTTATGGGAAAACTTTTTTTGTTCTGTTTTAGCACGTTCGCTTAAGTAAAAATAATATCTCAAGATATCCAGATGGGTTGGTAAATTAAGATCAGTCAAATCAGTAGACACACCAAAAACAGTAACATCGTGCTTGGGTATATGACTCATTGGGTTTTCGATAGTTGTTGATGTTGTTGTTGCTTCATCTTGCGGTGTAGAGGATGGTGGATTCATTGTAAACTTTTTTATTTGGAATGGTCAGCTTCACTTATTATGTTTTTTTTTAATATTTTTTTATCTGAAAGTAGCACTTCACACTTTGAGTTCTTCACAACGACTTAATGCATTCACAAAAACTGTTGCGTTATATATGGTCAACGAGACGAGGTAATAAGAATGAAATGGTAATTTCAATTCTACCTGCTGTGTCTTGTGGTGGCTTAAAAACGCACACAAGCAATTTTAGGATCTGCAATTGTGTCACAGTGATACCTTAATTTTTTAAAAGGGTTGCGGTGCATTCCAGTGATACCTTAATTGTTTAAATGGTTGCATAAAACGCGAATTTCTTAAGAAGGTGCCATAAAATACCCACAAAAAGGGTTGTAAAAACAACCTTCATTTCTTAAGTAGTTGCTATAAAAAAACTACACAAGTAAGTTTACGACATGCAGCTGTGTCTTGTGGTGCCTTATAATACGCACACAAGCAATTTTATGATTTGCAATTGTGTCACAGTGATACCTTCATTTTTAAAAGAGTTGAATAAATTTCTAAAGAGAAAAAAACTCCAAAAAGAAAAAAACATAGGCATTTCGCTGATTTTTTTATGTAAAGTGCCAAAACTGGCGATTTTTTGAAATGTTTGTATGGGGTTCCCCCTGGGGTTCCAGGGGGTGTGCCACTGGCATGGGTGGGTCGGGCCTCCAAAGTTAGTGGGGATCGGTGATACATTTGGACTCGATTGGAGCACTCTAAATGGGTCAAAGTGGGATTTTTCAAAATTTGCCCCTACCCAAAAGTTCGACCCAAATTGGGGGACATCAGAATTCGTTTTAGAGGTATGGTTCCTTCGGCAAAGTTTCTTATTTTGATCCCTAGAATACGATTTTTACAGAGCAATGGGCGATTTTTTTGCCTCCCCACAAATCGACCCGGCCTAATGAAGATTGTGCTTTTATTCGGTGATGTTTATGATGTTTACATAAGCGCAAAAAATACCAAAATTTCAAATGTTTCTTTACTTAATTTTGATTTCCGCTGAAAGGCCAAGCAATTGTGCTTAGAGGAGGCTTTTATTTGCCAATAGGTGGTAAGTTTTAGCACGTAGGTGCATTCTATCCAGTCCGGCTGATCCGGGAACTTCTTAGAGTGTAAATCGTGCATGCGTATGGCGTGGGTCATACGTATCTATGAAGATTTCTTACCTCCAGGCGAATCCAAAAAAAAAAAAAAAAAAAAATATCCAATTTGATTTAAAAATATATTTTGTATTTAAATTTAATTTAAAATCGTAATAATTTTACTTTTAACATCAACTCATCAATCAACGACTCAAATTAAACATATTTTGCTGACAGTTAATCAGTGCAAATACTTTACTTTATCAAGTATTCGATTAAAAAAAAAAAAACAGCACAACTCACAAATTCAGATCAGCGTAAGAAGTGTGTTGTTATTCTCATGCGCTGGTTTTCTCTTTACTACACGATTTTTTGTTTACATTTATTCGCTTGCAGTGTACTCCTACACTAAAAAAAAACATTAACTTAAAATGAAACACAATGTGCACATAATTGCCTTTTTTCATGCTTTTTATAAGTTTAAAACACATTTGCAAGCTATTTTTAAAACACATTTAATTCGTCAAATTAATAATAGCTGTCGTCAATTTTAAAACATTTTTTTTTTCAGTGTACAAAAGTGAAGTAGTGTATATTCGTTTATCGAATATATTCATGCAGGGCTCTAACACGAATATGATATGTATGAAATCTTGTATTATTCTTAATTACAAAGCTTGCAAAAAAAAGCTTTTTAAGCACTCTCTGTAAATAGCAGTTTGTAAGCTATGTATACTTTTAAATAAATATTGAAGTGAGTCTTAACTGCGAGCTCAACTAAATTGGATGTTTGATTTGAAAATATATTAATGGCGACGAGGGAAAATTAATGACCGCGTGCTTAACTCAAAAGTGATATAGTTAACATTTTAAAGAAATAATATCAAGAGTTATTAATACCAAAATGTCGGAAAACTCAAGGCCGTTTGTCGGCAGTATTGAATGCTTTACAATTGGTGAAGATTTTGGTCTATATGCTAGAAGACTGCAGCATTTACTAACACTAAATCAAATTCTAAAGAACGAGGATAAAATTTCGATATTGGTAAGCTTGGGTGGTCCAGACCTATACAAGGTGCTTACATCATTAATTGCTCCAAAAACAGAATTAGAGGTCATATATTCATCATTAATTGAAAAGTTAGCGGCACATTTCGCACCTCAAAAGAATGTCATTGCTGAAAGTTTTAAATTTTTTAAAAGACAGCAAAAAATGAGCGAAAGCATTAATGATTATGTAGTTGAACTAAAACAGTTAGCTCAAGAGTGCGAGTTTGGAGACTTTTTGGAGAGAGCTTTAGTTATTCAATTTGTTTGCGGCTTAAACAATGCTCAAATTCAAAATCGACTTCTAAATGAGTCAGAGCTTAAAACATTAGAGCAAGCATCACAAATAGCGGTTTGCATGGAGATGACGTGTAGCAACTTGACATGATGAAGAGCGAAAATCTGTATAAGAGTGAAAATATAAATGCACTTGGCGGAGATCCCAGTTCGGACAGAGCTAGAGAAAGGAATCGAAGCAGAGACGTACATAACCGGTTTGGAGATCGTCAAAGAAAAGAATATCGATCAAGAAATGCACATGGGCAGCAAGCTAAAAGAAGTCAAAGCAGAAACCGTAATTTTATGAGATGCTTCAATTGTAATAAAGTTGGACATAGGGCTCGAAATTGCTGGGAGAGAAAAGGGAACTGAAAAATTAACTGTTTAAGAAATGTGCATGATCAATATGATTTATCGTTTTTAAATAATTTCAGGTGTCAGGAAAATAATAAAGCTGTATGTGAAGTATCTATAGAAAATGTTAATTATACAATGGAAATCGATACTGGTGCATGTGTGTCGGTTTGTCATGAATATAATTATTTAGATAATTTCAGTCACTGCATATTGCATGATGAAAATAATTATTTAAAAGTAATAACGGGCGAAAATATTAAAGTTTTAGGAAAAGTTAATGTGCGCTTAAAAGTTAAAAACAATGTTTATAATCTTGATTTAGTAGTTATTCGCACTGCAATAAGGTTTCAACCACTTATGGGAAGAAATTGGATTGAAGTAAATTATACTGAGTGGAGAAAATTTTTTGGCTGGAAAGATAACATAAATATGGTTGAAAAGAGTTTTGAAAACGCGAATAAAATTCCAAGTGCAATTTTTTCAAAATATGCAAGAATTTTTTCTAAAGATATGGATTCGGTAATTAAAAATTTGGAGCAGAAATCAACTTAAAAGACGATGCATATCCAATATTTTGCAAGGCTTATACAGTTCCTTATGGGTTAAGAAAAAAAGTTGAGGATGAAATTGGAAGGTTATGCACAGAAGGTGTTTTAGTGCCAGTTAAGAGAAGTAAGTTGGCAAGCCCATTGGCGATCGTTAACAAAGGGGACGGATCCATAAGATTATGTGTGAACTGCAAAAGAACAGTAAATAGATTCGTTGAAATGGAATATACAGTAATTCCGCGGATAGATGACATACTTGCAGGGTTATCGGGTTGGAACTATTTTTGCAAAATAGATTTGTCGGGTGCCTACTTACAAGTGCAAATATCGCAAAGATCACGTGAGTTGTTGACCGTTAACACGCACGTAGGGTTATTCCAATATACGCGACTAGTTTTTGGATTGAAAACAGCTCCACAAATATTTTCAGGAATAATTGAACAAATATTACGAGGGTTAGACAAGGTTCACGTTTATTTCGACGATATTCTAGTTGGTGGAGGTTCTAAGGGAATGTATGGAAAATCTATATAGAGTGTTAGACAGGTTATTGGAATATGACGTAAAAGTTAATTTAGACAAGTGTGAAATACTCCAAAAAGAAATAAACTATTTGGGGTACCGCATAAGTTCAGAAGGAATAATACCAAGTGTGGAGTGGAGGCGGTTGTAAAAGCTCCAGAACCGTGTAATAAAACACAATTAAAATCCTATTTGGGACTTACCAATTTTTATAATAAATATGTGCCAAATCTTTCCGCTCAATTGGGTCCATTGTATGAACTTACGTCTATAAATAAGTCATGGGATTGGACAGAAAAGCACAGGATAGCATTCTCAAAAAGTAAGGAACTAGTCAATAACATAGGCGTGTTAACACATTATGATCCAACTAAGCCCATAATCATATCAGCTGATGCAAGTCCATATGGAGTAGGCGCTGTGCTATCTCACATTATAGATGGGGTGGAACGACCTGTGATGTTTGTGTCAAGTTCTCTTAGCGCAGCTGAAAAGAACTACTCCCAGCTTCACCGCGAAGCGCTAGCGATTATTTTTGCTGTACAAAAGTTCGACAAATATATATATGGACTTATGTTTACAATTTATAGCGACCATCAGCCACTACGCGCTATTTTCGGCGATAAAAAAGATGTTTCGGCTGTGGCAGCAAATAGACTCCAGCGTTGGGCCGTTTTGTTGTCTATGTATCAATATACTATTAGGTATCGGAAAGCGGCGGATATGGGAAATGCGGACGCACTATCTAGACTTCCATTAAGTGGTAGAACTGAGGTTGAGGATGATAGCATCAATAATTTGAACATTGTAGATTTTCCGTTGTGTTCAGGATGATTTAAGACCGTATTTTAACAAAAAAAGGTCATAAGCAACAGAGTCGGAGTGTCTGTTTTACGGGGAGAGTATCATCGTACCTAAAATTTTAAGGAATGAGGTTTTAGAGCTGATTCATCAGAGTAGGCACTGATAGAGTAGGCATCAGATAGGCACTGTAAGAATGAAATCACTGGCAAGAACGTATGTCTGGTGGCCGAACATAGATACAGATATTGAGAAATTTGTAGAAAAGTGTTTCGCTTGTCATACCAATCAAAATGCGAAGAAACCCGATTTAGGTACATAGCCAAGAACAACATATCCTTTTCAAAGAATTCACATTGACTTTTGTAAATTTGATAAAGTGGAGATACTAGTCGTGTTCGATACTTTTTCGAAGTGGATTGAAACTGTAGTGATGAATAAGACAAACGCAACGTCGGTAATTGAGAAACTACGGGAAATTTTTAGTGTGTTTGGATTACCAGATATAATCGTAAGTGACAATGGTCCACCTTTTAGTTCAATGGAATTTATAAATTTTTGCATATCTACTGGAAAAATAGTTCCAACCCGATAACCCTGCAAGTATGTCATCTATCCGCGGAATTACTGTATATTCCATTTCAACGAATCTATCAAACGGTATCAAACTACAGAAGTCACCAGCGTATCATCCACAATCAAACGGAAGCGCTGAACGGGCGGTTCAAACAGTTGTAAGCGCCAGATAAGTATATTTCTTCAAATATTTCCCTGTCTAAAAGTATTCATTTAAAATACCAGCTTAAGATCACGTCCTACTGCTGAAAAGTCCTACTGCTTCATTTTCTACTTTTTCGTACGGAAACCCTGACTCATCTTGCTGATCCCTAGGGTTCCGCGGAACACAATTTGAAGAACGCTGGTCTAGAGGACGCCTTATGACGCTCAAAAGGCGTTAAAAGAACAAGCAGTAACGTTATGAACGGAAAAGTAATCCATTGTAACTAATATTTTTTATGTGAGAACTAAAAATTGTTCAAAATTGCTTCTAGAGTTAGTTTTTTTTTGGATTCGCCCGGAAGTAGGAAATCTTCATAGATACGTATGACCCGCGCTATACGCATGCACGATTTACATTCTTAGAAGTTCCCGGATCAGCCGGACTGAATAGAATGCACCTGCGTGCTAAAACCACAATTGCACAATTGCTTGGCCTTTCAGCGGAAATTAAAATTAGATAAAGAAACATTTGAAATTTGAGAATTTTTGTGCTTATGTAAACATAATAAGCATCATCGAATAAAAACACATTCTTCATAACACGAAGCAATACAAGACAACATCCAAAGTAATTTATTAGACCATATATAACTGCATTTATAATTGTTGTCATTCGGCTTGGCGCCACTGTCCAACCCAAGATCCTACGTGGAAAAAAGATGCAACTCTCAAACACCAAACCAATACCAAAAATAGCACAGATATGCAAGTATATATTCGGGTCACTAAAATAAGGGAACACCGAGCTAAAGTTATTATTTGGACATGCATTTGGGCCAACGCAGGTAAAAACTTGTATGGAAAAGAGATACACTCTGACACACCAAGCCGAGGGATACGGTATACATGGTCCCATTTTAAACAAGCTATAGAACTAAAGATCTAAAATAATTTCATGAAAAATTTAGCAACGAAACTAAATAAAACGAAAACTTAAAGTATCTATCAAATTCGATATTGCTATATGTTAAATCGTAAAATCTACACAATTATACGAGTTATATTTGTTATCGCAATGAATGCGTTAAGTATTCAAATGTAATATCATTTTACGTTTTAAGACATCCACCGAGTCAGAAAAATTTATCAAGTTCAAGTTGCCATTGAAATTACTACACATACATCGCAAAGGGTCGTGAAGGGCATAATTAGAAGTGCACTGACTCAACTTAAAAAGCTGGAAATGTCTGGCTCCGCTCCTAGGGATGTTGAAGTTTAATGAAGAAAGGAGGTAATGTGAGTCTATATCACCACTGAGTAATTTGTATAAAAAGGAGACATTTAGCATAATTCTTCTGCTTCTTAAGGAAGGCAGGGAAATAATTTTAAGGCGGGTTTCATAAGGAGGTAGAATAATGTTGGGTTCCAACGATAATGTAAAGCAAAAGTAAGAATTGTTTTTGGACCGATTCTAATGCATCGATGTGGACATTGTATTGAGGGTTCCATATTACGATTGCATATTCAAGAATTGGTCTGACAAGAGAGGTATAAAGTATCTTAGTAGTAAAAGGATCGTTGAATTCTTTAGCCCATCTTTTAATGAAACCAAGGACACCTCTAGCCTTATTTACGACCAAATTAACTTGAAGATTGAAACGAAGTTTAGGATCCATAATTACACCTAAATCAAGAAAACTGTGTACAATTTCTAAGTTAGTATTATTTATAGTGTAATTTATACTATTAGCAATTCGACGTGAGAATGTCATTTGCTTACATTTTTTTAAGTTTAATTTTAAGAGGTTTAAATTACACCACTCGACTAGACTATTTAAATCGGATTGTAAGAGTTGTTGTTCTTCAGACGATTTGTAAGTTAGAAAAAGTTTTACGTCATCGGCGTACATTAAGACGTTACAGTGTTTTATTACAGAAGGAAGGTCATTTATAAACAGTAAAAATAAAACCGGACCAAGATGACTTCCCTGAGGAACACCTGATGTGACCAAAATATTTTTTGACATAGAATTCTTATATAAAACTTTTTGCGAACGATTCGACAAGTACGATTTAATCCAGTGTAATAGTTTGACGGGAAACCCAATTAGATGAAGATTTTTCAGAAGAAGATAATGATTAACACTATCGAAAGCTTTGCTAAAGTCTGTATAAATAACGTCAGTCTGTCGCCCTAAAGTAAAACCTTTAATGACACGCGTAGTAAACTCCAAGAGGTTAGTTATCGTAGATTTTCCCTTTAAGAAACCATGTTGAGAGGTGGAAATGGAGGAAGATACGACGTGGGTTATTTGATCAGTTATAATTTTCTCAAATAACTTAGGTATTGCGCTTAGTTTTGCGATACCTCGGTAATTGGAAACATCAATTTTTGAACCGGATTTATGAAGAGGTATTATATAAGATTTTCTCCATATACTGGGAAAATGACCGCTGTGCAGCTCGGGATTTCGTCAGGACCAGTCGTAAAAGAAGATTTAGCTTGTTGAAGGTAATGCATAACTATATTAGAATCTATTACGGGGGTTTCAAAAGAGTTAACTGGTGGTAGGTAAGGATATTCAAGACTCATGCTCAATGGTATATCGGAGTAGGTTGTTTTAAAGAAGTTTGCAAACATGTTGGAAACATCGATGTCGCAAGATGCTTCATCATGATTAAATTTCATAAGAGGTGGGAAGCTGGAGGTTTTTCGTTTTGAATTGACAAACGTGTAGAGAAGTTTCGGATTAACATTGAATTGAGTTTTTATTTTGGCTTTATATGCAGAGTAGCATTGTTTATTTAATAGTTGATATCTGTAACGACAAAAGGAATAGCAAGCGAAGTATAAATTAGAGCCTGACTTTTTATATTTTTTAAATAAGCGATTTTTGGAATTTTTTAAAGACTTAAGCTCATTAAACCAAGGAGGGCTTAAAGGCTTGAAATTAATATTTTTATTGGCACAGATAATGAGAAGCATTTTTGCAAGTTATCATTGAGAAACTGCACTGAAGATTCGACATCATAAAAAGAGTACGAAGACCTATTATTTAAAATTGGGGACCAGTCAATCCGCGCGAGAAGAGCATTAAGTTTAACATAGTCTGTTTTTTTAAAGTTAAAAATTTTACTATTTCGCGTATCTGGAGCTGATTTATTTTCATTTTCGCTGGCAAGTAATATTGTTATTTCAAGTGTTGGATGATAATCGTCTTCCGGAAAAGAAACTGGGTTCGAACGACGGAGATTTACGGAAGTGCATCTGTCTACAAATACAAAGTCAAGAGATCTATTACTTTTAATAAGAATATTATTAACCTGCTGAAGACACAGATCAGACAACTTATCTAAGAAATCATTTATCCAATCAGAGGCAGAGATAGAAGTAAGAAATGCGGAATCATCGGAAAAACGCCAAGATACGGAAGGTAAGTTGAAATCACCTAATACAATGATAGTGTCCATATTTTTAAGCATATTATGGACAGTTTCGATGGCATTAATATGGTTTAAGTAAATTGTTAAATCACTTTTAGGTGGAATGTAAGAGCAAGTAAGAAAAATAGAATTATTATTTAGTTTAACTGTAACACAAATAAACTCCAGGTCGTTGGTGCCAGGAATTGTTAATTCCTCAGAAGCAAGCGCGTTATGGACAGCTATCAGAACGCCACCACCGATCTTATCATAGCGATCTTTACGAAAAATTTGGAACTTATTGCACATTATTTCAGAATTTAAAACGTTGGAGCGAAGCCAAGTTTCAGTAAAAATTATAAAGTTATATTCAAAATCAAAACTATTAATGAAAATATCGGAAAGTTTAGAACTGAGACCTCTAACGTTTTGATACACAAGCTCTAACTTAGACTTGTGATTTTTTAATCGTTTTTTGTATGGTACTGAGGACTGTTAGAAGGACAAGGCAAGTGTACAACATTTGCAATACGCGGTTTGTTTTTGAATTCAAATTCATGAACAATTGTATTACGGGGCCAAAAGTTTACGTCCACAAGAGTTTTAAATAAATTTTCCGGAACAGTCAATCTAAAAGAAGTAGTCAGTCTCGCATTTAAGTATTTGAATTTTTGGATCGAAAGAGGGATACCACTATTTAACTTTGAATTGATAAAAAATTTAATATCATTTTCAGTTGTATCAACGGCTAAGCGCGAGACAAAGATTGCTTTAGTTGGTGGAATTGCGATTAATGGCTTAGGCGAAATATTAGCAGTAGTAATCGTAATCCGTTGAGCGTCAACAACTGATGTTTCAAAAATAGGAGTATTAACAATATGAGGAGCAATTGAAACAGCTTGAGCATAAGAAAGAACAGGCTGGTTAACTGGTATAGATGGTGCTAACATTGGCAAGGAAACGGTCTCTGGTGCATTTGGAGCAGATATGGAGGCAATCGTATCAGTACAAATGTCCATATCGTCCACAATGTCCTGTTCAACAGGTGGTGGCATTGGTGGTATCGAGTTAGTTTTCGGCTTATTGCGCAGGTTCATGCTTTTCTTTTTACGTTTGGGTGAAGGAATTGACTTTTCGATATATTTACACTCATCGAAAAGTGTTTGATATTTTAAAAATTTAGCAGAAAGCAAAGAAAATTCCCTACTAATTTCGGAGAAGCCCTGCTTTGTCTGCTTAAAAAGCTTGTAAAAGTTTATATCAGTCAGTCTGCACTTCTCACAAGACCAACGCAACCCTTTACCTTCTTCAATAAGGTCTGCAACTCGACCCATTATGCCCACACATTTGGCGTGAACGATATTATCACATAGCCAACATGATAAATACCGCTCATTTTCACCTTTAGTGGAACAGCCGGGCTTAGAACAAAGCATTTTAATTAATAAATACAAACAAAAAAAAAAGAGTAGTAAAAACAAATAAAGTAGTAAAAATATTAGTAGTTATTAATAAATAAAAATAAAATAAAAAAAGTACTAAAAATAAATAAAAGTAGTAAAAGTAGTAATAATAGTAGTAGTAAGCAAAGGTGACAACTTGAAGTGATGGCAACCCCTATCAATTTAGTGAAGTGCCCAGAAGTATGCAACTATTTTTTGATATATAAATAAAGTAAGTATAATAAATAAAAAGTATGTAGCTAGACAGAGCTAGGCAGAAGTCTAAAACGTAATTACAACCCTGCAAACACACTCCGAGTTAATTAACTAGTTTCCTAACCGGTTGAGTCTCAGTTAGTTTTCTAGTCAGAAAGGATAGGCTGTCGGGAAAAAGCTTACCTATTTACTTCCTATCTGTGTGTCAGATACAGATGGCTGACTCTTTCTAACGCATGTACGCAGACATCGCTCTTTTCATTTTAAAGTGGTTAACAACCACGTATTTATAGGGTTTTATACCTAGTATACTAACCGTTTCCTAAGCAACATTCTAACCGCTTTTAAAACTACTATTCTTACCGTTTTATAACCATTTTCCTAACCAGTTTTTTTATTCATATCCTAACCACGTTCTAACCAATATTCTAACCGCTTTTTTAACTTGCATGCTAACAGTTTCTAACTAATATTCTAACCGCTTTTTTAACTAGTATTCTAACCATTTTCTAATAACATTCTAACCAGCATGCTGAATATTTTTGAAACTTATTTCCTTATTAGATTATTGTTTTAAACAGTAAATAAATACACAAATTGGTATTTTTTTTAATTTTTTTGTTGTTTTTATAACTATTATTTGTTTATAATAATATATGTACATTTGATAATAATATATCTACATATTATGAAATATTTCAATGTTTGAAATTGATGTTTGAAATCGAATTGAATTGAATTGAATGTTTTGTTGTTTTTATAACTATTATTTGTTTATAATAATATATCTGTGGCAATATGACAGAGTAGCTTAAGTCGACGTAAGCGAAAAACTGAAATTCTACATATTATTATTAACCATTTCAAGGTGCACAATTGTGTCCTACCCTTGTTTAAATCCGACTCTTAAAAAGAAAGTTTTGCCGATTTTTCTAATGACCATACACAAATTTTACATATAAAAATGAGAAAAAGGATTTTTAAAAATGTAAATTACTCACAACTATATTTTTGGACTTAAGCTACTCTGTCTTATTGCCACAGATATGTACATTTGATAATAATATATTTACATATTATGAAATAATTCAATGTTTGAAATTATATACAGAAATGTTCAAAATGGAAATTTATAATAATATATGTACATTTGATAATAATATATCTACATATTATAAAATAATTCAATGTTTTAAATTACATACATAAATGTTAAAAATGGAAATAAAAATTGAATTGTAAATTTTCGTCGACGCTCGGCAGCTCCTTCATTAAGAATCTATAAAAAAAGGAAGAGTTAGAAAAATTTGTATTTTTGTTTAATTTTCTTAATGTTAAAAATATTTTAAATTTGAATATATAATAAAGAATATATAGTTTATACCCAAGCATTGTTTTACCTAAGACTTGAAAAATTTCTACCGCATTTACTGTAGTATGGGATTGGGATTTAGTATTTGAATATTTTTTTTGTTTGAATCTGTTATGCGATAAATCAATCGCCTTTCGCATTTCTTTTTCAAACTCCTTGCGACACATTCTTGAAATTCCTAATATTACAAATTTAAATAATTAAATGAAAAATAAATAGATCAGGTAAATGTTATTGGATTACAGTAGACTCTCACAAATTAGAACCACATTGTTGCAAGGGTGGTTTTAATTTATCAAATGTTCTAATTTCTGGACTTTTTTTCACAGAAATTTAAAAGAAAAGAATGAAACTGGTTAAAAAAATGTATGTTAACGTAAAAGAATTTTTATTTATTAATATTTAATGTTTTTTAAACATAAAACTCATATAATTCCCCTATTTATATTTATATCAATGAGCAAAGATCACTTATGAATTTGATAAATAAAGAAACGTCCAGAAATTAGAACCAGGTTCTAATTTCAGAGCGTTCAATATTGAAATGACAGGTTCTAATTTCTGGACAGTTCGAATTTGTGAGAGTTATAATTTGTGAGAGTGTACTGTAAAATACTTAAAAGAAAATTAAGTAAACAGTGAAATATATTACTAAATAAAATGTTGTCGAAAATAATCAATTTGACTAAAGCTTTTTTGCCGCATCGACCATCCCAATTGAATTCAGCTACGCATGTGTCAGAAATAATGCATCTGAACAGGTCGTCCAAGGAAGGATATGAAAGTTTTAGCTTAATCATATACGAGTTCTATGAAGAACAATAAAATTATAATGCATTATAAATTTAACTAAAATGCAACCATTGAATTTAAAAATTCTGCATCGAGTAAGCGTTCGTTGAGAGCCATAATCTCTACAACACTTGCAAGGGGAAACATCGAAGCGATTTCAATTTCAATCGCACCCAAATCTTCACCAAGTAAACTTTTGCTGGCTTTTAGAGCTTGTTTTGCAATAACCAAACTTTCACGAATTAGTTTGTTTTGAGCAAACAATTCATTTTTCGTTATTCCCTATAAATATATTTTTTAATCATTTAAAGAAATTTTAGCATAATCATTTACTGTTTGCTCTAAATTAGCCAATCTTTTTTCAATATTGTCCTGTTTTTCAATGACAACTCGTAATAAATTACGAAGCTCCGCATGATTTGTGCTCTGTACATCTGTAACAAACTTCTATTAATCTTCTATTATCTATTTAATCTAGTCTAATTTAAATTCTGTTAATTTGGAAAATGTGTATTTGGAGCTAAAAAAGCTAAGGGTGCAAAAATTTCTCGCCGCTCTCAAGTGGTGCAGAAGTTATAGTGCTCTGCAAAAAGAGAAAATGAGAAAAATGGACCTGAAAAACTTGTGATTTTTTTTTAATTTTCCTACAAAACCTAGCATTATAGCTATCAAAAGAAAGCTATACTGTTACCTATTCAACGAGATATCAATCATTAAAATCCACGCATTACTTTTGAAGATATAGCTTTTTACATATTATTCACACTTGACGGTTCACACTATTACAAAATACCCAAAACGTAAGTATAAAGATCAAATTGGAAAATTAAAATTAGCGAAATACGAATATAAAAGACAATTTAAGAATTCAAATCGTAGCTGTTGATGTTGATCTTAAGAGATTTAAGAGAAATTTTTCTTATGTTGTAAACAGGGACCGCAACTGTTATGACTTTTTTCAAAAAAGTCAATTAATAATAGTTATTTTTTGACCGATTTTTTTTTTGGTCAAAAATAAAAGTTAAAGTTTGACTTTTATAAAAATAAAATAAAAGTTAAAGTTTGACGTTTATTTTTTGGTCAAAAATAACAGTTAAAATTTGCCATTTATTTTTTCGGCATATTTTCAAAAAGTCAATTAATAATAGTTATTTTTTTACCGATTTTTTTTCAGTCAAAAATATAAGTTTAAATTTGACTTTTATTTTTGAGTCAAATTCTCTGATGTGTAGTGATTTGACAAACAACAGTGACAGGGAACGCAGTGTGTCGCAAAAAAAAAGTCAAATTTTTAACGATTTTTCAAATTTTTTATAAACAGACTTTCGAGCCCTATAACTTCTGCACCACCTGAGAGCGGCGAGAAATTTTTCCGGATTTGAGATTATAAAGTCTTAATACATACCCAGCAGTTATTTCATACTTTGGCAAAATTTCTCATAAACCTTAAAGTCCTTAAGACCTTAAAGTAAAATTTGGTCCACTTTTCTGCTGGGTATGTATATTCCACAAAAAAATTTATAAATTTAGAATTTTCATTCATCTTCAATTATGCCAAAATAAATTCAATAAATAATTCGAAGTTATAACGATATTTTAAAAATAAATGCAGTCATAGCATAACTACATACCATGCACAGGCTCCGTATATGTGAAATATGAGTAAAAAAACCGATTTCAGAGAGCTGAACAATAGGCTTTTGTTTGAACCTTGGGAAAGCGCTTACAATGAATCTAATGCATCAATAGCATTTGAAAACTTTATAAACATTTTAATAAACCATGTTAATATTTGTACTAAAAGTATTACTAAGAGTACAGTTGCGAATGAAAAGAAGCTTAAGCCATGGATGACCTCAAATTTACTTCGTAAAATAAGTTTAAAAAATAAGCTTTATAAAAAGTGCGTAAAAAATCCAGGAAATAGAAATATTCAGGAGGATTATAAAAAATTAAGCAAAGACATAAAAAAAGAGATTTTGAATGTCAAAAATAGTTTTTACTTAAATGAATTTAATAAAATTAAGGGCAACATTAAGAAAGAATGGGATTTAGTGAACAATATTTTAAATAGAACTTATAAAAATGAATCAATTCCAAATATAAAAACAAATGGTATCACCTTAACTGATTTAAATGATAAAGCGAATGTCTTCAATGAATATTTCTCTAATATTGGTACTAACGTTGTCTCTGAAAATGGTTTATTAAGCTCTTCTTGTGATTGCTTAGATAAGGAGGTATTCCTTCCAAATAGCTTTTATTTTGAGCCTGTATCGTCATTAGAACTGTACAAAATTATAATGTCTCTAAACAACTCGAATTCTTGTACCGAGAAAAGTTTTTCTAGTATATTTTTAAAAAAAATTGTTTATAATGTCGTCGATGTTCTGTGCTACTTGTTAAATAAAAGCATTCAATCAGGTGTTTTTCCAGAAATGCTTAAAAAAGCAGAAGTAATTCCTCTGTTTAAAAAAGGAGATAAAAGTAATCTTAATAATTACAGGCCAATTTCGATTTTGTCTTCTTTTTCTAAAATATATGAAAAAGCTGTGAAAATAAGAATGCTGAACTTTCTAAATAAGTTCAAGTTTTTTAATGAGGGTCAATTTGGATTTAGATCTGGTATGTCAACTGAAGATGCACTTTTAAATTTCTGTACAAATATAAATGACAGTATAAATTGCAAAAAAATTACAGCAGCCCTTTTTGTTGACATAACCAAAGCATTTGACACTGTCGACCATAAAATTTTACTTAACAAATTATTTAAATGTGGATTCCGAGGGGCTATTTTTAATTGGTTTTCTTCTTATCTTTCAAATAGAGTTCAAAGAGTAAAAATAGATAATCACTTTAGTACATATAGCAACATTAAAATTGGCGTTCCTCAAGGATCAGTTTTAGGTCCTGTTTTATTTTTAATATTTATAAATTCACTTTTGTCACAAAATATTTCAAGTAATGCAATAGCATTTGCAGATGATATGGCCTGTACATATTCCTGTGATACATTATTCGATTTTAATATTAAAGTTAACCGTGATCTAGAAATTCTAAGACACTGGTTTACTACTCACAAGTTAATTCTAAGCGACAAAACGAAGATTATGCTTTTCAATGTTAGTGGAAAGGAAATAAAAGTTAATGACTTTACGTTCCATTGTGCAAACTGCAAAAAGTTCACTATTTGTAAGGATACATGTTGTTCACAAAATACTGTCCAAACCTTTGATGAATCAAGTGATTGTTCATTTAACTGTTTTCACATAGAATGTGTTAAAAGTTTTAAATATCTTGGTCTTATGATTGACTGGAAAATGAATTGGTTAGATCACACAAATTCTCTTAAAAAATACTTAATCGCAGCAACGAGACAAATATATCATTTAAGGGCCTTCTGCTCGGAAAAACTACTCACTTGCATCTATTTTGGGATTTTCCATTCTAAATTAGAATACGGTCTCACTTGTTGGGGCGGTACGCATATTAATAAAATAACTCCATTACTTACTGCGCAGAAACATACCGTTCGAATTATTTGTAAAAGACATCGCCTTGAAAGTAGTTTTCCACTATTCAGGCAACTCAATATTTTGCCAGTTAAGCATTTGTTCTTTTATAAAGTCTTAAAAACATTTTTCATTAAAACTGGTTACATGATAAATAGAAGTAATTCCAATTATAACTTGAGAATTAATCATCTTAATATTGCTCATGTACCATCACATAACTTGCAACATTTCCTGCTTTTTTATTCGACTATAGCTCCCAGGCTGTTTAATTATTTGCCTATCAATATTAGATGTATTCGTAATAAATTTGTTTTTCTTAAAAATGTGAAATCGTGGCTTTTTACTTTGTCATACTTAAATGTTAACTCACTTCTTAATGTAATGTATTAACTTGTTGTATCTCGTAAACACACTCAAACTATACTACTACTACTATTGCTTATATTTTTACAGTTATTTGTTTAAAGAACATGTTATATGTATAATTTTTCAAAATGTTTAATGTTTTAAGTGACCCCTTATATTATATACAGTTTTAAGTTATTCAATTATTCTACCTGCATTTGCCACTAATTCCTTGTGAATTACAGGATGTAGGGTTAGCATTATTATATTCTTTTAATTTATTTAAATTCAGTCATTGCTTATATGAAAATTTGTAAATTTAAAAATTGTAAAAGATAATAATAATAATAAATTACTATTACTACTTACTACTACTAATATTGATCGTTTGATGTGTCAAGTCTTCTTTTTTTGAATACTGGTGAAGGATCCAAATTAATATTTCCTGAAATCAGTATAAAATAATTTGAAATTAATTTGAAAAGTTTTGGAAAATATCCCATTTTCTAACCATTTTTTTCATTTTCCAGTATTCCTTCATTGGACGTCATCATTTTTATTTGAATGGTAAATTAAAAACTGAAACAAGATAAAGATAAACAAAGGTTAATAAATTCTTTAAAATGCTGTTGAAAATTCTATGAAACAATTGTGCAGAATTTGTATAAAAAGAAATTTATTATTATATGGAATACACATCAATTTGTATTCTATTTCGTCCATATAAAAAGTGCTTATTTCACTATTAATTTCGCTACACAAAAAAATACCAAGAGCTCGAGATAACACTGGTTCTTCAAAAAAATCTTCAATTTTTTGGAACGAATACCCTAAGAGCGCCTCTCTGCCTGATTCATTCCCTACAGCTATGACTTTAATAGGTCCTTTATGCCTTATAAAACAAAAGCAATCCTTCTCATTGTTGTAGTTCAGTTTAAAAAAGCCAAATTTTTTAACATTTTCTTTGTTTACTGTTACATTTTTTCTCTCATCAATTCTTAGGTGTAATTGTTGTAAAATATTGTTTGGCTTTTTTATTAATTTTTTTAGGGACTGCATATAATTTTCAAACTTATAGGTCGAAAAACTGTCTAATGGACCAAATTCTTTGCGCAGGCAGATATATGCAGTAATCCATGTATGTTAAAACTTACAAAATGTTCACCAAAAAAACGAGGAAATAGCCCGACAAATTCTTCTAAAATTTTTTGGGCAACATCAGACTGTGCTTGGTAAGATTACTCAGAAGAAAGTAAACGAATGCCGGCATGTAATAACAAAAAAAGATAATAAAGATCATCATGAACTGAATTTTTTAATATGAAAAAACCTGTATAAAGAAGAAATTGCCTATATTTTGTAGCTTTCCAGTTTTGAACCTCAGCAAAAGTTCTGGGCAGTCTACCGAATTCAGATGGAATATGTTTTACTAATGAATTCAATTTGGTATTCATTCCAGAAATATTATTTTTATTTATTATAAGATTTAGAAGTTTTTTTACAACTCCTAAATCTACAAGGTGCATAGGGTCCAATGGGAACTGAGTCACCATGTCAATATTTAAACTTTCTAAAAGTAGTGGTTGGCATTTAAAAGCTAAGGCGTGGTGTGACTGATCAGCTCGTATTCTAAAGGATTCATTTGTTCGTAAGTCTTCCATGTTTTGAGAAAAACAAACTCTTCTCTCTAAATATCTTCCTTGCTGCATGCATTTTGGGCAACTGTTTTTTCCATTATGGGATTGAACTCCGGTCATAAATGCACGGGCTGGTGAATCACACGAAAAAACACGGATATTAAAAGATTTTAAAATTTCGGAAGAACCCACTTTAATGCCATCATTTTGTAATGTATGGACTTCTGTACAAAAGTCTTTTAAGAACTCGTCGATGTTCTTTGGCTTTTCTTTACCTGAATACGCAGCTATAAGAAAAGGACTCTCATTAGGAAAGCCTACAACAGCACCTAATATTGGCCAAAGCACTTTTTTTGAGCTTTTAAAAAGCTTTAAACCATCCACACCAATATCTAATAAGACATGACTTTCATTTAATAAAAAATCGAAGTTTTTTGAGGAGAAGTGGTTTTGAATACCATAGTAATAAAATTCCCCAGGGAGCATTGACGTAACAACAATTTTTTGCTTTTTAGTTTGCAAAAGAGTGCGTGCTGTAACAGGAAGATCACGAACACCAACTTTTCGTAAAGTGTGCAACAAATCAGTCAACTGATTTTGGGTGATGTTGTTGCGAATTGCCCACAGTCGAATTTCGTCAGCTTTTTCGTTCGCTGCAGCATCTTCTCGTGTAAATGAATCATCGACAAAATCTTCGAACGAATTTTCAAATTCATCTTCATTCAAATCTTCAACTTCATTGTTTACATCATCAATTTCATTTCTATCTTCATGAAGGCTGCCCTGCTCCAACTCACTAATTCGTCTTCTTTTTGCAAAAGAATCAATAAAAGAAAAATATGCAACGTTCTTTACATATTTTTTTTTTTCTTCACTTAATAAATTACTTAAAGTTTTTTTATTCATAATTTTACTTATCTTGAGCTGGCGAAACAAAAGAAAACGGCCTCTTCTATCGATCTGACAAATTCCCCCACCGTCCAGGTCTTACTTGATGTTCTTCGTTAGTAGCTGATGACTTACCGCTGGGCTTGTTGTTGTTGTTGATCTTTTCAGAGCAGAATGTTTGGTCTTCAATTTATCTAAAAATAGCAAAAATTTACTTTTTGTTGTTTTAATTACTTAATAATAAAAGAATAAAATTATTAATATTATAATAAGAAGTCAATAGTTTAATTACTTCAATAAATTCAGCATTTATAATTTGTAATTTTATAAATTGCCTTTAACAAGTAATGATTCCTCATATCGCACACCCTCTTCAAAAGTGAACAACTCAAAATTTTGCAATTTTCAGGAGTCAAATAATTATTTCCTTTTCAAGCAACTTCATACAAAAGAAGTATACAAAATGATTTTTTTGAAATTAACGAGCAATAAGATTAAAACAAAATTTTGACAGTCGATGGATATGAACATTACGAATTCATTTACAAAACTCGGTGAAATGGTTAGAAAAATAAAGCAATACATGTGTTCTAGAAATGGTTGGAATCGGTGGGTTCCTAGGGGTACCTCCCTTGGCCCTATATTAATTTTTTACATGATTTTGTATGGGAGGTACATCTGTTATTCAAAAATATTCCCATTTGTATTAATTAAAAAAATCATTTCTTAGGCAAATTTTATTTTATTAACAATACAAAAATAAAATTGGTAACTTATTTTTACGGCTGGTTTTGGCTTAGTCGCTTAAGGTGCGTGGCCTCTATATCAAAGAACCTCGGAGCACCGGGTTCGAAATCCACCAAACAAAAACTTTTTCAATTAAACTAATGTTGCTGATTTACCGCCTCATCCCTGTAGACAAAATAACAAAAAAGTTTCGCTAAAATCAAAGAATCCTTTTTTTTTGCAATTCTCTCTTGAATTTTGTTCAATTTTGAGTAATTTTCCATACAAAATTCAGCATTTTTCGCAAAAAGTCACTTTTTAAAATCTACATAACTTTCTTGTTTATGAAAAGGGGCAGATAATATTTTGGAAATCGAAAGTATACTTAAAATAAACTTACAAAAAAGTTTTGCTAAAATCAAAGAATCCTTTTTTTTGTTATAGCTTATCAAAACTCGCAAATTTTTGAGTTTTTAGGTGTTTCTTTGTTAAGGTAAAGAAAATTTTTTTTACAAAAAATATATACTAAACAAAATTACTTTTAGAACCAAGATGCATTTTAAAATGTTTCTCTTTACTGCTTTTTTGAAAAAACATGCTTTATTTTTTTAAAAATTAACTCAATTTTAAATTACTTGATTTTCTTAAAATAACAGGGTGTTGTATAAAGTAATCGCATTTGTTTATTATTAAAGATATCTTAAAAAATCTTTAAAATTTTATAGAACCAAATATAGATATAAGTTGCATACTTTTTTTTAAAAACAAAACAACAATTTTTTTTTCTTATTTTCGTACCATTTCGATGCAGTGTGCGCCCCGGTAAATTCTATAGAACCAGAGAAGTTCAGGTTTTTGGTCACATGATAAAAATAAAACAATTTTAATGGTTTTTGGTTATCAATTAATGCCTCTCAGGGAATCCCTTAAATGGAATAGCAAAAGCAAAAATAAAGGAATAATAAAATAATTAAAATAACAACAAGTATTGTGACAAGGTTTTAGCCAAGTATTATGGGAATTGTTTGACAAGTGATGAGAGCAAGGATTTCGACAAAGATTAGGAGATAAGATGATGAAGACAAAAATTTTAACACAGATTAAAGTACTGAGTTAGACAAGCATTAGGACAAGTATTAGGAATACGACTTTACAACGACAGACACAACGGTAAGGACAAAGATTGAGTCATACCTTAAACAATATTTGGTACAAGATTGGGATAAGTAAATAAAAAAATAAATTGGAAAATCCTGTCGATGAAGAACTACCCGCTCCGGTAGAGAAGAGGGTGGAAGCGGCGCAGCGCCATCAACTCATCGTAGGGTTTATCGTGTAGCAAACAGAGCACAACTATCATATTATGGCCATCTAGTCCACCCATCTGACAATCAAGCGCTAGGCAATGATTCATTGACTCTTCCCAGATCTCTATCGGAAACATTCCCATGCCGATGCGCTTTTGGCAGAAGTCGATGGTTCTTTGTTACGTATAACATCCCATATTCATATTCAGCCTGTTTGAATATGAAATTCTGCAAGTGCTTACCGGCATACTGAGCTACTGTAGTGCCAACATTGGCTGTGGAGCACCACTAGGTTGCAATGGCCAGCGGAGTCCCTATGCTGATGCTTGGCTGCCTTCCACACTAGATTTTTTGCACTTATATACATTTGCTGTTTTTCTTACCTTAAGAATTCTTTTTTTATTTGTTTTATTCACTTGTTTTGATTTTTTATTCACTTGTTTTACTCAATTTTTTTATTAATTCACTTATTTAAGTTAATTTTAATATTAGCAAAGTTCTCTAAATAATTGAGATGTGACAAATTTTGGCGCATACAAATTTTTTGGCGCTTTTCACATTCGTCTTCATCTATACCTTGTTCTGTCTTTCACACGCAATGGTTGTAGCAGACATATTTCTTTCACTGTTTCACCAAATCTTTGCTAAAGTAAATAGAAAGGCTCGTTTCAATGTGTAAGTAAATCTGCAAATTTGTTTTGAATGTATGTGTACTTTCGGTAGCCGATGTTTGCAGGGAATATAAACGAAAAAAAGAAAGATATATAATAAAATATACAAAATGTACTGAAACTTGTTCAGCCACTTCTACGAAATATTAATAAATAGTAGATTATGAAAACTTATTTTATGAGAAGTAAAATATAAAATATAAGCAAAACTTATCGCTGTATTTCAATTTCAATTTCAATTTCAATTTATTAAGCAAAAAGGTTAGCATATAAGTAATTAATTTTTGCATGCTGCAATAAAGTATATAACAACAAACAGACAATAGTATGACATAAAATTTTAGATTAATAAAAAAACAATATAATATAAAATAATATAATACAAATTAAAAAAAAAAGAAAAATTGGAAATAAAGATTGCATATCTCAATATTGAGCAAAATATGAAGATGCTTATGGGAATAAAATTGATATGTGTAGTTATTAAAGGTTTTTTTTTTGTTTTGTTTTTAAGTGAGATTAGAATAAAATTAGATTAAGAATTAGATTAGATTAGCATTAGAGTGAAGAGTTAGAGTTAATTGAAGTATTCTAGAATTAAACGCTTAAAGGCTCTTTGATTAGAAACAAATTTCAAGTTGTTTGGCAGTGAATTCCACAATCGGATTGCGCTGACGAAAAACAGCCTACTAGATTTTAAGTAATTGTAACTTGGAATCAAGAGGTTCATACTTCTATTAGACCTGCAAAACTGAAGTTTCTCAAACAAGTAATGTGGACGCCGCGTATATAATATCTTGTGCAAAAATATACAATTTCTTGCTTCAAGAAAACGAAATAGACAACGACCTAGTAATTTGGTTCGGAAAAATGATACATGATCGAATTTTTTTAGACCGTAAACATACCGGGTAGCATTGTTCAGGGCAACTAGAAGTTTGTGTGATGATCGCGAATCAAAATTGCTATAGACGACATCCGAGTAAGTTATAATTGGCATCAACAATTGCAATACTAGTTTGCGCCTCGTTTCGACGGACAAAATCAGCAGTGATACTCAAATTTCTAATATAGTAAACTTTGCTTACGCAGGAGTTAATGTGATCCACACACGACAGGGAAGTGTTTATTTGGAACCCAAGATTGGTAGCCTTACTAACAACTATTAATTCAACATTGTTGATGTATAATGAAGGAAAACTTAAATTTGAGAAGTGTGTTTTAGAGATCGGTAAGACGTAAGATTTACAAGGGTTCAGTTTAAGCTTATTAGTGCTCGCCCATTCTGCTATTCTGTTTCAGTCTTCATTGATTCTGAGTCTTCTATGAGCCCGAAAGGTCTTGACAAATATAATTGCAGATCATCTGCATAGGCATGCATTGTGACGTTGTTGCACTTAGCGAAAATGTCGTTGATGAACATAGAAAACAGCAGTGGCCAAGGATCGAGCCCTGGGGAACTCCGCTGCAAGTGTTCTTGTATGATGAAAAATTGATCCCTACTTTTACTCTCTGGGTTCTTTCGCCTAAGTAGCTATTAAGAAAGCACACTGCACTGTTTGAAAATCCAAAGTTGAATCTGAGTTTTTTGCATAAGATCTCATGGTTGACGGTGTCAAATGCCTTGGAAAAGTCTAGTAAGCAGAGCAAGGTCAGATGCCCCTTATCAAAGGGTATTCTAACATCATCCAGGATTTTAACGATAGCAGTAGAGCAGCTATGCCCAGGACGAAAACCCGACTGAAAATCTGACAAGAGGCCTAGTGTGTTTATGTGGTTAGAGATCTGTTCTGCCATTAATGACTCACATACCTTTGAAAGTGAAGACAGCAAACTAATCGGTCTAAAGTCAGCTGGTTCACGAGCATTTGATGTTTTTGAGATAGGGATAATAGTTGCTACCTTTCAGATTGCAGGATAACATGAGGTTGTGAAGCAGTGATTGATTATGTGCACCATTGGGCTGAGCACATAAGGCAGTATAAGTTTGACAAATTTTATGGAAATACCGTCTTCACCAAGCATTCGACTTTATTTTCTTTATGCATCTTGCGACATCTATTTCACCAACCGCGGTAAATTCAAAAAGAGTAGGACAGTCAGGGGCAGAGCTACTAAAAAAGGCGAATTCAACAGGTTCATTGGAGACCGAATTTGCAACAAAAAAATCATTAAGCCGATATGGATCAATCTGACAGGAGTCTACGTCCTTACTGGAGATGCCGATTCCTTTTAAATTGGTCCACAGTTGTTTCGGCGGCAGTGTGGGATTTAGCTTAAATAAATAAAATTTCTTTTTTGATAATCTGACGGCAGAAGTGCTATAATTTCTTGACATTTTATATGCCTCCCAGTTTTGTGCTGTTGAATTTCGTTTCCACCTTCTATACATCCTGTTTCGTTTTCTTAATGACATTTTCACGGATGACGTGAACCAGGGGCATGAAATGTTTGTAATTCGACGAGAACAAATCGGAACATGTTTATCATAGAGTTCAGTTATTTTTTCAATAAAGAAAGTTAATTTGTCATCAATCGTGTGTAAGAACCAGCAGTCAGTCCAGTTAATAAGAGCCAAATCAGCAAACAGCGATCCGTAATCAATGGACTTAAAATTGCGAAAAGAAAAAGTGCTATCAACAGCAGCAGATGAGAGGTTAATGTTTAAAGTACAAAAAATTAGGTCATGATCTGAAACGAATGACAGTTGATCAAAAAGCAAGACTGTGGACAGGTCAGAAATAACAAAAAGGTCTAGTAAGGTAGGGCATCCATTGTTGGCAAACCTTGTAGGATTAGTTGTATTAACTATATTAAGACCCGACTGAGCCAGTTTATCGATGAAGTTTATGCAAAGGTTATCGTTAGCTAGAATGTTTAAATTAAAATCACCGCATACAATGAAATGTTGGAAGTCTATTGCACAATTTGAAATCTCATTGAGTAGAGGCTCAAGGCTACAGTTACGGTTCGGGTTATACACACACGAGAGAAAGACTTTAGTTTTGTTATTATGAATTTTAAACAATTTAATATTCAACCTCAGAATCACATGATTTAGCAAGTACTTTTACATTTAAGTATTTTTTGCAATAGATTGCAACACCGCCGCCTTTTTTATTATGTCTATCGTGCCGGAACAAATTGAAGCCACTAATATTTAGATAGGAATCATTATATTCCTTATGAAACCACGTTTCAGACACGCATATTATGTCAACCGAAGAATTAACAAAGACATATTTAGTGTAGTCCATCTTAAGATCATTAAGGCTTCGTGCGTTGAAGTGAACTATTTTTAAGCCAGAACGTTGTTTACATAAGATTTCAATCATAGTTTTTTGGCTATCATCAGCGCAAAAGAAAGTGTTATTCACTACAGGCATGAATTAGTAGACGAAAATAAGAGCTATAAACATTTAATTTAAAAATATCGAAGAAAAGAAGTAGAACAAGGCAGAGGAGAAGTATAGAAAAGATGGAAAAGTTGAGGATATCTTTTTAAAAATAAAATAGGAGTTACGATGAGACTCCTCCAGCGATGACGTCATAATTGTAACTATGTAGCTCATCAATGCTACTAATTTTAATCTTATCACTTCCTTTCTGCAGTCTAATAAAGATGGAGCCACGTAGCGAAAAGGCGTTGAAAATAGCTTTGCTCCGCTTGCAGACGATCGCAGCTTGAAGGATGTTTCTGGCCTCGATAGTAAGGCTTTCATGAATGTAGACATTGTTGTCACAATCGAAACCGGCATTACGTAAATTAACGGCTTGTTTAGCACGCCTGCGGTAGTCACCAAAGGCCTTCAAAACGCGATTACGGTCGAATGTGGTGTAGAACTTTACAATCAGTTCTACAGTGGGGTTGATGAGTTCTGCTTGCCTTTCACTCGAAAGATGTCTTTGAGTTGTGGAGAGAGAAAATCGATTGATCGGCAGATGAGGTTGAAAGTGCTTCTCAGATTCTCTCCCTCGGACAATGGCACTCCAAACAAAACCGCGTCCGAGCTATGATCGATTGGACAGTTGTTGTTGTTGTTGTTGATGTTGTTATTGTTGTTGTTTATGTAATTGTTGTTGTTTATGTTGTTGCTGTTGATATTTATTTTAGCAAGTTCAGCTAATTCGTCACAACGGTTTGTAAGAGCACTGACTTGCTCTTCAAGTTGCAGTATTTTATTATCGTACTCGATGAATTTGTTGTTGATTCTCGCGACTTCACTCTTAAGATATACAAAATTACTGGAGCAGTCCGCGGAGAGGGAGTTGAAGAGGCTGTCCGTGTGATGCTGGATACGTTCTTCAGAGAGCTTTAGTTCTTCCCTATTGTAAGCTTTTAATCGCTCTTCCAGAGCGATAAGTTGAGCACAGATCGAATTAGCGTCACTGCTGTTTATAGAAACCGGTTTTGGCGTGCTTTCAGCTTTAGTTATTGTACGTTGTTGTCTTGTCAACATTGGAGAGGGCGCCATCAGTAAAAAAAAAAAAAAATAATAAACTGGCAGTGAAGATGTGTGTGTGTATAGATATATGCTCGCAGAGAAAGGAGCTGAAGTAAATAAAGACCGAAGAAGAGATGCTGGGGCTAGTTACATCAGTTTGGTTCCAGGCAGTTAAGAGTCAACACTGTAGTGAGTGATGCGATAGAAGCGAAGCGATATTTATTTATTGATTATATGTTTACATTTTTCTTGTTTTGTTATTTACTTCAATAAGTTCGTTTTTCCGCGGCTATTTGCACGAATATAAACAATTTAGCTTTAAAGTGCTCGATTTTTGTCCTTTTGTTAACCTCTGTTATAATTATTTGCAGCTTTATGTTCTTTTTCTTTTTTTACAGATTTGGCACTAGAGCTCGCTCGAGATCGTTTCAGATTTACCAAAATGGACACAACAAATCCCGATCTAAAAATTAAATTGTTTTTACTATTTAAATTTTATAAAAAAACAAATCTCTTTCCAAGTTTATGTCTTGCACCAAGTTTTTGTCTTGCACCAGAGCAGTGATATATTAAAAGCCAGCCAGAAATTATGTTGGTGAATTCAGTAGAACTCCAAATGGTTGATAATATTTTTGTTTTTCAAGAATCTATGGCTTTAACTTGTTGGTATGTTTCAATTGATGTCATTTTAGCAAAATCACTTTAAACTGGTTTTATTATTCCGACACATGTGAAAGATATTTAATTAATTTCGTATAGCAATAATAAAATTAAATTTGAATGCAAAAAAAATAAATTTTTTGTTGTTTAACATCCGACGCGAATGAATGTTGAATTATAAAAAGCACAAAAGCACAAACATTTTTTAAATTTTAAGAAAACCAATGTTTTTAAATATAAACTGTGGACAATCTAAAAAACACAACGTAAGCTAAATTTAGCGCGTTGCCAACGCGGGAAGGAAGCACTACTTGGTTATTTTAAACAATTATTACAAGTAATTTATTTTCCAAATCAAACACAAAATATCTTACTTTAAACATTTAAAAATTAATATGAAAAACATTAATGTACTTAACGTTCACAGTAATGCAAATTTTTAAAAACTTTAGCTCAAATTTAGCACAAATTTAACATTTAAACACTGCAACACAAATTACTAAACCGACACCGCGAGGGGACGAGTTCAACTGAAACACACCTCTTTGATGTAATTTCAACGCATTACCACTAAATGCAGCAAATTGTCAAATTTATCTTATTGCAGACGCACTTTACAATAATATTTAATTCGACCAATATTTTTATTTAGGGTATTTTGGCAGCCAAACCGAAGATAATTATTTAGTTGTTTTTAAAGTAAATCAACTGAACTAACGGCTGGACAATATTGCTCTAGTGTGTCAAACAGTTACTTGAAATAATAAAATATTTTTATAATAATTTAAATCATTTTATTTATGATTACATATAATATGAGCAATTCCCGTATATATTAAATTAACACATTTTTAAATTTCCGGAAATTCAGTATCAATGAAATACAACAGTTAATTTGTTAAATCAATAAAATGGACTAACGGTACATCATTACGTCAGTGCTTTGATACATGCACATATATGCATCGCAAAATAAACGCTTAGCGTATTCCGGAAGCATTTTATCATTAGATGACATTTCATTCACTGTTCTTGCTCCTTCCTCTGATAGCCAAAGAGGTAAATCTGGAATTGTATTAATTTCTGGAATATTGTAACCGTTTTTTTCACCTATATTAAGAGAAAAATGGAGACCGATTAGATTAAACTCAAAGACAAGATATTTTTTACCTTTTCTATCAGCCATTGAATCAAAGAAACACCAAGGTGCATCTGGGCCAGATCCTGCTTTCACAAAAGCCACGTAATGGGAAGTCTCAATGCACACAACAGCAAATAGTTCCATATACAGCCGAGGTACAGACATATGATCCGCCATAATTTTAAAATCATACGGAGTATTTATTTTCTTGTGACTGTGATTCGCTCTGTAAAAAGAGAAAATGATTATTGAGTTGATAGTTTTTGTTTTTCTTTTTTTCTATTTTTTTCTCTCTAGTTTTCCCTATCTTTTTCTAGGCTAGTTCCATATCATCTTTTTAAATTTAAAGTGTGGTTTAAATGAAAATCACGAATTGTTATTTTTTTTCATTTTAAGTTATTTTTAACTAATTTGCACTAACTTCCCTTATTTCATCATTTTGCTGCATAGATTTATGTTACCTCCAATTTAATGAAGAGTTCGCATTCCTGTGATTATATCATAGTCTTACAGCTGTTTTAATTCTAATATATTTATTTTAGTTCCAAAAATGTTTGCTAATTGATAGGTTACTATAAGGCTTTTGTCATGTATACAATTTACCTGTTGTTTGACCTTTAGTTTAATTGGATTATTTAATAGTCCTGGCTATTAAATAATTAAGTTTATGCCCTAAAATTTGAAACAACTAAGATCTTTCTTAGGTTTGACAGGGTAGTACAGAATATTTGTTAAAAATTACTCGCTTATAACAAAACCGATGAATACCTGAATACCTAAAGGGCAAAAATGGGATAACATCCCAAAACAAATCCAAGAATATGGAAATAAAATTTAATGACAAAGCGAAGGAAGCATTAGAAACGATAAAAGTCCTTTTAAAGAAACCATATCTTCATCACAACCACAATATATGAAAAATTTTGAATTAACCACAGATGCTAGCAATAGTGCCATAAGTTCGGTGCTTAGTCAAAAATTATTACTTTCATATCAAGAACATTGCCTGCAAATACAAAATATTCAAGGGATCAATGCGAAATATTCAATGCGAAATTACGTCGTTGGCTGTCCTTTATAGACCATTTACCTCCGGAAATAATATTTAAGCCGGGTAAGGAAAACGTTGTGGCAGACACGTTATCAAGGCAGTATGTTAATGTCTTGTCGAGCCACGAAACTATTTTATCTGAAAGTAGTGATGGAAATACGATTCATACTGCTAATAGCTACCCGGAAAAAGAAAAAATAAAAAAATTAAATAGATCATTGAACACGACCATTGAACATGACACATCGAACAAGACACAAACTATAGAAACTTTCCTAACCTATTAGAGGTCCGTAATATAATACAACAATAAAGACCGATTAATTGAAGAACTTACAAAATGAATCAATATACTAACAGCAATAAAATGCACTGAAGAAACGATTTTCTAAATTTTAAATTTACACAAACATTTTAGTAAATGATTTGAATTCAGTAAATGACCAGACGAACAGCTCATGTTGGCCGAAAAAGCTCATAACAGAGCACAAAGGCAAACCCGGGAGGTCGTTCAACAGATAACCGAAATACATTAGTGGCACAGAGTTATGCATGACGTTAATCAAATTAATAACGAATGCGACATTTGTAAGCTAACAAAGTATGAAAGACGCCCAAAAAAACAAAACATTGGTGTGGCCCCAATCACTCAAGAGGGGGGGGGGGGGGGGGTTGAAATGTTACATTCCGTACACATTTTACGGAAAAGAAAAATATCGTTGCTTTAATTGACGCGTTGGCTAAGTTTTTAATAGTCAATTTCATTGGTGTTGAATCCGAAATGAGACAAAAAATTTTAGAATCCATAAATTTATTCCCAAACACCAAAGTAGTTATGACTGATAATGAAAGCTCAGTAATTCGGAAGCCCTTCGAACAAACTTTGAATAATCTAGGTGTTCAACATAAACTGACATCCGTAGCGCATTTCAGTACAAATGGTCAAGTAGAGAGGGTTAATTCTACGATTGATGAATTGCTTAGAATTTTTAAACTTCAGAAGCCATTAGTAGATATTGAAGTCGCTATGATAACATACATATAGTTCAGTACAGGGGCGAACACAGGTAGGGGTTTTGGGGGTTAAAACCCCCCCAAATGAACGAATAAAAAAAAAATAAAATGTATAAAGTAAAACAATTATAAATTTGAAAGCATTATTTTTTTAAGTTGTAATATTTTAAGCTATTTTTTATGGTGTGATTTATTATTTATATTTTATTTTATTTATATTTTATTAAGCAAAGCTCTGTATACGCATAAGAGCCCTGCATAAGTATACTTTTTCGCCTATTCGAATATATTCGCGTGTTGTAGAAAAAAAAATCTTACTCTCATCGCTTTTCTAAAGTTCTCATATGTGGACGTATTCTATCTTGGTATTATGCGCGAATAGGAAACGAAGAGAGCACACTGCTGTACTAATACTAGCAAGAAACGGATAAAATAATAAAAAAAAGCGCAAATACTGTATTCATACACTGAATATTTTGTGCATATTTCTTTATGATGAAACATCTCTTGTTATGCGAGAATTTTAATACGAGATGCAAGAAATATACCATCATATACATGTATGTTTTGGCAATGTTTTAAAAAATATAGACAGTCATGCATTTTGTGAAAAATTTCGTCTTTTTATTGAAAAGACTTACCTAAGATCGAAAAACTTAAAATTAAAATTTAATAACTATTTTATGAACAATAAAATTAAAGTAAAATTCATTAAATGTGACCCGGTCTACGAAAAGGGACCTTCGGTGTAAAAACAAGTTTTCGAGAAAACAGCTGTTTGTAAACGTTTAATTGTCGCACACTGAATGGCGTCTTTTCATTTATTTCAGCTTATCCTCTATTCTTACAGAGTTGTATTTCTTAGTCTATTAATACAGATTTGTATTTCTTAGTCAATTAATACGAGTTCTTTTTTTTTAGTTAACGACCAACAGTTAATTGGTTTTTTTTTCATTTTCACTCATTTCTGCTCTTTTTTTGGAAAATTCCTGACAAACTTCTTTACGAGTTGGAAACTTCTGCTTTGCGCCATTAGAAAGAGCACACATTAGTCTATCCGAATCGCCAAAAAAGTGAAAAATGATATTTTCACACCGAAGGTCCCTTTTCGTAGACCGGGTCACAAATGGTAAAACAAAAAATTATTATGCCAATTTGATTTCAAAATATATTTTTTATATAAATTTAATTTTGCTTTTAGCAACAACTCATCAATCACCAACTCAAATTAAAGACATTTCGCTAACATTTTTTTAGTGCACCATAGTGCATTTCTGAATATTAGCATTCTTTATCAAGTATTCGATTAAGAAACAGAAAGAACACAACTCACATATTCAGATCAGCGTAAATAGTGTGTTGTGAGAGAACAGAGAACGAATTAGCAGTTATTCTCATGCGCTGATTTTCTCTTTACTGCACGATCTGTTGTTTACATTTATTCGCTTGCAGTGTACTCCTACACCGAAAAAAAAAACATTAACTTGAAATTTAACACAATGTGTTCATAATTTGCCTTTTTTGAAGGACATATGAAAGACATATGAATTCTTTCAAAAGTTTAAAACACATTTGCTTTTACTTTGACGAAATTTGTTGCAAGCTATTTATATGAAAAATTAAAACGGTTAAAATAAAAATTTTTTTTTATTTGTATTTCTTCTCAAGTTCATATATTTTTCATATATGTTGTAATTACACATTTACGCGCATATCTTTAGAACGGTAACTCTTTCGGTTAAAATGTTAAGGACAGTTTTGAAGAAAATTGTTGGGTCTATAAGTTTCATTTTAATGATTTTACGCTAGGGCTTACATTAACGAAGTTACCACCGTTGGTAATCTTTGAATCCTAATATCTTTGGATGCACACATGTAATTGTTGTGATCTTTTCACAGGTGGGTTATTTTATTTTACTTAAGGTGTATGCAAAAATTCAGCAAAATCTGATTGTTCTTAAAGACAAATACATAGTAACTGAACTATTGAAAATTTTATTTTTTTTAAAAAAGCCCTGTTTTCGAAGAAAATATTAAACCCCTTACATAACTTTTTGAGCAAAAAATGGTCTCAAAATGTAAAGAATCATCCATTGCAAATATTTAGATGCAGTTACTACATAGAATTTGAATTTAGTTTAAGAGTTATAAGAAAAAATTAGTGACTTAGAGGTGAAGTTTGACCTTGAATTTCTCTCTTATTTGACCTAATCCGATAAAACTGAGTATGAGGGCATAATATATAGACCATCCACTATTATAAACCATTGAGATATTTGAAGTTATTTTTTCGTGTCGCACTGTGAAATTAAATCAAAATTAATTTTTAAACTTGTTTCATTTTGAGCTGTGCCTTTATTGTTCAAATTTGAGAACCCATTCAGAGGTTTTTTTTCTAATCTTAGGTCAATATTCAATATATTTGAAATCATTTTCAAATCGAGAATTAATGTTCAATATTAACATTTGAGTCGGATTTAAGGTTGATTTTAGAATAAATGTTTTTCTCAAATGTAAAAGTATGTATGAAATATTGTACATCACTAACGCATTTATAATTTTTCAGTTGCGCGAAAACGAGCTACCCTTGTCAAAAATATATAAAATTGTAATAAATTATTCAGTTATCATCAATTTATAATATTTTAATTTTAATTCGTTAATTAAATTATCTTGTGCTCTTTTTTATATAGAACGTCAAGTGTATTTTAGTTAGCATTTTTAAAAATGTAAATAATTAAGATAAAATAAATGAATAATAATAAAAACTAACACCCCTATTATGAATTTTTATACGATATACGATAAACGCTTGCAAGCGTATCGTAAAAAAGCAGTTTTCCCATTATCGTTTTCATACGCCCGATAGACGTACTATTGTGAATGGCAACGAATTGTGTTTACATTTTATTGTAAATTTCAGCAAAACAGCTGTTTTCTTTTTACTGAAATATTTCGAAACGATTAATTTTGTGTGTCAGTGGCGCCCAGTTTGAATAATTAATTTTCTTAAACATGTTCTCTTCAACATCAATTGGGTTTTACATAAATTCAAATGAAGAAACTGATGAGACTCGCATAGAGGCTGTCGAAAGGAGACATTTAAGAGATATATCTAATCCTTTGGAAATGAACTCCATAATGTAAGTAACTCGAATAAGTTTTACACACATATTCAGTTAATAAGACGTATTTTCTTTAGGTTTGTAACAAATTTCCGACTTTCAAAAGAGTCATTTGTGTACGTTCTAAGTGAAGTGGAAGGCGAATTGCGTGAACAAAAAAAAAAAATCATCTGTACCAAACATTCTTAAGGTTTGCACTACTTTAAGGTTTTTGGCACAAGGATCATACCAACAGAGTGTTGGCAATGAGGCGTTGCTTGGGCTAGCCCAACCTACTGTCTCTGTTGTGTTAACAGAAACATTGAGTGCTTTACAAAGAACTCTCTGCAGAAAGTGGATAAGCTCCAGGTATACCGAAGAAGAAAAGATAAGAGCAAAACGGAAATTTTTCGAAACAAGTGGTATTCCTGGAGTAATCGGTTGCATTGATGGGACACACGTTAAGATTGTGGCACCTGAGAAAAGTTTCCAGCACCTATACTATTGTCGTAAGGGATATTTCAGTATAAACGCAATGCTAGTAAGTAGAAACTGCCACTTGCACTTGTCGGTGCAATTTTAAAATACGATTCTGCTTGTGTTTCAGCTGTGTGATGATTTGCTGAATATTAGGTACATTAATGCCAAACATCCTGGAGCTACTCACGACTCAATGGTTTTTCAAATGTCTGGCTTAAAACCACAACTGGAGTCAATGTGTATCCGTGGTGAAAGAAACACATGGTTATTAGGTATTTATATGATGTTTATAGAATGATTTGAAAACTTATTTTAATCAAAATACATTACAATATTAATTTTTTAAGGTGATGCTGGCTATGCTTTAGCGCCTTACTTATTAACACCTTTTAGAAATCCCGAGGAAGGTTCATTAGAAAGCTTATATAATAAACGGCATTCCAAAGCACGTAATATTGTTGAACGAACGATTGGAGTTTTGAAGAGCCGGTTCCGATGCTTGCTGAGCGCTCGCGCCCTTCACTATACTCCTCAAAAAGCCACTTTAATTATAAATGTTTGCGCTGCTCTTCATAACATTTGCAACTATTATAATGTACCCTTTGAAGATGTGGATATTTCGGAAGAGCAGGATGGAAACTTGGAAGTTGAAGAAACTACCGCAAATGATGCCCCCTCCATGCAACAAGCCGCAGAGGAAATAAGAAGAAATGTGTTATTGTGTTTGCATTAAATATTTTGTGTTTATTAAAAAAGAAAAATAAAGCATTTTCAATGCTACAGGTACAAAATTATTTGCTGTGTAAGAAACAAAAAAAATATGAGATCACATTTTTGGCATAAAGGTAAAAAAAAAATAAAATTCGGTTTGCATTTCTTGCTATAATCTTAAAATTAGGGTCACAGTATTATTCACAGTCGTTTCTTATAAACATTCTCCTTCAACTCAAGAAGTTTTTTCTTAATATCTAACTTTGCTAGCCGAGCTTCACTTTTATTTTTGATTTCCAGCTTGTAAAGAGCTAGTTTATCTTTTTTTAAATAGTAACTTTTTTTTTTATATGACTCAATGTTATGGAGACTATTTTTAATTTCTTTGAGTGTACTCAAAGTTTCTTTTTGGAACTCTGCCTGGTCATTCGTTTGCCGCTCCAGCAACGCAATTTGAGGGTCTTCTCTTCTATACGTCCGTCTTCTTTTTGGTGTTTTATCATGCACCTGGACACCATGATCGGACAAGACTTCAGTATCTGTAACAGGTTCATTTCCTTTGGAATTTTCCATTCCGAACTCCTCACCTGGTGGATTATAATATGTGCCATAGCTCATCAGCCTGTTCACCGTCTCTTCCAAATTTGACAGTGATACGGTATTATTTGGCCCACCTCCAGTTGCGATGTTTTCTGCTTGGTTGTGCGCACTCTTTTTTTTTGTTTTATATTTAAGGTCGTTCCAAACCTACAATTGTATTGCATTGTAACTTTGCTGGATAAATTTTGTCTTCTTTGCTTACCCGTTGCCATTCGTCCGGTGTGCGTACTGGTGGCCCAAATGAATTCACATCGTGGCTGATTTTTTCCCACCGAGGCTTCGCTAGGGACTTTGGACATAATCCTCTTGCTAGGTCCGTATTTTCCTCCATTAAAAACGCTAGACGTTCCAATTGAACTTTTGTGCTCACAACCCTCGGCCTGCAAAAATTCAAGTTTTTCGTTCTTAGTCCACTTTACAAACATATTTTTATCATTTTATTACTTACATATTTCAAAAAGATTCCAAATTAGATGTTTTTAATTAAAAAATCAGCAATCTGCAAACTAGCGTCCAAAAATAGTGAGCCGCTTCCAATCGTGTGAAATAGAACAGCTGGTACGATAACTATCGTATGAAAATACCACATTTTATCGATATTCGATAAACGCTTACTGTCGGATTTCATACGATAAACTTCAGTTCCTAATATGGCATAACAGAATGCAAGCGTTTAACGTGTATCGTATGAATTCATAATAGGGGTGTAACATTTTTAAATTATATTTTGACATTCATAGTTCATAATTACAGTTTGAAAATTACATTTGAAACAGGTTTGAGAACAACGTTTGCTATCAATTTAAGAATAAACCTAATTCTCAATTTCAGAATAAAGTCCCCTTTTTGTTGAGAATGCTATCATTCTCAAATCAATCTCAAATCGATATCAAACGTTTGACGTTTGAGAAATACATTTGATATCAAATCATTCTCAAATCTCAATGTTTGCCAGGTAGATGCTCGACTGCAAGAGGTAAGAAGCGCAGAATAAATCCCCCGAAATGGCGAAGAAAATTCCGGAAAGAGCTTAGAAATTCTGGCAGACAATACCAAATAAGGACTAAATAGAAGAAAATGTCAAGGGTCAGAAAACTTAAAGCTCCCTGCAGGGATACGTGCGAACTTCAGTGCATTAAGAATTTCAACGAAGACGATCGAAAAAAATATTTTCAGATTACTGGTCGCTTGGTAACGTCGAAAAACAAAAGCAGTATATTTTAAACTGCATGGTAAAGAATGAGCCAAAATACAGATACATTCGGGTAGGAGGAACTTGACCTCCTCGGCAAAATAATGTGATTTATTAAGTTAAATGTTAATAGAATGTGAACGACCCTTTATGTGTTTTTCCACTACTATAAGCCTATTTACTATGATCTTTTACTTTCAGTTGATTCCTGAATACATAAATAAATAAATATCTTCCCTTCCGGTTAAGTCACCAACATCACCTGACGTGTTTTTATTTAAGCTGCGCTTTACCTATGTTAACACATAATTACTTGCACTGGTCTTTTGCTTGTTTTACAAAAAAAACAAATTGCATTAATGAACAATTTTAATATTGATGATGTCAATAATTTGATGTCATTTTATTATTGCAAAACATTGCCAAAGCAAAACGTTAACGTGCAGTTTAGCAACAACTTATATTATGCTGATCAATCATATTAACTCTGCCGCTGCATAATGAAATCCAACGTTCTACAAGTCAACGCTCGACAATTGACCTATTTATTTTCGTCAGAACACTTGCTACCTAAGTCTTGCTTATGTTTTTTGGCACACTTTCAACACTTTAAATTTAACTACATTTTTTTTTTCTTGTTCTATAATTACAACACATTGAACTACAAATATTGTAAACAATTATGCAAGCAGATGTTTTTATACTTTTTATAATTTTATATTAACGTAAGCATATTTTTTTTTGTCTTCATTATTGTATTTAATTGGTGTATTTTCTTTTATATAAATATCTTGCACTAAAATTAATAAATCAGAATAGTTTTAACCTTCAACAAAATAAGTGTTTAATTATTCTCTCAAGGAGTCACGGTTCAAGTGCCGTAGATTCCAATAAGCATTTATTGCATTAATTCAATCATTCGTCAAGAGTCACGGTTAAAGTGCCGTTGGCTCATTTAAGTGTTTAAACATAAACATTTTTGGTGACCCCGACGTGATCCTTTTAATGAAACGCTAAGAAGGATTAACTTAAACGCGTAAAATTTTAAATTCGTTAAATTCGTTAGCCGTGTGACCGCGTTAGTTCGCCGCGAATAAATCCGTTAAACAATTTAAAACATTTAATCCTGCCTTAGAGTTTAACTTTAAAAGAACGAATTATGTAAGTTTGAGAAATAATTTGTCAATTATCAACTGGTCATCTGTACTTAATATTAATAACACAAGAATATTGCCACAAACGCTTCACTCTGCTGTATTTGCCTTTAACAGTACTCTTAATAATTGCTTTTTAACTTCAGTGCCACAGAGAAAATTCTCTATAATATCTGGTCCCGTTTGGTATACCAAAGGACTGAGAAAGCTGAGGAACTTAAAATCGAAATATTATAAAAAGTATCAAAAAACTCATAACATTTGTGATTTTGCTTCTTATACCTTAACTAAATATAACTACCGGCAATTATGCAGTCAATCCTATAATATTTATTTAACAAAAGTTAAACTAAACATAAAATCTGATGCAAAATCTTTTTGGAACTTTGTTTATACTAAACGTAAGATAAATTCATATCCATCTTTTATGAAATATAAAACATTTGAATCAGATGTTGATTCTAGTTACCATTAATGATAATTTTAGATAATTTTAGTTAACCTTATAATGTGCAACCTGGTGACATTTGCTCCCCAATAATTAATGTTGAAACAGTTTTAACCCACTTAAAAAACCTCAAAACATCTTATAAAAACGGTACTGATAACATACCTTCATGTGTTTTGAAATATTGCAGTGAAGAACTTGTAATTCCCTTTACTTTACTTTTACAATCTTGCTATTTTCCACTGGCTTGGAAATCATCTTTTATTATTCCGATGCATAAATCCGGCAATAGATAACTATCGCGGAATTGCAAAGCTTAGCGCCCTACCTAAACTTTTTGAGGTTATTGTAACCTCACAATTATCACATATCGTGAAATCTTTAATGTCCCCATTCCAACATGGATTCTTATCTAGAATATCTACTGTTACTAACACACAGTCACATCAAAGACTTTGAGAATTTTGGAAAAGGTCTACAAACAGATGTTATCTATACTGACTTCAGTAAAGCTTTTGATGTTGTAAATCATAAGCTCTTAATTTTAAAACTAACCCTTCTCGGTTTTCCAACACCATTAGTGCTTTGGATTGAATCTTATTTATTAAATAGAACACAAAGTGTAATCTTTAACCTTGTTAAGTCAGAGGAGTTCCCTGTTACTTCCGGTGTACCTCAAGGAAGCCACCTTGGGCCTCTGTTGTTTCTACTTTTTATTAATGATTTACCATCTGTTGTAATTCATAGTAATATTTTACTATACGCTGATGATGTTCAACTTTTCCTGTCATATAAAAATGAGCAAGACTCTTTTTTCTTACAAACTGATCTTGACCATCTTTGTGACTGGTGTGAAATCAATTGCATGAAGCTTAACTTGAAAAAGTGCAAACACATGACTTTTTCTCGTAGACAACCTTCTCGAAGTTATTACTTGAGTTCTTAGAAGTTTTCGACCATCTTGGAGTAACTATGGACCCAAAACTTCGCTTTCACATTCATATTAATAAAGCTATAAGCACAGCAAACAGTACTTTAGGGTTTATTAAACGATGGTCAAAAGAGTTTAATGATCCTTTCATTACTAAAACATTATTCACTTCGCTTGTAAGGTCCATACTTGAGTATGCGTCAATTGTCTTGTGTCCTAGATATGGGTGTTATGTTGACGATATAGAATCAGTTCAGAAACAATTTCTTTTGTTTTGTTTACGCAATATATATTGTCATACTAACATTCACTTACCACCCTATGAATATCGATTAAAGCTTGTTAACCTACCTTCTCTAAGAAATCGTAGAATCATGCTTAATGTTTGCTGAATTTATCAACTTATACATGGATTTGTTGACAGTCCATACTTACTGAGTAAAATTTACTTTAATCTTCCTCTTCGACCAAGAAGATCTTTTGAGCTACTTTTTATGAACTTTTGTAGAACTAACTACTTGCAAAATGAACCACTTAGAAGCGCTTGCGGAGACTTCAATTCCGTTTCAGATGTTATATCTTTTAATGAAACTCTATACTCAATAAAACTTAAAATAATAGATTATCTGCAGCACCGCCACTGATTCTCAACAGATACGGAATTTTCACTGTTGGATGGTAATAAATTTACACATTTACATCTGAATGGACCTGAACTTGCCGGACTTATTCCTATATAGAACGTGAGAACGATCTGCATAGTATATATATTAATATAAGTGGCTTATTAGACCAAGTTTATCTATGTGCCTGCGTTCGTTACCTTTGTCTTAGCTTGCTAGGAACTTGGTGTGATAAATAAAAGATGAATCAAGACATCATCGGCTTTAGAATCACAGAATGAATAATATTGTATATATACTATCAGAATGGCGTACCGGGCCTTGTTTCCCTTGATACCTAACACTGTTCTAGATCTCACACTCTGATACTATGTACCACATTTCCGCTTCGAGGTGTTATATGTATATTAATATGAGTGGCCAATGAGACCCAGTTTGTCTTAGTGCCTGCGTTCGGAACCATTTTCTTTTCGTACAAAGAAATTGGTGTGGTAAATACGACATAATTTGTCGGATTACCAACTTGTTAAGCCAAAACTTCATTGGCTTCAAGACAGAACGATATATATTTTATACATATTCTCATTCTCGATACCACCGCCTTGGACCCTCTGGATGATTTATTATTAATTTATTTTTTTGCTTTATAATACCTTTATTAATATTATCTATTAGTCTGTACATTTTTAAACTCTCATACTTTAATTTACATTACATTACAACCGAACTTATTTTACTTTGGTTTTGTATTTGCATTTGAAATGAACTGAGCTCTTTATATTAGTATTATTATTAGCATTATTAGTATAATTGTATTTTGAATTTTAATTTTAAAATTTTTTTAAATTGCTATAAAGCCTAAAAGGCTTAGCAAACAAATAAATAAATAATAAGAACATATCCAAGATTCTTCAAAAACCTCATTAATTAATCAAAATTCCCCGTCACCGAATAAAGAAAACTACATTATTTGACATTGAAGCTACTCCAAGAAAACGATCTTGTCTCAATCCAGGACTATTGTTTACCATTTTAGCCCTTCTTCTGCTGCCGGTTGCATTATGCAGCCCCATTAACACTACAGAATTCACAAACAAACCAGGAATCTATTTTGAACAACTCAACACAATTAAACGAACAGCTGCCAATTGGAACATATTAGTTTATTATGACCTCAAACCATATCAAGACGAACTCAACATTCTACATGATGGCACAGTAACCTTGCAAAAACTGTACGACAATGCGTCAAATAACACAAAATGCCAACCAATGCTGAATTACTTTGATCAGATAAGGGGCGAATTGAACAAAAAACTGAACATACTGTCGCTTCGAAGATCTAAACGAGGTGCCATCGACATAGTTGGAAATATTGCTCACTCACTGTTTCGAGTGCTAGATTCAAACTACGAAACAACTATGTCCGAAACCATAAATGGACTCAAGAAGAACGACATACATTTGGAAAGACTCATGAAAAATCAAACATCGCTAATTGACTCCACAATCAACATTATTAAGACAAACCAACTAAACACACAAGCAAAGTTTGACGAAAGCGACAGTCAAATCCATACCTTACTCTATGGAAACAGTTCAACTGGGCCACTTAGCGAACTACACATAGCACAGGCGATTCTCATGCTATCTGTTCAATTGTTCATCATAGCATCCAATTTGCAACGAACGCACGATTCAATTATGGATGTTCTAATAGACAGCCATCATGGAAAATTCAACCCTCTGTTGCTTACTCCACAACAATTGCATAATGAGGAATTGAAGATTAAGGCTCATCTTCCATTACCCTTGCAGCTGCTGATGCATCAGGATAACTTGCTCAAGTTCTACCAACTAATCAAGATTACTGGAGTAGTTTCAAGGGACCACGTTGTATTCAGCATTGATCTTCCTTTAGCAGAATCCAGAGAATTTCAGCTACTACATATCACCCCGATCATAGCTGTTATAAACGGTTCGCTGTCAGCAGTACAATTATCTACAAAATATTTAGCAATCAGCCCGCACCATGACGAGTATGTCCCGTTGCCTCAATCTGAAGTGGATGCTTGCCTAGCACTGAGCAACAATGAACTTCTGTGCACATTTAGACAGGCAACATACCATACGTTATCTGAAGTCAACAAATGTGCCAAAATGTAACCAAGACCATCCCAGATGCATCCTGTATAAAACTGACAATACAATTCTATGATTCCATTTGAATAACCCAAACAAATGGATATATGCCACTTTAGATACCATTAAACTTAACACAGTATGCGGTGATGACACTCTTCAACTAAACTTAAAAAACAGCGGCTTTATTGAACTTCGTTCTGATTGCACAATCAAAACCAATCGGATACGAATACAAGGTAACCACAAAATTGTCAGATTAATCAAGCATGACAGCACAGGCCTAGGAATGTCCATTGGATGGACAAAACAATACGCTAGCAACAATATCAGCAAAGTATCCTTCACACCTAGCAGTGATGAGCTTGAACTCATTCAACGACAACTAGCTCAAATCAACTCGTCAACCTTACCAGATGACAGCATTAGCAAAACTACACACACCTTGATTACTTGTTACGCATTTGTTGGTGTAATCTTTTGCATTATGGTCTGGATTTTATGGATACTACGAAGCCTAAAGAAGACATCAACTCTACCTACTCCAATGCCACGTTACTCCATCCAAGACACGGCGTGCTAATTAATTTCTAGATCGTCATTATAATCGACTTATGAAGAAGCGGTGTGTATCAATTGTTTATTTGGATTGTCTATTCAAGTCGGGCAGCATGTTAACACATAATTACTTGCACTGGTCTTTTGCTTGTTTTACAAAAAAAAACAAATTGCATTAATGAACAATTTTAATATTGATGATGTCAATAATTTGATGTCATTTTATTATTGCAAAACATTGCCAAAGCAAAACGTTAACGTGCAGTTTAGCAACAACTTATATTATGCTGATCATATTAACTCTGCCGCTGCATAATGAAAGCCAACGTTCTACAAGTCAACGCTCGACAATTGACCTATTTATTTTCGTCAGAACACTTGCTACCTAAGTCTTGCTTATGTTTTTTAGCACACTTTCAACACTTTAAATTTAACTGCATTTTTTTTTCTTGTTCTATATTACAACACATTGAACTACAAATATTGTAAACAATTATGCAAGCAGATGTCTTTATACTTTTTATAATTTTATATTAACGTAAGCATATTTTTCTTTGTCTTCATTATTGTAGTTAATTGGTGTATTTTCTTTTATATAAATATCTTGCACTAAAATTAATAAATCAGAATAGTTTTAACCTTCAACAAAAACAAGCGTTTAATTATTCTCTCAAGGAGTCACGGTTCAAGTGCCGTAGATTCCACTAAGCGTTTATTGCATTAATTCAATCATTCGTCAAGAGTCACGGTTAAAGTGCCGTTGGCTCATTTAAGTGTTTAAACATAAACAACCTATTTATCTCAACAGGTTATGGGCCTTAATGTCACAAAATAATAGTGCGATAATATAATAAAGTGCTAGTGGAACGTTGCTAGTCGGTAAAAAAATCACGGATGTATTTTTTTTAAAAGACTTAATAAATAAATTCGTTTTTTTCGCAAAATGGCGACAAACGCGTTAATTTTCCTTTCGAAAGACTTCGAGGTCGCGAGAACTTTGACGTTTGGAAGCGGCACTCTAAGTCTTACTTAGTGATAAAATGTCGAAAGCAGCTGGAAAATAGTCGAAAATGGGCTCTCAGCGACAGTAGATGTGAAAGATATTGAAGCTAATGAACGCGAATTGGCAGAAATTACGCTCATGATTGAGCCGAACAATTTTTCTCATATAGCTACAGCCTATCAAACTTGGAAAGCGTTGCTTTCAGTATTCAGTAGTTTCAGTGAACAGTGTGACACGGTTCTAACGCGCAAAGCAAAGTATTACTTAAACAATTAGTGCAGTGCAAGCTCGCAGATCATGTTTCAATGCAGGAGTACGTCAACTCGTCATTAAAGGTACAAAACGCCGGTTTGAACATTGACGAAGAGCTTACTGCATCATTAATGTTGGCCGGGTTGCCAGACGTAGAAAACTCAAAAGAAAAATTGACAATTGATTGTGATCAAACCCTTTTATTGCAAGACGCGAAATTTGATTGTAAAGATGCTGAGAGTGCACTTTATTTAAAGCAAAATTCAAAACAGTTTCGTTGCCATGCGTGCAAGCAATTCGGATATTTTGCAAAAAATTACCCACACAAAATGAATAAAGTCGACAACGCAAACAACAGAAAGAAAAAAGTATTCTTCTGCTTTCGTATGGCATTCGTACGGCTGAATGGTATGTTGATTCAGGCGCAACAGCGCATATGATTATGGACAATAATATAATTTTTAATAAAGTGACGGTCGAAAATAAAATATTTTGGTCACGAATAACAAAACAATTCCCGTAAAATCTGAAGGTGGTCTGAATTTGTGTTTATCAACAGGTAAATCAAAAACTAATGCCATTGTGAAAGATGTGAAATATGTGCCAGAACTGTGTACAAATCTTTTATCGGCGAGCCAAATAACAAAACACGGTAACAAGATAGTGTTTGAAAGAAATCAGTGTAAAATTTATGATAAACAAAGAAAATTAATTGCAACTGGAAACGCGATGATTTGTACCGTCTTAATTGTGAAACCGTTCCTGTGCGCGACAAAATGGACAAAAAAGTTTTTTTCGTTGGAAACGTTTTTGATATATGGCATCGAAGATTAGGACATATTTGCAATGAAAATCTGATAAATAGTGAAAGAATCTTCGCTCGGTGTAAGTTTTGCCAAAACAAATGCAGATAAATGCATAGTGTGTGTGAAAGGTACAAACAAACGCGTGCATCGTTTAAAGACAGTGGAATACGTACTGAACATTTGCTAGACTTAATACATTCCGATGTTATGGGTCCGATGCCCGAAAAATCATTATATGGTGCTCGTTTCATAGTAACTTTTATAGACTACTAGCCTTTTCCCAGCGCGCGTTGCTGCACCCGGCAACTATGTATATGGGAACATAATAGGTGTATTCAAAAATTTTCTTAGACCCATAGTTTGACACCACTGTTACTTTCCACTGCCCGTTACAGTTTCCCAGTAGTAGGAGATCACCAAATAATAACTCCATTTTGAGTTTGTATGTAAGTATTGCTACTTTTACTTTCAAAGCTATTCGATAATACAAATTTTAACTGTATGGGCGGAGCCACACTCTCTTATATAATGCTCATCCCAGTTTTCTAGTAGATGGACATTACCCTGTTTTAGTACAGTTGCCGACAGTGAGCATACACACTAAATTATCAAAATGTAGCCAAATCGACGAAAACCGTAGGAAATATAGCATTTTTATTGATTTGTGGGTGGTAAAAGGGGGTGTGACAGAAATTTAAGCCATCTCTTAAGGCTACTTGAAAAAAATGTACTGCCAAATTTCAGCTCTATCGGCTAAGTAATTTGGAAGTTTCCAGCCATCACACAGACAGCGTTTTGCTTTTTGTATATATATTTTGGATAAAGATTATTGGCTATAACTTTTGATTGGCAAGAGATACTTAGATAATTTTTTCTAATAAATTAATTTTTTAGCTTGTATATTTTTTTCAAAACTATAAGAACACAATATTGGAAAAAAGAATTTTGTTCGAAAAAATCAAGGGGAAACCCTTGTTTTTTTAATCACAAAAATGGTTTTTAAATTTTTGCGTAAAATTGAAATAACTTTTGCTTGTTATAACTTTTAAATAGAGTTGAAAATTTACGAATATGAATTTAAATTATTTTTACAACAAAAACAAATTTTGAACCTTTTTGTGAGGAAAACTCCAAAATTTCAGACCTTTTTTGAAAAAAATATTTAAAATATATATACTCAACTAACGGTATTTTTGCAATAAGGTTTTCATAGTACTTTGATGAAGCTTTAAGACAAAAAAAAAAAAAAATTTAACAAAATGTGTACAAAAGCAGCGGAGATATTTGACTCGAAAGTCGCAAAATTAAATTTCTGATTGTTTTTTTTCTTATTTTTGAGCAACGATGTTGCATTAAATATATCGTTGTAGTAAAATTTTTCATAGTTTGATGTGAAAATAACGGAAATTATTTTTATTTTACTAAATTTAAGAAAAATTTAATATTTTGTAAATATTTGCACATGTAACCTGAGAAAACAACTAAAAATATGCGATTTTGTAAAAAATTTGTACTACAGCACCATCTGGTGTCCAAGTTTTTCATAGTACTGTTCATCAAATTAAAAGAATCCACAATCATGTTAAAAAAAATTTCAAAGAACAAAAATCTATAGCTTTAGTGTTGCTTGATGTTGAGAAAGCATTCGACTCCGTTTGGCATAATGGGTTACTTTTTAAAATGATTGAGTATCGTTTTCCCCTATATGTTATTAAAATCGTCCAAAGTTTTCTCACAAATCGGTATTTCTGTGTTTGTTTAAATGATGTCCTTTCAGAATTTGTTATGATCCCATCAGGAGTTCCACAAGGCTCTGTTATCGGTCCACTACTCTACCTAATATATTGCTCCGATATGCCAAAACATGCTAGCTGCGATTATGCGGCATATGCCGATGATACCGGCATTTTCTATTCGCATACATTTGGTCAAATGATTGTGACTGAATTGCAATGCGCACTAGACCAGCTGCAACATTTTTTTATTAAATGGAAAATAAAGCTAAATGCCACTAAAACGCAAGCCATATTTTTCTCAAGAAAAATAAAACCTTGCTACTATCCAAGCTCGGAGCTCCAATTAGGTAGCTTTAGCATTCCATGGTCTGGAAATGTGAAGTATCTCGGTGTTATTCTAGATAAAAAACTAATTTTTCGCGACCATGTTAGCAACATTATAAATAAGTTCAATATTGCAAAACACTTGCTTTATCCATTGATAAATAGGAACTCAAAACTTAGCAATGAGAATAAGATTATTTTAGTAAAAGTTATTTTTCAATCTATTATTTTGTATGCTTGTCCTGTATGGGGCACCTGCGCAAAAATGCATACCAAAAAATTGCAGATTTGTCAAAACAAATTGCTTAAAATTATGCTCAAACTACCATGGCATTACTCCACAAAAAAACTTCATGAAAAAAATAAAGTTAGTTTAATATCTGAATGTATTTCTAAAGCAATTGAAAGGTTTAGGATACTGAGTAGTATGTCAGATAATAGTTTAATAGCCAATTTATACCATTCTAATAGTTAAATAATAGTCCTTTATATATTTATCTATATCGTTACATGTGTATATAATATGTGATTTCTGTATATATATGTGTCTTATTTATTTATTTATTATACATTTTGTAAAGAAATGGTTGTAAATAAATTATATCGTTCATTTCATTTGTTACGAATTATCAGTAAATTTGTGTAAACTTATTTTTTCTTTTTTTTTTGTATTCAATGGAAGGTTTTTTCATGTAGTTTTCCTTCTAACTTTATTCATTATCAAAACAAAATCCTTATTTCCTGTTATACATATCTTTCATATCATTTTTTAGTTGTAATGTATATAAAATACCAAATCTCTGTAAATTGTGCAATAACTTTAAGATTCTTTATAACGTTTTTTACTACAAATAAAGAATTAAATTAAATATATATATCTTAATATTTTTGAATACGGCCTTTCATTATTTATATTGAAAACGAGTTATTGAGCTCTAGGCCAATCATGTTGAGAACAAGACAACATGAAGAACAAAGAAGGCGACAGCCAACAACAACAACAACAACGGCTCTGTATAGAGCCAATCACAACAGCTTTGACTATACAGACTGTTTCATTGGTCGCTACACCAACTCATCAGTAGTCTTTTGTGTGACTTTACACTGTGATCCACTCAAGCTACTTAGGTTCTAGTTATACTGCCAATATGCCGAGAAAGTTACCCGGAATTTTATTTTTGGCAGAGAACGCTTGAATTTTTGTAACTGAGTTCTTATCGACATTAGATGCAAGCTGTACCAAGGTTGACCTAAATCGTATCATACTTTTAGGCCTAGCCTAAAAAGCAAAAATAACAACAACTTCAATATGCTCTGATAGCGGCAAACCACGTGATCGAGTTTCGAAGATGCACATGAATTAAGGCTAGGCCTAAAAGTATGATACGATTTAGGTCAACCTTGGTACAGCTTGCATCTAATGTCGATAAGAACTCAGTTACGAAAATTCAAGTGTTCTCTGCCAAAAATAAAATTCCGGGTAACTTTCTCGGCATATTGGCAGTATAACTAGAACCTAAGTAGCTTGAGTGGATCACAGTGTAAAGTCACACAAAAGACTACTGATGAGTTGGTGTAGCGACCAATGAAACAGTCTGTATAGTCAAAGCTGTTGTGATTGGCTCTATACAGAGCCGTTGTTGTTGTTGTTGTTGGCTGTCGCCTTCTTTGTTCTTCATGTTGTCTTGTTCTCAACATGATTGGCCTAGAGCTCAATAACTCGTTTTCAATTTAAATATATATAGATTATTCGAATTTGTTAAATTTAAAAATCTGGTTGAAAATCAGTGTTCGCGAAAAATCAAATGTTGCGTTCGGACAATGGCACCGAATATATAAATAAAAATTTTAAGTCTTTTTTTAACAAAAACGGTATAGTGCATCAAATGACTCACCATACACACACGAGCAAAATAGTGGAGCCGAGAGGCTTAACAGAACAAATAACAAGAAATAAAACAGAAAGAGTGCGTTCTATGTTATTTGATTCGGGTTTAAGCAATAAATTTTGGGCTGAAGCAGCAAATACTGCAACTTACATAATCAATCGTGTGCCGTGTAGATCAAATAGTCGAAGTTCTGAAGAAATTTGGTCAAATAAAACACTAAATGAAGCATGAAGCATGTTAAAATGTTCGGTTGTAAAGCTATGTGCCAAAAGAAAAACGCAAAAAACTTGATGCAAAATCAGTCGAGTATATTATGCTTGGATATTCTAATACGTCAAAAGCATATCGCTTATATAACTCTGAAACAAAAAAATTATAAGCCGAAGTGTTGTTTTCATTGAAAAAATGATTGAACTGAAAGATGGTAAAAACTATTTTTTTTTTAAATTCCAGAACTTAGAGATTCGTCTGACATTCAAAATTCGGAGAAGGAAAATAGTGAAGAATGACTGAAGAATAGTGAATGAGTGAAGAATGACTGCGAACGTCACTGATGAACAGCCGAATACGACAGAATCTTCTGAATTTGAAAGCGCTGCAGATTCAGATGAATTAGATGCGACGTTTAAAATATGTTGAGGCGCTCCAAGCGAATTGCTGGTAAGAGGGAGGGTTACAATTTTTATGTAGCTGACCTTTTTTCAAATGACCCTGACAATATTCGAGAAGCCATGAATAGCACTCACGCTGATGATGGAAGGAAGCACTTCATGAAGAGATGAATTCACTTCGATCGAACCAGAGTTTTGACTGAATTACTGCACGGCGATAAACCTATTAAAACTAAATGGGTATTCAAAACTAAAGTAGATGCAAATGGTGAACTTATACGTCGAAAAGCCAGACTTGTGGTAAAATGTTTTACTCAACACAAGGGTATAAATTATGAAGAAACTTTCGCGCCTGTAGTAAGGTAAACGTCGCGACGTTTGTTACTTGCACTAGCCGTGAAATACCCATTGATTTTACACCAAATGGATGCCGTCACCGCATTTTTTAATCTTAAATCATGAAATCTGATCACGAAATCTATGTAACACAACCAAATGGATTTGATGATGGGTTTGGGCGTGTCTGTAAGTTGCAAAAATCTTTATATGGACTCAAGCAATCAAGTCGACTTTGGAATAAAAAGTTCATTGACGTTATATTGAGCCTAGGGCTAACCCGAAGCGAGGTTGATCAGTGCGTGTATTATCGAATAGTAAGTAATATCAAATTATTTATAGCTATAAGTTAAATAAATTGTTTGTTAAGTTGTTTTTTAAAAAAGCATCAGAGCGAACTCTGATGGCTTTCTTTATTTGTTTAATTCTCAATTTAGACTAAATTACAAAATATTCTTAAGTTAACTTATTACCTAAAGCTGCACTGCTATTCCGCTCCTGCTGCTGCTGCTGCTGTTGTTGTTGTAACTATTGGTTGCTTTCTTATAAGTTCTCCTGCGTCAGCATAAATATTTTCCAACGCAACATGATTGCGAAATTAAGTGGAGCGGTCGATAACTTTGAATTGCGAAAGCGCAGTATGATTGAAATGGATTATGAAATATGTGTAAATAAGCTTAATTTAATGAGGGCGGTTATTGACCGACAGTTTGCGTCGTTAACTACATTGGGTATGTTTGCCGTTAACTTATATATGTTGACGATGTGCTGATTTTCTCAAATGATATCAATACCTTGAGTAACATGAAAAGGGAATTATCATTGCAATTCAACATGAAAGATATTGGAGAACTATCATCTTCATGACTCCATGACTCTCTTAAAGGTCATATGCTCAGGTGTATGGAATAAATATACAAAAACCATAATATTTGTATGGGAGCCCCCTTAAGGAGTGGTCGGAGGGAATAGGTGTCAAACGCAAAAATTTTCCTTTTGCAAAAGTAATGGGGGTCGGTTATACATATTAACCCTCTCCGGCACTCTTTTAAAGGTCATATGCTCAGGTGTAGGGAATAAATATTTTGCTAAATATTTTTTAAAAAAGATGTCATCAAAAGCGAATTGAATAATTCTACGTCTTGTGTTACGACATGGTCGAAACTACTATATCTTTTTTTTTTATTTTATTTAATCTTTCGAATTACCGGCACAACAAGATTATCATGAAATCTTATGTAAAGTACCGGCATTTAAAATGTACAGAACACAATATATATATTTAACTTAATTTTACATAGATAGCTTAATTTGAATTTTGAAAAAAATAATTGAATTTCATTTTTAGATTATTCTAAATTAATTTAATTGATTTTTAAAGAAAAATTATTATTTTGAACGAGGTTGTAGAACACAATAACCTCTGCAATAAGATAAAAATATTAATAATAGAAATAAATTTTTTGACGTGGAATAAAAACAATGAAACAAAATTTAAAATAACGATTAAACAAATATGACTTCTTAATCTTTTACAAAGCAGAAAAGTGTAATGATAATTGTTTTTAAACTGCACGGCGTTACTAGAAAATCGTAAACTATTAGGGATTTCGTTCCAAAGACGGATAGAATGTACATTAAATTGTATTTCGGACGTGAGGCACGTCTGACGCGGATCATTAATTTTGTTTTGCGACTAGAGCGAGAAAAAGTTAATCTGGAATACAAAAAAGTTGGTTCTATAGTATAGATTATCTTATGAAAAAATAGCAGTATAACTTTAATAAATTATCAAAGGTCATATTCTAAATTTTTTTAGCAATTTTTTTAGAATAAAACATGGTCTCTTCTTTTTAGTCCATAAACATATCGCGTAATATTATTGTACAGAACATTTAATTTATGCTTAGCAGAACTGTCACTATCACAACCGTAAAGCAATGTTGGGACAAGATAGGTTTTTGCAAGTAGAAGCCGAATATGGAGTGGCGTAAAGTGTTGGGTTATCCACAGTGCGCGAAGCATACCGAATACTTTTCCGACCGTGATATTGATATGATTATGCCAGGTTAGAGTTGTATTAAAAGTTACACCTAAGTTTTTTGACGTTTCGACGTATTTAATATTGCAACCGTTGTATATATAATCTGAAGGACTGCAGAAATATCAATGTGTTTTTTTGAAATCACAAGGCATTTGGACTTATTAGGATTAAGGCTCAAATTGTTATTGCATGCCCACTCTCCAACGCTCTTAAGAACATTATTAATAGTAAAGTTGCTTACTTACTTACTTATCTGGAGCTTACAACCGAAGGTCGGTTTTGGCCTCGTGTAAGAAATTGCGCCAGCCATTTCTGTTTTGCGCTTGCTGGCGCCAGTTGGAAACACCAAGTGTAGTCAGGTTATCCAACACCTGATCCTTCCAACGAAGATGTGGGCGTCCTCTTCTGCGTTGACCACCACCGGGCACCGAATCGAATATTTTTTTCGCTGGAGCGTCGTTTTCCATTCGCTCAACATGACCTAGCCAGCGGAGCCGCTCGATTTTAATACGCTTAACTATGTCGATGTCAGCGTACAGCTCATACAGCTCGTGGTTCCATCGAATTCGGTACTCGCCATTGACGCAGATTGGACCGAAGATCTTACGAAGGATCTTTCTCTCGAAGGCTCCCAAAGTCTTTTCATCAGAACTGCTCAACGTCCAAGTTTGTGCTGCATATAATAGGACGGGCATGATTAGTGACTTATAGAGCGTGAGTTTTGTTCGTCGAGGGCTCTGCTTCTCAATTGCCTACTCAGCCCAAAGTAACACCTGTTGGCAAGAGTTATCCTTCGCTTTATCTCAATACTGACATCGTTGAAAGAGTTTACGCTGGATCCCAGGTAGACGAAGTCCTTAACAACCTCGAAGGAGATGTTGTCAACAGTGACGTGGTTTCCAAGACGCTGGGACTGTTTATTTGTTGACACTAGGTATTTCGTCTTATCTGCGTTCACTACAAGACCCATTCTACTCGACTCTTTCGCTAACCTGGAGAATGCTGCGCTGACTTCGCGCGTATTATGGCCAATGATATCGATATCATCAGCATAAGCAAGCAACATAATACTTTTGTAGAATATCGTGCCGCTGCGTCTCAAATCAGCAGCTCGGATGATCTTCTCCATCATTAGGTTGAAAAAGTCGCACGATAAGGAATCACCTTGTCTGAAACCTCGTTTGGTATCGAATGGAGGAGTGAGGTCCTTTCCAATTTTAACTGTGCTGCTGGTGTTGCTCAGTGTCATTCTGCAAAGGCGGATGAGCTCTGGATATCTGTCACTAGATTCCCATTTTCATCCTTGCAGGAAGAGGCCCCGGTCTTGAAACCATCGGCCAGGCGTCTTATTTTTTCGAAAAATTTTCGGACCTCATTCCTGTCACCATGCATCTCAATTTTCTCGCACTCACGCATTTCCGCTTCCCTTTTCTTTCGCCTGAAAATGCGTTTCTCTTCCCTCCTCTTCTCTTTGTATCGCTCCTTAGCAGCACGCGTTGCAACCGACTGCAGGGTGGCTTTGTAGGCGGCATCTTTTTCTGCAGTGGCGTCGCGACACTCTTGGTCGTGCCACTGGTTTCGACGAGGGCGGTGATAGCCAATCACCTCTTCGGCAGCCGTACGCATAGAGTGGGAAATATGATTCCACTGCGCGCATATATCGTCGATCGGAGGAGTGCTTTCTTGAAGCAGGAGTGAGAGTCGAGTAGCGAAGTCTTCGGCTGTTCGCTTTGATTGCAGCTTTTCGACGTCTAGCTTTCTCTGTGCTGGGTTGCGCGCATTCTTGGTTGCGCACAGGCGTGTACGGATCTTGGCTGCGACAAGATAATGATCCGAGTCTATATTGGCACCACGGATCGTGCGTACATCTAAAACACTAGAAGAGTGCCTTCCGTCAATCAAAACGTGATCAATTTGGTTGCGCGTCTTTTGATCAGGAGACAGCCAAGTTGCTTTATGAATATTGAGATGCTTGAATCTAGTGCTACTAACGACCATGTTTCGCGCTGCGGCAAAGTCAATCAGCCTCATTCCGTTATCGGAGGTATTGTCGTGGAGGCTGAACTTTCCGACTGTTGGACCAAAGATATTTTCTTTTCCCACCTTGGCGTTAAAGTCACCAAGCACGATTTTTATGTCGTGGCGGGGGCTGCGCTCATAGGCCTCTTCAAGGCGCTCGTAGAAGCTGTCTTTGGTCTCATCGTCCTTATCTTCTGTCGGAGCGTGCGCACAAATCAGGCTTATGTTGAAAAATCTTGCCTTGACACGGATTATGGCAAGTCGTTCGTTCACAGGTGTGAATCGCAGAACATGATGTCGTAGTCGCTTGCCAACCACGAATCCGCATCCAAATTCGGGCTTCTCCGCATGGCCGCTGTAGTAGATATCACAGGATGCTTGCCGTGAGCAACCCTGTCCCTTCCATCGCATTTCTTGGATTGCAGTGATATCAGCTTTGTATCTTTCTAAGATATCAATCAGTTGGATAGAGGCACCATCCCAATTAAGGGTTCGGACGTTCCAGGTGCATATCCGTAAATCATTGTCATTTTTTCGTTTGCGGTAGTCGTCGTCAAATTTTGGGATCATTCTTATCTTTTTTCTTGTCGTTTTCATTGAAATTTGTTTTTACGTGGTTGGCTTCAAACCCAACGCACAACCCTTTAAAGGCAGGGGGAGCCCGCCGCTCAGATTAGCCGTCAAACTAACGGTTGCCAGTTTGCCGTTTCTAGAGGACACCACGCAGAGGTTTGAGTCGACTTGAGACGAGTTCGACATGGATAATGCTGGCCTCACCAGGTTGAGGCAGTCAGACACGTTGCCATGTGAAGATCGCCCCCTTGACCCTCACGCGTTGCCTTGTGAGGCTCGTCCTCCAAGTAAAGTTGCTTACGCTTTCTTTTTTACAAACTGCATACTAGTATTCTCATATAGCTCATCTAGTATTCTTTTTTCACTTGCATGGATTGCTGTAGTGATTTTCTCATTTAAGCAGAGACTATAAATGTTATAGACCTTGCATCTGAAAGCCACTTTCAATATTGAACAAATCGTGAGATGTAATTATCGGCACGGCGAAAAACATTGGCACGGAGAGCGAAAAAGCAGGGCTGGCGATAAACTTATGTTTTCGAATGGCTACGTGGAGAGTAAACGCGAGAGCCAACTTATTAATAGACAGACGCCTAAAACATATTAGAGCAAAAAATACGGAAGTCACACATCTCTTTTGCCCCAATTCATTTTTTTTTTTTATATTTTTTTCATTAGAATCCTCTTTGTTTGCATTTTTTTGCATGCTTTTTTTGTTGCTCAACTTTCTCATTTTTGCAGGATTTTATTTGCTGTTTTGACTGATGGCTTTGGCTGCATTTCATTGATCGTTAGAAAAGTTATATTTTGCGATTTTGTCTTTCGCAATGAAACTATAGATAAAGCGATATAACTTTTTTGATTCTGTTTGGATTGAAATGCACTCAAGTACAAAATTGTAAATAAATTTATCACCTTTAAAATTACATCAAAAATATTTTTTTAATACATTTATTTATTTATTTTACTGTTAAAAATATCTATCTACTTAAATCCACCCATTGTCTGCCTATATAATTAATAAAATTCATTCCATAATGAAATTTAATGCCATCAAAAATTATTTTTTACTAAATATATTATATCTTTATTCTATATCTATTCCCTTATTATATTATTTCTATCTATTTATGTATATCCATCTCTTATGTACCTATTTAAAAGAATTATTTAATAAAAACGAATCATATTGGTCTAGTTGCCACGCAGAACAATAGCCTGCTAAAGCAACTAGTTTGTATTGTTGCTGCTGCATTTACTTTGTTTCGACTAAAATATGCAATAAAAATATTTTAATAAAGTAAATACACTTTATTTGTCATTGTAAATAAACTATAAATCAATTGCACTATTTCGTGCAACATATTTACACGAAAAAAACATATTTATTAAATTATAAGATCCGTTTAGTTTGATATAAAATTTCAGATTGAATTTTATTTAATATGTTATTCTTAGATATATTACGCAAACTCAAATTTTGTCCGGCGTAAGGCGTTTTAGGTACAAGTCCAATTTTAATAAATTTAGTATTTTTTGGTAGGTTTAGACCTGTATGTAGATGTGCAAACTGGACTTTTTATTTCTTAAAAATTTATATTTTTTAAGTTATAGCTTATTAAAGTTTGCATATAATTGCATATAATTGTTGTTGTTATGTTGCTTTTTCTTTTATTAACAGAGCAGCTGAAAACAACGTCATCAAATTCAGAGCAAAACTATACGCTGCTCACATTTCGCTCTCTTCTGTCTCTTCTTAATAGAGCGTCTGTAAACTACGTAATGAATTCTCATGAAGTCAATTCAAAAAAATGTAAAGCTCACGCAAGCCGCTCGCGCTGAACGGTCGCAACCAAGACACAAGTTTTTTATTGCAATTTTCAGTTTACATTTCGGTGTTGTCTGTCTCTACTTAATAGAGCGCTTGCAAACAACGAAATCGAAATCATAGAATACATACAAACACATATATTGACTTCCTATATTACGGCCATGGACATTAGGGCTCATCGAATTACAATTTTTTCGAATTTCACATTCGTCTAAAAAAACCATGTTTAAAAGTTTTCATTTAAAATACCAGCTTACGGCCACGATTTTATTTTCTACTTTGATATTTTTGATGAAATTGTTAAATTTCATGTTAGGAAGTATTTTTTTTTTTGAAGTACCAAAATAGAAAATAAAATCGTGGCCTTAAGCTGGTATTTTAATTTGAAACTTTTCGACAGGGTGTTGTTCAGAAATATTTGAAGAATCCAAATTGAGAAAATTACCGTCGGTACCATTTCCGATACCCGAGAGAGAAAAGCTTATATTCATTTTTTTCAAAAAGTAAAAAAATTGCATTCAAGTATACATTTCTCAAAAATAGGAAAATGCATTTGCAAAAATGATGATAATTATTTATTCGCAAAATTTTAGGAATACGTTAACACTATAATTAATACCACCAAAATTTAGACTATTGGGTAACAATCAAAAGTACAGTGCTATCTCGATTACAACTTTAGCTAGGAACATCCTTCACACAGAACACTGCAGATAAAACTCATGAGTGGCATCGTGTTTAGCAATATATTGTTAGTTTTTCGTTTCGTAGTTTCGTAGTTTTTTTTTTATAAAAGTCAAAGCGTTTTAAGATCGTTATTTTTGACTGTTTTCCTCAAAAAACAACTTTGTCCTTGCGGGGGAGGAACACATCCTTTTTTTCCTAAAATTTTTTTTGGGTGAGGTGACGTCTTAGAATACGATCTAAATTTTTCGATACGCCCTAATAGACGTGGTTGAATAAATAAGGTTGTCGCATGGGTGAGAGCGAGTTCCCATAAATGCCAAATCGAAGATGACAGCTCATACAAAATCTGAAAGCAAAAATTGATAACATGAAAAGCCGATGAAGTTGCTGTTGTTGCTTTTCATTAATTTTGACAATAATGGGTACTGAGAAGAGAGTACGATCAGCCCCGAGACAACCTTATTTATTCAACCATGACCACGGATTACGGCGCTTTTGCGACGTATGGGTTCACTAGTAATTAATAAAAGTCAAAATGGATCTTATTTTAAATATTTCAAATAAGAAAAGAAAATAATATAAAATAAATAAATGTAAAAAATCCATAAAATTGTAAAAAAACTAAAAGTTAATTCATAAAATAAACAACATTAAAAATAAGTTTTAAATAAAACACACTATTGTTAAGAAATTGAATATTTGTTAAGAAATAACAAAGTTTATATCTAATTTAAAGAATGTCTAAATGAAACAAATGAACAAATAAAAGAATGCATTTTATAGAATTATGAGAAAACAAAATTAAAATTAAAGTGCTAAAATAAATCAATTAAAATAAAAAACAAAAATTAAAAAGTGTCAAAAGTCAAAATAAAAAATATAAATTATATATAAAATAAAATATATAAATACATATAAATAAAATAATAAAAATTATATACAAATTCAAAAAATTAATTTTTATTTAATTTGATTTTATTGATTGATTATTTTTGTTTATTGAAGCGTTTACATGCTGCTACAACTATACTTTTTTGTTTTTTTACACTTTATCTTGGTTCTTTAAAAATATATAGAGATTTTTATTTAATTTTTATATATATCATTGATTTTCGTATTTAATTTTTTTATTTCATGATTTTACAATTTTTAGTTAAATTTTCGTTATATGTTGAAATTTTTATTTACTTTAGTTTTCATCAAGGATGGAAAATAACGATTATTTTTTAATAGTTAGACCAAGAGATCATAAACAAAAAGATGAAAATTTTTTAAAATGTAGTAATACAAAGCTAGTGAGTCAGAGATTCCGTTTTTGGCATGATTTATTTTTTCATGATTTTTTAGATAGAAATCAACTTCAATCAATTATTTGTGATCGGTTTGTATTTCAATCAGAGATAAAAGTTTTTATTTGATTGTTATTTTTTCGATCAGAAATATAAATCAATAGATATCGATTGAAATTAAATCAAATCAATATTTATAAATAAAACTGTTTTGAGTTAAAACACATCAAATAATATCGAAAAGGTTTTTGTAAAAACGGCCAATGCTTTGTTGATATTCATAACCTTCTCTAACGAACGATATTATAAAAATTAGTATCAGTTGCCACTGCTAAGTGTCGGATTCTATCTAGTTTTCCGATGCATAATTAATAAGTTCAGATGTAATTATTTTTACTAACTTTAATTTTTAATTATTTAAGTTGCATGTTTTGGGGATGACAGAAATTATAAAGGTGAACCCCCGAAAAAAATAACCGGAAGCCAACTCTGCCATCATATCTCCCTTAGATATAAAATCCATATATACTAACGTTACCGGAGTGCCACATCTTCCTCTGGTCCACTTGTCACCATTTGTAATGTGTGCTTTGGATGAAACTATAGGGGAGTGTGGGATTCCCCTCTTTTTTATTATCTTTTAGATTTTTGTGGGGATTTTCGAGGCGGTTAAAGATATGAGATGCTCTTTAGCAAAAAATGGTTTGCCTTTCCCACATAGCTTTAACCTTTATAAAACTAAAACCAAAATAATCAAAATAAATTCTAAACAATAAAATTAAAACAAATATAGTTTTCCATTTGCGCTTGTTGTTGATAACTTTTCACACTGCTCCTGAAGCAACTTCAAGTTGAACTAAAATGGCAACGTAAACTGAATGTCTCCAAGTGTTTGTAATGTTTTTCTGATGAAGTATCACTTTGAATTAAAATCCTAGCTGATTTCGTTTTGAAAATATCTCAATTTTTGCATTTTAACGTGATGGAACCATCTTATACATTAGACAGCGCAATATATTCAAGTATAAAACTGTTTATATATGTATGTATGTATGTATGTATCCTACGTGTGTATGTATGTGTGTGTGTGTGTCTGTGTGCGTGTAAAATACTGAGAATTGGGATATTGTTTCCACACTATCTACTGAGATAAATATCGCGGCACGTTTTTTTTAAGTCGTATCACCTGTAGACCTATTCCACTATCCCGTCCCGTCCATAAATTACGTAATCACTTTTATACTTAAATTGGGTCAAATTGAACAGCCTCTAAGAAATATACATCTATCATTTATTAGAAATGTTGCGAAGTAACTGTCACTGCAGTATTTTTTAAGCGACTTGAGTATGATGAATCTTCGATAAGATTAATTTTAAATCTCTCCCAAAACTTGTTAAATTCCCTGTGAATCGACTCTCCAGCCTGCTCCGACTACAATCCTAAGCCATCTCAGTCTAGTTTTATAATAGCATCCTTCAAATGATCTAACATAACATGTATTTTTATCGTCTGCGAGACACCAGTACTCTCAATGGCTTTGCGGAAAGTTATCAAATTTTTATCTAAATCGGTTAAATCGGTTTTTTTAGTTGTTAAACAAGAATTTACAATTTGATTCATTGTCTGAAAAGCACACTCAAAGGGCTTCAAGGCATAAGGTCCAACCGTTTCATAAATATCGGGGTCATTACGTTTTGCAGATTCCTTTAAAAGTTGTCTGCATGCATTGCCTTCAAATATCTCTCCTTGATCATTTTTAGCCATTAGTTTCAACTTTGTGGCCCAAATCAATGTTTTTTTCCCGCCCAACAAGAGGTACCATACCACTCCAAAACAAATGATTGACAAAGCCCTGCAAAAGATGAAGTACGGGAAGTTGTGGTCGGAGCAGGCTGGAGAGTCGATTCAAGGGGAATTTAACAAGTTTTGGGATAGATTTAAAATTAATCTTATCGAAGATTCTTCATACTCAAGTCGCTTAAAAAATGCTGCAGTGACATTTACTTCGCAACATTTGTAATAAATGATAGATGTATATAGCCCTAGTCAAAATTATTTACATCTTTAGAAGAAATAGATTAAAGAAAAGGCTCGCCTTTTTTGTTGTTTGCATAATTTGCAAAGAAATGTTTGGTTGTTGTATTCTTTGTAGTATGCAAAGTAAAGAAAACATGTTTTAAAAAACCTAACGGAAAATATCATTAAAAAAAAATTAGCAAAATATAACTATTCTCTGGCCTAAACAGTTTTCGCACAATATTTTGTGGACTGATGAGTCTTCCTGTAAATTCGAGGAGTCTTTTGGAAAAACATTCATGTATCTTCCTTAAATCCTAAAAAGTAAGGTCGTGCAGCCCTTATATTTGTAAATATTGTGTTTATTGACTCCAAGAAAGGCTGTGTAAATACTTATGACGCCAGAGAGTAGATATCAATTATTAGTTTATTTTGTGATATATATCGTTAGGTTTGCTAAAACTTTTTTGTTTACTTTACATACTGCATAGAATTCAATAACAAAAAATATCTTTGCAAATTATTTCCAACAACAAATAAAGTGAGCTCTTTCTTTAAAACATTTAAAAATATTAGCGATGTGTAAATAGTTTTGACTATGGCTGTATTTCTTAGAGGCTGTCCAATTTGACCCAATTTAAGTATAAAAGTGATTACGTAATTTATGGACGGGACGGGATAGTGGAATAGGTCTACAGGTGATACGACTTAAAAAAAAACGTGCCGCGATATTTATCTCAGTAGATAGTGTGGAAACAATATCCCAACTCTCAATATTTTACACGCACACAGACACACACACACACACATACATACACACGTAGGATACATACATACATACATACATATATAAACAGTTTTATACTTGAATATATTGCGCTGTCTAATGTACAAGGTGGTTCAATCACGTTAAAATGCAAAAATTGAGATATTTTCAAAACGAAATCAGCTAGGATTTTAATTCAAAGTGATATTTCATCAGAAAAACATTACAAACACTTGGAGACATTCAGTTTACGTTGCCATTTTATGTCAACTTGAAGTTGCTTCAGGAGCAGTGTGTTTTATTAATGAAGGCGCATGGGAGATTACCAATGGGTTCTTCTATGAATATCAATCAAATGTTATTTCGAGTTAATGATATGACAAGGGATTGGTGTACATGAGGAAGCACCAGTGGTTTTCTTGATTATAGCCTTTTTGTGTACGGTTACTGTACGTTTTTTGCAGACGGTCCTATACTTATGTTGTGAGACTGTTAGCAACTAATAGTGTGGTTGCGTCGCAAGATCGTTGTAAGCGGAAAAGACCCATATAATTTTTGTAATCTATCAAAGAAGAATTATTTACTTGATGTAAGTACGAAATTTTTTTCAAAAATGGAGATTCAATGGGTACTTAATGAAAATATCTGATTTTTTTTCTGCACTTTTTTACAGTCTCTTCATAGATAAAAAATATCTAACTTTTTGTTAGGGAGATGATTAGCTAGATGTCGTGGCATATGCATCGCCACAATAGGTCTCTCCAATTTATAACTAACCCTATAATAAGTATATGTTCTATATATTGAGAGGCACTAGTGGGATGTATTATAGTGTTCTGTCGCGTAAATGCCTAGGAATTGTGTCTCCAAACAAGTTTATTCTACTTAAAAAACTTAACCCAATCAGAGCACATTGTAGCAATATGATGCGATTTTTGCTGAGAAGGAGGCAATGTAACCCAAAAAAGGAGTAATTAAATATTGAGCAGTGTTCTTTTAATACTGAACATTGTTCTTTATTTTTTATTCTCTTATGGGCTACATCGTAGCGTTTCTTACATGATAATCCCTTAGGTGTATGCATTCGTGCGTTTTTATTTAAAGATTTTTGACTAGGTTTGCATCATAGTTCGGCATGTATAGCTGCTGATTTATATGTATTATTTTCACTAATACATGTGAAGACAGTTGTTCTCCATGCTGGATTGTATTAGCAGAATAGGGAAAATTGTTTATTAGAAAAAATTGATAAATAGATGATGGAAATTTACAGGCTTGTTTTTCTATAATTTTCATTCAATAAAATAATCCCAACAGTGGAACAACTTAAACACAGGTGCAAACATCAGATCGCACTTTTTTGATGGGAGGAAACCCTCTTTTACACAATATTTTTTTTTTTAAAAATCATTCTTATTATAGGCTACAAACAAAAAACCACAAACCAAAACCACAAACTCTCTACCATCTCAACAAAAAATCAAATAAGTTAAAAACATAAAATAAAAAAATAAAATAATCGAAATAAAATAATTAAAATAAATAAAATAAATAAAATAAATAAAATAAATAAAATAAATAAAATAAATAAAATAAATAAAATAAATAAAATAAATAAAATAAATAAAATAAATAAAATAAATAAAATAAATAAAATAAATAAAATAAATAAAATAAATAAAATAAATAAAATAAATAAAATAAATAAAATAAATAAAATAAATAAAATAAATAAAATAAATAAAATAAATAAAATAAATAAAATAATAAAATAAAAACAAATAAATGAAATAAATAAAATACATAAAATAAATAAAATAAATAAAATAAATAAAATAAATAAAATAAATAAAATAAATAAAATAAATAAAATAAATAAAATAAATAAAATAAATAAAATAAATAAAATAAATAAAATAAATAAAATAAATAAAATAAATAAAATAAATAAAATAAATAAAATAAATAAAATAAATAAAATAAATAAAATAAATAAAATAAATAAAATAAATAAAATAAATAAAATAAATAAAATAAATAAAATAAATAAAATAAAAAAAATAAATAAAATAAATAAAATAAATAAAATAAATAAAATAAATAAAATAAATAAAATAAAAAAATAAATAAAATAAATAAAATAAATAAAATAAATAAAATAAATAAAATAAATAAAATAAATAAAATAAATAAAATAAATAAAATAAATAAAATAAATAAAATAAATAAAATAAATAAAATAAATAAAATAAATAAAATAAATAAAATAAATAAAATAAATAAAATAAATAAAATAAATAAAATAAATAAAATAAATAAAATAAATAAAATAAATAAAATAAATAAAATAAATAAAATAAATAAAATAAATAAAATAAATAAAATAAATAAAATAAATAAAATAAATAAAATAAATAAAATAAATAAAATAAATAAAATAAATAAAATAAATAAAATAAATAAAATAAATAAAATAAATAAAATAAATAAAATAAATAAAATAAATAAAATAAATAAAATAAATAAAATAAATAAAATAAATAAAATAAATAAAATAAATAAAATAAATAAAATAAATAAAATAAATAAAATAAATAAAATAAATAAAATAAATAAAATAAATAAAATAAATAAAATAAATAAAATAAATAAAATAAATAAAATAAATAAAATAAATAAAATAAATAAAATAAATAAAATAAATAAAATAAATAAAATAAATAAAACAAATAAAATAAATAAAATAAATAATATATATAAAATAAATTAAATAAATAAAAAAATAAAATAAATAAAATAAATAAAATAAATAAAATAAATAAAATAAATAAAATAAATAAAATAAATAAAATAAATAAAATAAATAAAATAAATAAAATAAATAAAATAAATAAAATAAATAAAATAAATAAAACAAATAAAATAAATAAAATAAATAAAATAAATAAAATAAATAAAATAAATAAAATAAATAAAATAAATAAAATAAATAAAATAAATAAAATAAATAAAATAAATAAAATAAATAAAATAAATAAAATAAATAAAATAATTAAAATAAATAAAATAAATAAAATAAATAAAATAAATAAAATAAATAAAATAAATAAAATAAATAAAATAAATAAAATAAATAAAATAAATAAAATAAATAAAATAAATAAAATAAATAAAATAAATAAAATAAATAAAATAAATAAAATAAATAAAATAAATAAAATAAATAAAATAAATAAAATAAATAAAATAAATAAAATAAATAAAATAAATAAAATAAATAAAATAAATAAAATAAATAAAATAAATAAAATAAATAAAATAAATAAAATAAATAAAATAAATAAAATAAATAAAATAAATAAAATAAATAAAATAAATAAAATAAATAAAATGAATAACATAAATAAAATAAATAAAATAAATAAAATAAATAAAATAAATAAAATAAATAAAATAAATAAAATAAATAAAATAAATAAAATAAATAAAATAAATAAAATAAATAAAATAAATAAAATAAATAAAATAAATAAAATAAATAAAATAAATAAAATAAATAAAATAAATAAAATAAATAAAATAAATAAAATAAATAAAATAAATAAAATAAATAAAATAAATAAAATAAATAAAATAAATAAAATAAATAAAATAAATAAAATAAATAAAATAAATAAAATAAATAAAATAAATAAAATAAATAAAATAAATAAAATAAATAAAATAAATAAAACAAATAAAATAAATAAAATAAATAAAATAAATAAAATAAATAAAATAAATAAAATAAATAAAATAAATAAAATAAATAAAATAAATAAAATAAATAAAATAAATAAAATAAATAAAATAAATAAAATAAATAAAATAAATAAAATAAATAAAATAAATAAAATAAATAAAATAAATAAAATAAATAAAATAAATAAAATAAATAAAATAAATAAAATAAATAAAATAAATAAAATAAATAAAATAAATAAAATAAATAAAATAAATAAAATAAATAAAATAAATAAAATAAATAAAATAAATAAAATAAATAAAATAAATAAAATAAATAAAATAAATAAAATAAATAAAATAAATAAAATAAATAAAATAAATAAAATAAATAAAATAAATAAAATAAATAAAATAAATTAAATAAAAAAATAAATAAAATAAATAAAATAAATTAAGTAAATAAAGTAAATAAAATAAATAAAATAAATAAAATAAATAAAATAAATAAAATAAATAAAATAAGTAAAATAAATAAAATAAATAAAATAAATAAAATAAATAAAATAAATAAAATAAATAAAATAAATAAAATAAATAAAATAAATAAAATTAATAAAATAAATAAAATAAATAAAATAAATAAAATAAATAAAATAAATAAAATAAATAAAATAAATAAAATAAATAAAATAAATAAAATAAATAAAATAAATAAAATAAATAAAATAAATAAAATAAATAAAATAAATAAAATAAATAAAATAAATAAAATAAATAAAATAAATAAAATAAATAAAATAAATAAAGTAAATCAAATAAATAAAATAAATAAAATAAATAAAATAAATAAAATAAATAAAATAAATAAAATAAATAAAATAAATAAAATAAATAAAATAAATAAAATAAATAAAATAAATAAAATAAAATAAACAAAACAAATAAAATAAATAAAATAAATAAAATAAATAAAATAAATAAAATAAATAAAATAAATAAAATAAATAAAATAAATAAAATAAATAAAATAAATAAAATAAATAAAATAAATAAAATAAATAAAATAAATAAAATAAATAAAATAAATAAAATAAATAAAATAAATAAAATAAATAAAATAAATAAAATAAATAAAATAAATAAAATAAATAAAATAAATAAAATAAATAAAATAAATAAAATAAATAAAATAAATAAAATAAATAAAATAAATAAAATAAATAAAATAAATAAAATAAATAAAATAAATAAAATAAATAAAATAAATAAAATATATAAAATAAATAAAATAAATAAAATAAATAAAATAAATAAAATAAATAAAATAAATAAAATAAATAAAATAAATAAAATAAATAAAATAAATAAAATAAATAAAATAAATAAAATAAATAAAATAAATAAAATAAATAAAATAAATAAAATAAATAAAATAAATAAAATAAATAAAATAAATAAAATAAATAAAATAAATAAAATAAATAAAATAAATAAAATAAATAAAATAAATAAAATAAATAAAATAAATAAAATAAATAAAATAAATAAAATAAATAAAATAAATAAAATAAATAAAATAAATAAAATAAATAAAATAAATAAAATAAATAAAATAAATAAAATAAATAAAATAAATAAAATAAATAAAATAAATAAAATAAATAAAATAAATAAAATAAATAAAATAAATAAAATAAATAAAATAAATAAAATAAATAAAATAAATAAAATAAATAAAATAAATAAAATAAATAAAATAAATAAAATAAATAAAATAAATAAAATAAATAAAATAAATAAAATAAATAAAATAAATAAAATAAATAAAATAAATAAAATAAATAAAATAAATAAAATAAATAAAATAAATAAAATAAATAAAATAAATAAAATAAATAAAATAAATAAAATAAATAAAATAAATAAAATAAATAAAATAAATAAAATAAACGAAACAAATAAAATAAATAAAATAAATTAATTAAATAAAATAAATAAAATAAATAAAATAAATAAAATAAATAAAATAAATAAAATAAATAAAATAAATAAAATAAATAAAATAAATAAAATAAATAAAATAAATAAAATAAATAAAATAAATAAAATAAATAAAATAAATAAAATAAATAAAATAAATAAAATAAATAAAATAAATAAAATAAATAAAATAAATAAAATAAATAAAATAAATAAAATAAATAAAATAAATAAAATAAATAAAATAAATAAAATAAATAAAATAAATAAAATAAATAAAATAAATAAAATAAATAAAATAAATAAAATAAATAAAATAAATAAAATGAATAAAATAAATAAAATAAATGAAATAAATAAAATAAATAAAATAAATAAAATAAATAAAATAAATAAAATAAATAAAATAAATAAAATAAATAAAATAAATAAAATAAATAAAATAAATAAAATAAATAAAATAAATAAAATAAATAAAATAAATAAAATAAATAAAATAAATAAAATAAATAAAATAAATAAAATAAATAAAATAAATAAAATAAATAAAATAAATAAAATAAATAAAATAAATAAAATAAATAAAATAAATAAAATAAATAAAATAAATAAAATAAATAAAATAAATAAAATAAATAAAATAAATAAAATAAATAAAATAAATAAAATAAATTAAATAAATAAAATAAATAAAATAAATAAAATAAATAAAATAAGTAAAATAAATAAAATAAATAAAATAAATAAAATAAATAAAATAAATAAAATAAATAAAATAAATAAAATAAATAAAATAAATAAAATAAATAAAATAAATAAAATAAATAAAATAAATAAAATAAATAAAATAAATAAAATAAATAAAATAAATAAAATAAATAAAATAAATAAAATAAATAAAATAAATAAAATAAATAAAATAAATAAAATAAATAAAATAAATAAAATAAATAAAATAAATAAAATAAATAAAATAAATAAAATAAATAAAATAAATAAAATAAATAAAATAAATAAAATAAATAAAATAAATAAAATAAATAAAATAAATAAAATAAATAAAATAAATAAAATAAATAAAATAAATAAAATAAATAAAATAAATAAAATAAATAAAATAAATAAAATAAATAAAATAAATAAAATAAATAAAATAAATAAAATAAATAAAATAAGTAAAATAAATAAAATAAATAAAATAAATAAAATAAATAAAATAAATAAAATAAATAAAATAAATAAAATAAATAAAATAAATAAAATAAATAAAATAAATAAAATAAATAAAATAAATAAAATAAATAAAATAAATAAAATAAATAAAATAAATAAAATAAATAAAATAAATAAAATAAATAAAATAAATAAAATAAATAAAATAAATAAAATAAATAAAATAAATAAAATAAATAAAATAAATAAAATAAATAAAATAAATAAAATAAATAAAATAAATAAAATAAATAAAATAAATAAAATAAATAAAATAAATAAAATAAATAAAATAAATAAAATAAATAAAATAAATAAAATAAATAAAATAAATAAAATAAATAAAATAAATAAAATAAATGAAATAAATAAAATAAATAAAATAAATAAAATAAATAAAATAAATAAAATAAATAAAATAAATAAAATAAATAAAATAAATAAAATAAATAAAATAAATAAAATAAATAAAATAAATAAAATAAATAAAATAAATAAAATAAATAAAATAAATAAAATAAATAAAATAAATAAAATAAATAAAATAAATAAAATAAATAAAATAAATAAAATAAATAAAATAAATAAAATAAATAAAATAAATAAAATAAATAAAATAAATAAAATAAATAAAATAAATAAAATAAATAAAATAAATAAAATAAATAAAATAAATAAAATAAATAAAATAAATAAAATAAATAAAATAAATAAAATAAATAAAATAAATAAAATAAATAAAATAAATAAAATAAATAAAATAAATAAAATAAATAAAATAAATAAAATAAATTAAATAAATAAATAAATAAAATAAATAAATAAAATATCAGCACAACCATTAACCAATAAATATCCTCCAATTCCATTTTTAATTGTTTTTGATTAAATTTAATGTATTTTCACTACTTTTCCTTTAAAATTTCTATTCAGTTTAACATATTTGTAATTTATCACATATGCGATGCATCCTTTCTATGTGCTTTAACCAAGCATGCTTTCTATGTGTTTTGGCCTATACATACCATGATTCAATTATTATAAGGTTCCCATTTAAACAGCTCTAACGTAGTTACACACACAAGGAAACAAACATTTGGTATTCACTAACACACTCTTACATTTTGATGTCATGTTAAACAAAGAAAGTTGTATGTGTTTAAATAGCTTGCTCTTTTACGCAGCAAACAAGCTGAGGGTGTGAAAAGCGTTTTTACCCTAAAATAAATGAATTTAACTATGGTGGTCGTGGCGCAGAGGATAGAATGCGGGTCCCATATGCCAGAAGACAACGGTTCAATTTCCGTCTGACGCTTGAGAGTTTTTCAGTTAAATTTAATAGTATATATCAAAATCAATTAATATATACAGTGGTGTGCGATGAAATAGAGTCATCCACTCTTCAAAACTTTAACTCTCTTTAAGTCTTCACTGTAATGAGTTTCATATCAATAACTTCTGTACTTGATGATCGGTTCCTCGCTGCATATAATACCGTTATTTTTAGTATACTTTGTGCGTTTCTTTTCTTTTGGGCAGTGTCAATTTGGTAAAGGCCGTGTAAAGACCTGTGCGATGAAATAGAGTCAATTAAGAAAAACATATTTTTTTGATGCGATTAACGGTACATTTCATTTAAATTTGTAAACAAAGGTAAGTTTAGCTTCTAAATATTATAAGTATTTACAAATATTTATTAATTGTTATAATTTAGTCTCCAAAATGGGCAGAGGTAAGCATTGTAGTAATGAGCGCCGGGAAATAATAAAAAAGCTCAGAAAATAAGGCAAAAGCTACCAAACAATATCGGAATTAATTGGATGCTCCAAAAAAATGGTGGAAAACGCCGTTAAGTATGAGGTCAGGCCAGAAAACCGCGGAAAACAACCTAAAGTTACGGAACATATGAAGAGAAGAATGTTGCGGCACGTTTAAAAAGACCCTTTTATTACCTCTACCGCTCTCAAAAACTATTACAAGCTGGATGTGGACACCTCTACAATAAGAAAAATCCTTATTAAGAATAATTTAAAGGCAAAAAGTGCCCGAAAAGTTCCATTTCTATCGAAAACAAACGTTCAAAAAAGGTTACGTTTCGCCAAGGAGCATGTGAATTGGCCCGTGAGCAAATGGCGAAATATTTTGTGGTCAGACGAAACAAAAGTGAACTTGTTCAATTCTGATAGAAGTAATTTGCCAGTACGAAGACCTCCCAACACCGAATTCCGTCCCCAATACACTGTTAAAACAGTTAAACATGGTGGAGGAAACATAATGGTATGGGGTAGTTTCTCTTACTTTGGGACAGGACCTTTATTTCGAATTGAGCAGACAATGGACGCTGAATATTACACCAATTTATTAAACAACGTCATGTTGCCTTATGCTGAGTGGGAGATGCCGCTTCGATGGGTGTTTCAGCAAGATAATGACCCGAAACACACATCGAAGCGGGCAAAAGCTTGGTTTGAGAATAATAATGTGGATGTTTTAAGCTGGCCTCCGCAATCACCAGACTTAAACCCTATTGAAAACTTGTGGCGAGTAGTTAAAAAGGCTATTAAGGGAAAAAACCCATCCAATAAGAATGAGCTGTGGACACTAGTTAAGCCTGCGTGGGAAAAAATTCCAATCCGAACGTGTCAAAACCTTGTGGATTCAATGCCTAATCGTTGCTTGGCTGTGATTAAAAATAAAGGCTACTCCACAAAATACTGAGGTAAGGAAAAGTATACAAGAAACATATTTTTTTTATTTCACACTGGTATTTATTTTATTTCAGATGATGAAACTCGATGACTCTATTTTAATTCACAGCCAAAATAGGATATTTTGAAATATTTTTTTTTTATGTTTAAGCATTGAAGCTTATATAACGATATTTATGTTTGTAAATACTTTTCTTTGTTTCTAAAAGCTTAGCAAAAAATAAAAAATTCACAAACAATTCAAATTTTCTACATTTATTTTTGGTTTGAAAATTTATTTTAGGGTCGACTCTATTTCATCGCACACCACTGTATAAGTAGAAAATAGTGATGATTTAAAATAAACAAATAAAAACAATCTTCTTTCTAAAGAAAAGTAGAGTAGTTTCTTGCTATCTAAAAAAATTATTGCAATATTATTTTTTATTTTCTTTAAATATTTTGCTTGTATTTATACTTTATAAATATAAATATTTATTATTTACCCATAATAAAAATAGAAAAAAAACATTTCTAAACACAATTATAAGAAAAAATAATTTGGTTTTATTTGTGGAGGATATGAACCCGCGCATGTTAGCGTTAAAAGCCAGAACTCTAACGAGTATACTATGGTCGAAGAGCTCTGCGGGACGCTAACTGCGGACCATATAAAACAGCTGAATTTTTTTTTAATTCTATATGGAATTTGTAATTAGTGTGAGCAGAACATCTATAGCTTTTTTTAATAGATAAAACATGTGTGGTAGACAGAGATGCCAGATCACACGGATAGACACAAAGGCGTTAGATTTTACACGACGCTAGAACAAATATAACGTAATTTGTATGGAGCGTTTTATATGAATATAACGTCAAAGGCGTTAGGTGTATGCCATATATATGGCATATCTAACAGTTAGGTGTCTGGCTGGGAACTGTTAGGCGTTAGGTTCATATAAAACTCTCCATACAAATTACGTTAGGTTTGTTCTAGTCTACCTTTTTGTCTACCTAATAACAAACTCAGCTGTTTACTTAAGACGCAGTTAGCAAACATGCGCGGGTTCAAACCCTTCACCAAATAAAGCCAAATTTTTTTCTTGTAATTTTGTTTAGAAATGTTTTATTCTATTTTTATTTATTTATTTATTTCAAAGATTTATACACTAATTAATCTATACTATTATATAAAAGAAGACTCACGTATGTTCGGCTGCGAAAAGCTTGAGAATGGCAGGCGCTGTTTCAAAAATTCTTTTTCTCTAGGATAGCTATGGTGCCCAGTTGGGACATGGGATATATAAATTTAATAGCCATTGTTTAAATAATTAATTAAAATCCAAAGAGAATAACCAGACAATTTCTTTATTCTTATTCTCAGAGAGAAAAAATTTTCTCATTAAAGCTCTGTGCATCTCAAAAAAAGGTTGTGCCCAAAGCTAATAAGGAAGAACATATGTATATGTAATACTTCTGTATTCCAACTCTGAAATCGAAGAGAGACAGCCATAACAACATAAGATGTTGCTGTTTGTGTTAGTATATTTGAATATATGAAAATTACTACACAAAAAATAAAAAGTCAACCCGTCACAGGGGCGGTTGTTATGAAAACGTTTTCCCCAAACATATAAGAAAACAAATCATATTTGTTTTTCCTAAATCACAGGTACGCACCATTATAAAACAATTATAAGAACGCCTGAAATATGATTAAATTTAAACAAACAAAATTTTAATCAAAAAATTCAAACAACAAAAATTTCAAATAAAAATTATTGACAATGGAAGCACCGCTCCTGAGTTTTTTTTTTTTAAAATTTAATTTCCTCTATATATTTTCTCGCTCATATAACAATATATCAGCACTCTAATGTTGACGAATATATGAGATAGAACAATATGTCAAAATCGCTGTGAGACAAAAGCTCTATTTTCAAACTCTTTTTGAGCAACATATATAAAAGTCAACAACCCAGCGGGAAAATGAGAATTGATTCAAAAAAAAAAAAATCGTAAATGGAATAGATTCTTTTGCTTACATTTTAGAACGTATTCCAAAGAATATATAAATTAAAGCAAAACATATGAATTGGAATATATCAATCAAAAGTTTATATCAACCAATATATCAACGAATATATCAACCAAACAAATTTTGGCATAAGTGAGAAAACCAACAGTCTGTTTTAATTTGTTTTCTCATTTCCGAAAATGGATACTTTTTATTTAAAAGAATACATTTAAAAAGTGAATAAAAGAATCGATTTCTGTAGCTATTCATATGGAAGCGAGAAAAGAATGTACTACTATTTGTAGGACGTCAGCGTCCGGCAAAATGAAAATGGATTCTAGAAACAAAAATCGTAAATAGAATGAATTCTATTGCTAACATTTTAGAATGTATTCCAAAGAATATATACATTTATAGCAAAACCTATGAATTGGAATCTCTCAAGCAAAAGTTTACTGATTCGTTTTTATTTCAGCCATAATCGATTACGACCCATATAATTATTTCTAATATATAAAATGTTTTTAGATTCCTTGCTTGCTTTTTTGATAAGTGAAAAACGAACTGATTCTAAAACAAATTCTGGTATAAGTGAGAAAATCATCAGTCTGTTTTGATTTGTTTTCTTATTTCCCAAAGTTAATACATTTTATTTAAAATAATCATATATGTAATACTTCTATATTGGCAGTACACTGTACTGTGAATGTACCCGAAATTGTGGCGTCCGTGGCGTAGTTGGTTAAAAGTCCGTGGCCTCTATGTCAACGAACCTGGATACCCGGGTTCGAATCCCAGCAGAAACAAAAAATTATTTGAATTAAAATGATTTTTCTGTACGGCCGCCACCTCTCTGCAGACAATGGCAAACCTCAGAGAGTAATCAAAATGCCATGTAAAGCTAATTGAGAATAAGAACATTCCGTTCATCACCGTTCGGAGTCGGCGTTAAACATGTAGGTCCGGTTCTCGGTCAATTGTGTACAAACTTAATAACACGCACAACACAATTGATCATAAGAAGCTAGGTCAAAGTCCTTTCAATGGCTACAATGACCAGTTATTTATTTATTTTTGGTTTTTTTTTATGTAGTCGAAATTTAATTTTATAACAAAAAAACTCAGGAGCGGTGCTTTCATTGTCAAAAATTTCATTTAAAATTTCTGTTTTTATGATTTAAATTTTGTTTGCTTGAATTTTTTCTTTTTAAATATTTATCATATTTCACGCGTTGGTCTTATAATTGTTTTATAATGGTGCGTACCTATGATTTATGCAAAACAAATATGTATGCTTTGTTTTGTTTTATGTTTGGGTAGACATTTTTCTTAACAAGCGCCCCGTTGACGTATAGTAGTAGTTTATTTAAATATACTAATACAAACAACAAAATCTTATGTAGGCTATCTCTCTTTGATTTCGTAGTTGAAACTCATTAAAAATTTAGTTTGCTGCCAATATTGAAGTATGTATTACATACATGGTTTAATAAATAAGGTTGTCGCATGGGTGAGAGCGAGTTCCAATAAATGTCTAATCGAAGATGACAACTCATACAAAATCTGAATGCGTAAATTGATAACATGCAAAGCCGATGAAGTTGTTGTTGTAGCTTTTCATTGATTTTGACAATTATGTGTACTGAGAAGAGAGTACGATCAGCCACGAGACAACCTAATTTATTCAACCATGATAACATACATGAAAAGAGTCTATTTAAAAAGTGAAAAAAAAACGATTCTGTAGCGATTCCACTTGAAGCGAGAAAATAATGTGCTATTCTTTGTAGGACATCAGCATGTTAAAAATAATCAATTCTAGAATCTATACTGGAGAAGAGAATTGATTCTTTTTTTATATAAAATTGCTTTTTTTTCCCGATGGGGTGTTAAAAATAATCAATTCTAGAATCTATATTGGAGAAGAGAATTGATTCTTTTTTCCCGGTGGGAAGGTCCACAAAAAAGAAAAAAAAAGACAGCAACATGTATTGAGTGCGGTACCAAGGCTGCCACCTTTTTGAATGTAAAAATACTGCCACTTTTATAAAAGCATCGACAAAAATTCCGTGTCGATGTTTTGTTGAAATGTTTTGATGAAATTTATCAGCTTAAACGAAAGATATATTTTATTTTAAAATAACAATTCTCTAAGGCCGTCATATATTTTTCTTACCTCTGAGCTGATATTTTTACGTATAAACGAGATTTTTATGTATAGGGTATTTACAGATCCCTTCTAAAGTTGATATATAGTAACTTTAAAACGATACTTCAATCAAATTGTGAGAACCCCTACACGTAGTTCATTCTAAAATTGGCACGCCTTTTGAAAAGAGAAGATTTCTTTAATTTATTGATTTTTCAATAAAATAAAAATAACAAGAGAAGCTTTCTTTGATTTATTGATTTTTCAATAAAATAAAAATACCTTTCAGAAATGCCAGTTTGCTACGAAAAACAAACATGTTGGAAAGTAAGGCAATTTTACCAGTTTGTGTTATCTCTTTTTTACATGCAAAACAAAATCAAAAATAGTTACCACATGGCAAAATGTTTTAGAGTCAACAGACGGCGTAGTTAACACACCAGATAAAACAAAACTGTGAGTACCCCAATAGTCACAGCGCTAGGAATAGTGAACCAATGCATGAAAAAAAATGATCAGGAAGATACAGAAAGTTTATTACTTTAGTTATTTTTTATTACATTAGTTAGCTGGTTACTTTATTCGGATTGAACTACTAAGTCGCTCCAACACAAATATACAATTTTACCGAAATTCAAACGGCTGTATTCATAAAAAAATATGAGCCTCTTACAAAGCCTTCATAAGAAAAAAATCGAAAAAAAATTTAAAAACATTTTTCATGTTGAACGTTTCAACAGCTTTCAAAAGCTCTTTTAAATGCTTGATAAATAAGAGAATTTTAAAAATGGTTGAAACCTTCAATAAAGCCTCGATAAAGCATTTTAAAAATTTTTTTGTTCATCTAAGCACAAAAAATATTGTCAAAACGTATCAAATTATATCAAAATGAATCAAAAACAAACAAAATGTCAAAAAGTGTTTGAAAATGTTTGTTTATAAATTAGAGGATTTTTAAATATGGTTGAAATTTAATTTTTTTTTAAGGTTTATAACACACCTCTCATAAAACACACCTAAATAAAAACAAGAAAATTTGTCAAAGATTTCAAAATATTTATAAAAAAAAAAAAAAATAATAATATGACAATTATTTCAGTGCAGATGGCTTAGAAAAACTATTGATTTTTAAATATCAAAATCTTGACGAAATTGCGACTAATAAATAACAAATCACTGAATTTATCTAATACACAAACCATTATTTCCACTCTTCCCACTTCAATATGAATACGGCTGTTAAATTTTAAGATTTAAAGTTTTTAATGATATTTAATATTTTTATCGCCGGCGAAGCAGCGGGTATTTGCTAGTTACTATATAAATACAAAATCTAAGCAGTGCTAGCATCTAAGGCTTTCGACTGGCCGATAATAATAATAGAGTTAGTTTAAGTTAGAGATAAGTTTATATTAAGTATAAAATTACAATAAGTGTTAGTTATATATATAAATGTTGCTTGAATTATATAAAATTAAGCAAATTGCAATCTTTTAAAAAGTTATACATTTTTGTAATGTTGTCAATAGACGGAAATTTCAAAATGTCATAGGGCAGTGAGTCCGAGATATATAAATTCCTTTGGATCTCAAGTTTAGGGCAGAAGTTTAAAAGGTGGTCTATGGATGCTGGACAATTGCAGAAAGGGCAGTTTTTGGGACTAGAACCCTTCAAAAGATGTTCATGGGTAAGCTTTGTGTGTCCTAGCCGTAGTCGCGTGAATGGTATGATGGTAAAAGTTGGTGCTGCACTTGGATAATACGGTTTTAAACGGTTACAGTTTATACCAGAATAATGGTGGTTGTAGGAATTCCAGCTTTCTGTGTTTTTTGCGGATCGTAGCTTTGCAATAAAGTTGCTTACGTCTTTTGTGGAGAATAAAATTGATGTAGGTGTTGGTGTGAGGGCAACATTTTTTGCTGTTGTATCAGCTAGCTCATTACCAAAGATTCTAGAATGTGAAGGGATCCACATAATTTTAATTTTCTTTTGAGCTTGGATGAGAATGTCTCTGGTGGAAGCAATAGCGTTTGAAAAGTTGGATGTTGCTCTAATTGCACTGACACAAGACTTGCTGTCTGTGCAGATTACAAATTTACCTTTCTCGGTTTTTGGAAAATTTGCAGCTGTGGAACACGGAGCAAAAGCTGTGGAATTTCCCACATCTTAAAGCAACGCTATCTTCACGGACTACTGCATAGGAGGTATTGTTGGTAGTTTTAGACCCGTCAGTGAAGATAAGGCTCCATCCTGAGGCTTTATATTGGTTGGCTTCCTTAAGGAACAGCTGCTGATAAATCAAGTTGGATGTGCTGTCTTTTGGGTGTTCCATAAGCTTTCCTTTAGCATCCAAGGTGGGTGTAGTCCGAAACTATTTCGTATTTGCTTAAGGGGTAGAAAATGTTCCATACCAAACTTTAAACATCTAGCAACTGTTGACCATTTTTTAGGGGTCCGTTTTCGACTCAATGATTTTTTTACGTCAATTGCAAGAACTGGATTTTTTGGTTGCAGTAGTTTCGGATACAGACGATAGGTGACATCTTCAGCTCTATGAGGTAGTGAGGGTAAGCCAGATTCTGTCAGAATATTTATTGTTGGTGTTGTTTGGAAGGAATCCAAACAGATTGGAATCCCATAATCGATTTTTGATAGGACAAGTGCCCTAGTGACATTGATGAGTGTTGTGGGATGAACAAGACTGAGCTTAGATGAAAGATATTTAATGATATTTAGCCTTATAATTAAAGATCTCTTACATATTTACAGTGAGGCTTAAAAGTATATATCTTATCAAATATTAGACCTAAGATTTTTAAGGTGTCTGTACAGTTAATGTTTACATTATTAAATCTTAAATATATATTAGAGCAATTAAATTTTCGACAAATATGAAGGTATTGGTTTTTTTCTATTGATACATTTACACCAGAAATTTCAGACCAGCGGTTTATTTCTGTTAGGATGTCAGTGTTCGTTACAGCATTTGTGTCAGAATTTTTTGAAAAAACAACTACATCGTCAGCAGATATTGGCCTATAGCTGTCAGTATCGCCCAGGGGCTTTTTTGGTTTATGTATTGGAATGATAGCAGATGTTTTCCAAAATTGAGGGTAAATACCACAATCGAAGATGGAGTTGTATAATTTTAGTATTCTTTCTTTTACAGAAAAAGGAAGATTTTTTATAATAGGGTATGAAATTCTATCCATGCCGGGGGTTTTTCCTTTAACAAAGCTGAGGACTTGTTCAAATTCAGACATTAAAATGGTTGTTTCAATTTGTTTTGTGGAAGTTGTGATGTTACGGAGAGAGTTGTGATTGACATTTATTAGTAAAGATTTGTTAGTCAGAAATTGTGTAGAAAAGTTGTTATCAGATGAGATATCTGAGAAGTGAAAAGCGAATTGATCGGCATTTTGATTGGTAGTGAATATAGGTTCTATTGATGTGTTTAACATTGTGAAATGAGATTGCTTGAATGAACCTGCAAGCATTCTTATATTAAACCAAATTTTTTTCGGATTTGAAGATGGGCTAATGGAGCTAGTGAGTTTTTGGAAACTGAGTCTTTTAGCTTTTTTGGAGTTGAGGCGGAAAAGGGAATTTGCTTTTTTATACTTGACGAGATTGTCCATGGAGCGGTTTCGTTTGAAGTCGCGCCAAGCTGCTTGTTTATTGGATCTGAGGGTACCCAATTCCGAGCTCCACCAAGGAACAATAGCTTTTGTGAATTTACTTTTGGTTTGCTTTATTGTCAAGTGAACAGCACAGCGTATAACTTTTTGTATTCTGGCTGTTTCTTGGTTAATATTTAATGAAATAGGAATATTATAGGAAATCTGTTCGCACGTCAATTGAAGTAAGGCCAATTGGCGGAGTCAGTAAGAAACTTGATTTTAGGTGTACAGGTGGCAGTTCTGAAATGGATATTGGTGGTAATGGGGTAGTGATTGCTGCCGTGAAGATCATCAAGGACTTCCCAAGTGCATATGGGGGCTATATTTGCAGAGCAGAGGGTAAGATCGACGTGTGTAAAGGAGTTATGTGTTGAATAATGGGTAGATGATCCATTATTAAGTACTATCAAGTTGGAGGACAATATAACCTCCTCTACGTGCTTACCGCGAGAATTTGTAACTGGAGAGCCCCAAAGTGAACTCCAGGAACTGAAATCCCCAGCTAAAATAACGGGATCAGGAAAACCATTTAGAATTTGGATTATTTCAGACGAGGAAAATTGTTGACTTGGTGGAATATAAGTAAATATAACTGTGAATTTTACTTTTAGATTAATCTCAATAGCAACAGCGGCCACAAGGGAATTTATTGGTTTTAAGTTATATGGTCTCTATGGGAGGACAATCCTCACAAGGCAACGCGTGAGGGTCAAGGGGGCGATCTTCACATGGCAACGTTTCTGACTGCCTCAACCTGGTGAGGCCAGCATTATCCATGTCGAACTCGTCTCAAGTCGACTCAAACCTCTGCGTGGTGTCCTCTAGAAACGGCAAACTGGCAACCGTTAGTTTGACGGCTAATCTGAGCGGCGGGCTCCCCCTGCCTTTAAAGGGTTGTGCGTTGGGTTTGAAGCCAACCACGTAAAAACAAATTTCAATGAAAACGACAAGAAAAAAGATAAGAATGATCCCAAAATTTGATGACGACTACCGCAAACGAAAAAATGACAATGATTTACGGATATGCACCTGGAACGTCCGAACCCTTAATTGGGATGGTGCCTCTATCCAACTGATTGATATCTTAGAAAGATACAAAGCTGATATCACTGCAATCCAAGAAATGCGATGGAAGGGACAGGGTTGCTCACGGCAAGCATCCTGTGATATCTACTACAGCGGCCATGCGGAGAAGCACGAATTTGGATGCGGATTCGTGGTTGGCAAGCGACTACGACATCATGTTCTGCGATTCACACCTGTGAACGAACGACTTGCCATAATCCGTGTCAAGGCAAGATTTTTCACGACATAAAAATCGTGTTTGGTGACTTTAACGCCAAGGTGGGAAAAGAAAATATCTTTGGTCCAACAGTCGGAAAGTTCAGCCTCCACGACAATACCTCCGATAAAGGAATGAGGCTGATTGACTTTGCCGCATCGCGAAACATGGTCGTTAGTAGCACTAGATTCAAGCATCTCAATATTCATAAAGCAACTTGGCTGTCTCCTGATCAAAAGACGCGCAACCAAATTGATCACGTTTTGATTGACGGAAGGCACTATTCTAGTGTTTTAGATGTACGCACGATCCGTGGTGCCAATATAGACTCGGATCATTATCTTGTCGCAGCCAAGATCCGTACACGCCTGTGCGCAACCAAGAATGCGCGCAACCCAGCACAGAGAAAGCTAGACGTCGAAAAGCTGCAATCAAAGCAAACAGCCGAAGACTTCGCTACTCGACTCTCACTCCTGCTTCAAGAAAGCACTCCTCCGATCGACGATATATGCGCGCAGTGGAATCATATTTCCCACTCTATGCGTACGGCTGCCGAAGAGGTGATTGGCTATTACCGCCCTCGTCGAAACCAGTGGCACGACCAAGAGTGTCGCGACGCCACTGCAGAAAAAGATGCCGCCTACAAAGCCACCCTGCAGTCGGTTGCAACGCGTGCTGCTAAGGAGCGATACAAAGAGAAGAGGAGGGAAGAGAGACGCATTTTCAGGCGAAAGAAAAGGGAAGCGGAAATGCGTGAGTGCGAGAAAATTGAGATGCATGGTGACAGGAATGAGGTCCGAAAATTTTTCGAAAAAATAAGACGCCTGGCCGATGGTTTCAAGACCGGGGCCTCTTCCTGCAAGGATGAAAATGGGAATCTAGTGACAGATATCCAGAGCTCATCCGCCTTTGCAGAATGACACTGAACAACACCAGCAGCACAGTTAAAATTGGAAAGGACCTCACTCCTCCATTCGATACCAAACGAGGTTTCAGACAAGGTGATTCCTTATCGTGCGACTTTTTCAACCTAATGATGGAGAAGATCATCCGAGCTGCTGATTTGAGACGCAGCGGCACGATATTCTACAAAAGTATTATGCTGCTTGCTTATGCTGATGATATCGATATCATTGGCCATAATACGCGCGAAGTCAGCGCAGCATTCTCCAGGTTAGCGAAAGAGTCGAGTAGAATGGGTCTTGTAGTGAACGCAGATAAGACGAAATACCTAGTGTCAACAAATAAACAGTCCCAGCGTTTCCAAGACGTCACTGTTGACAACATCTCCTTCGAGGTTGTTAAGGACTTCGTCTACCTGGGATCCAGCGTAAACTCTTTCAACGATGTCAGTATTGAGATAAAGCGAAGGATAACTCTTGCCAACAGGTGTTACTTTGGGCTGAGTAGGCAATTGAGAAGCAGAGCCCTCGACGAACAAAACTCACGCTCTATAAGTCACTAATCATGCCCGTCCTATTATATGCAGCACAAACTTGGACGTTGAGCAGTTCTGATGAAAAGACTTTGGGAGCCTTCGAGAGAAAGATCCTTCGTAAGATCTTCGGTCCAATCTGCGTCAATGGCGAGTACCGAATTCGATGGAACCACGAGCTGTATGAGCTGTACGCTGACATCGACATAGTTAAGCGTATTAAAATCGAGCGGCTCCGCTGGCTAGGTCATGTTGAGCGAATGGAAAACGACGCTCCAGCGAAAAAAATATTCGATTCGGTGCCCGGTGGTGGTCAACGCAGAAGAGGACGCCCACATCTTCGTTGGAAGGATCAGGTGTTGGATAACCTGACTACACTTGGTGTTTCCAACTGGCGCCAGCAAGCGCAGAACAGAAATGGCTGGCGCAATTTCTTATACGAGGCCAAAACCGACTTACGGTTGTAAGTGCCAGATAAGTAAGTAAGTAAGTAAGTATATGGTCTCTAAGCCTCTTTTTATTAGAATACCGATACCTTGTTTATTTGCCAAATTTTGGGGTAAATTATGGAAGTGTCCAATGAAATGTTTATTAATAAATGGGATAGAGTTGATTGCAAGATGAGTCTCTTGTAGTAGTATAATTGAAGGGTTGTGTGAATTAATTAATAGATCTAGCTCATGGTAATTATTAAAATAACCATTCATGTTCCATTGCATAATTGTAACCATAATGTACAGAACTAAAGGGAATACGAATAAAAATAACAATTATGTAAGCAGATTGGAGCATAAAATAATAATAATGATCTCATTCATAATTTCTTAGGGAAGAGATAACAGAGTTTGTAGTTATTAAGTATTGGGATAATATGATTGTGAATGAAGTAATTATTTTCCCAAGAAAATGTTACCATCACTAGTTAAATATCTTCTTCGGAACTATCAGAACTTATAGTTGTAAAATCTGTATCCATTGGAGTTGATGTGTTTTGGGCATTTATTAAATTGTTAATATGATGAGAAGAAGTTGGAGTGTGTGTGACAACTGAATCATCTGTTAGCGGATATTTATGTGCGGGAATGGAAAGTTTATCTATGGAGTCGATCGTTTTTGTATTGGAATAAGAGTCTAAAAATTTTTGAGATGAGGTGAAGCTAGGGGCTGGAATTGGTTGACTTTGACAACAAATTGTGTTGTTGTTGTTTTACTGTGATTTTTGTTTGTTTTTTAGTTGTTGATGTGGTTTGTTTTTGTTGATGTTGTTGTTGTATTAAATTTTGTGGTTGTTGTGGTGGCTTTTGTTGTACTGGTTGTGGTGGTTGTGTTTGTGATTGGTGTAGTGGTTGTGCCTGTAGTTGTTGTGTTTGCTTTTGTTGTTATTGTTGTGATTGTTATTGTGATTGTTGTTGTGATTGTTGTTGTGATTGTTGTTGTGTTAGTTGTTGTTGTTGATGATCTTGTTTTTGTTGGGGCTTGGTTGGATGGTATTATTAGTTGTGGACACAACTGAAGCAAAGATGCTAACTTGTGTAGAGAAAGGAACTTGAGATCGAAGGAGTTGTTGCGCTTCACGTACGATACACTTGTTCTGAGTTTTTATTTTTATAATTTCTTTGTGTTGAAGATATTTTCTGCATTCTTTAGAGGAAGCAGAATGATATTCAGAACAGTTTGCACAAAAGGTACGCGAGCAAACATTTGGGGAATGGGGTGGTGAGTTGCAATTTACGCAGGCCGGGTTGTTTTTGCATCGTTTAGCCATGTGACCAAGGATTTGGCATAATTTACATCGCATAGGGTTGGGGATGAATTCTCTTACGCGTACAGTGTACCATGAGATATCAAGCTTATATAGGAAGATAATAGGAGTCAAATGACAATAGTACCCACTAGGCTGTGTTTTACCTTCAACAGTTTTAGTAAATTTATATACTGCGACAACACCTTGAAAGCTTAATTCTTTCACTATATCATCTTCTGGGATATTATTTAAATAGGGTGCATAAACAGTACCTTTCGTAAGATTGAGATTATCATGGTACTTACATGTTACAGAACATAACCCATGTAATCCTTTAGCGAATATAAATTTTTCAGCAGCTGTCTTATCTTTAACAAGCAATAACAAATTGCCATCACGGAGAACCGTTATAGAAGTAATACCTTTGCTTATTAAATGAAGTGAGTGTTGGACGGCCAAACAAGAATATTCTGCAAGTGTTTTTTTTTCATCTTTGGAAGCAATAACAATAAACTTGGGGTTAGGTTTGTGAACTGTGGGAAGATCGGGGAAGGGTATATGACTTTGCGTTGTTTTTGTCTTCTTTGCTTTGGAGCAATCAGTTGCTAATGAAGCAAACCGGTTTTTCCCTCTGTTGGGGGGTCCGGGGGTCATCTTCACCGCACACTCGAATTCACCACGCACAACTTATTCGACGAAAAGCAAGAAGCGGATATAAATAAGAGAAATTATTAGAAAATAAAAACTATTGTTTACAAAAAACCAACAATAAGCAAGTCGCAAAAAAGATCAGTCAGACGGTCTGCTCGCAATGAGTGTTAGTCGGATACTGTTTTTTCTATTTTTATTAATGGGTAGTATTTGCAAAAGATAAATTTAAGTAAAACATTTAAAGAAAACAAAAAACAAAGCCCCAGAAATAACGCTGTCAATTTTTTACTCTAGCAAGGAAAACTTGCTTTTCTTTAGAAAGAAGGTGTTATTTGTTAATTTGTCTAATTTTAATCACTTTTGAATTTTATTTTATTAAACACAATTGAAAATCTTTATGTCTCATGCGATATTTGAACCACGTTCCTCTAGTCATATAAGTTCCATATTCTACCTACTGCGCCACGGCCAGCATCACTTGAGTTGGTTATTTTAGGATATTATATATTGCGTGACTTACACTTGCACCTCTTAAAGTTTTTTTCACACCCTCAGCTTGTTTGCAGCGTAAAGGAGCAAGCTATTTAAACACATGCAACTTTCCTTGTTTAACATGACATCAAAATTTAAGAGTGTGAACACCAAATTTTGTTTCATTATGTTTGTAACTACGTTGGAGCTGTCTAGCTGGGTTAGGTGTCTAGCTGGGTTGTCCAGATATTTGACGTTTACTCACAAGAATAAGAATGTGCACTAGGGCGGGTCGATTTAAAAATCGCTCAATGCTCTGTGAAAATCGTATTCTAGGGATCAAAATAAGAAACTTCGCCGAAGGAACCATACCTCTAAAACGAATTCTGATGTCCCCCAATTTGGGTCGAACTTTTGGGTAGGGTTTAGAGTGCTCCAATCGAGTTCAAATGTATTACCGACCCCCACTAACTTTGGAGTTCCGACCCACCCATGCCAGTGGCACACCCCCTGGAACCCCCTGTAGGGTTCCCCATACAAACATTTAAAAAAATCACCATTTTTGGCCTTTACATGAAAAAATCAACGAAATGGCTATGTGTTTTCTTTATTTTTATTTATTTATTTATAATAATATTTATTATTTATTTATAATAATATCTATTTTTTCTCTTTTGAAATTTATTTAGTCAGAACATATGTTAATGAAAAAATTAATTTAAGTTAGCTATAGACAAGAAACTAAAAAATTACACGGTGTTACAAAATGAAAAAAAATCAAAAAACTTGCCTCGAGACATAGAAGAGGTAGTAGGCCTGGTTAAACATAAGATAACTGCATACTTAGTTTTTTTAATATACCCTCAAAATCGGGATTTGTGGTCAAAAAACCGATTTTAGGCAGGTGCATGTATAGTTTGTTATGTAACTCCGTTATATCTAGCTCAATTTTAAAAATTTAAACGTTGATAAAAAGAAGAAAAATATACCTTTAATATAATATAAAGACCGTTTTTTTAAAAAAAAGAATTGACGAAGTTACAGGTAAAATCATTTAAAAATTTCTCATTTTTTTTAATTTTTTCAACTTCAACCACATTTTGTTAACAAATTTTGTTTTGTGGCACTATTAGTTTTAGCAGGATTCTGAAAGCCTGTTAAATTTTGCGTTCAACAAGCTATCATTTACTTCAATCGGCTGAAATACAAAAGCACTATCGAATTTTTAGTATTCGTAATAAAATACAAAAAAAAAAATTTTTTTTTTCTAAAAATGTTTTGTTTTACCTTTTTCGTTTATATATACTATCATAAAGCTAATGTATTGCCCGGATGTGACGGAACAGTTTGCAGTTTTCAACCACAAACACGCTCCGAATGAATGGCGTTTGTTTATTGAGGGATCTTGCAAGAGCATGATTTATTTAAAAACTTTTTGTGTGATTCTTGATATGTTAAATTCTGATATATGTAGGTTTGAAAGCTGTGCTATTATACAACAAAAATGAGTTACCATCGGTTCCTTTAGCTTATGCAACGAACAAGAAAGAAACATTCGACAATGGAAAAATACTTCGTTTTATAAATTACAACACGTTTAAATGGCAAATAGTCGCCGACTTAAAGGCTCTAACAATACTGTTTGGAATGCAAGGTGGATATACCAAGTATCCTTGCATTATTTGCGAATGGGATAGTCGTGCGACTAATAAATATAAGCAAAAGGAGTGGCCACTGCGTGCTTCATTTCAAGTTGGCAAAACAAATGTTTTGAATACTCCACTGGACCTGAAAATGTAATCCTACCTGTAATCCTACATTTAAAATTAGGTTATATGAAAGAGGTTGTCAAGAAAATAAACACTAACAGCGATGCGTTCCGTCATCTGATTGCAGCGTTTCCTAGGTTAAGTGAGGCCAAAATCAAAGAAAGTATCCTACACGTTCAAATCTTTTATAAAAGTTATTTATTCATTTCGGTTATTCTAAGGTTTATTTGTGGGCCCACAAATTCGGAAAATTTTCTTGAACACTGATTTCGTTTCTAAATTAAATCCAGTTGAAAAAAAGAGCTTGGAACAGTTTTATTTCGTTATGCATTTATTTCCTCGGCAACAAGAAGAGTCGAAATTACTTAGATGTTGTAAATTAATTTTTATGTGCCTACGAAGAAATAGGCTGCAATATGTCAATCAAAATACATTTTTTGCACTCCCATATAAACTTTTTCCCGAATAGCCTTGGGCAGTTTAGTGATGAACAAGGAGAAATGTTCCACCAGGAGATGGAAGCTATAGAAACCGGCTTTCGGGAAAAAACTCCATAAACATGCTGGCAGCCTACTGCTGGTCCCTACAACGTGAAATCGATGATAATATATATAAACGAAAAAGGTCAAATAAACATTTAATAAACATTTTTAGACAAAAAAATTTTTTTTTGTAATTTATTACGAATACTAAAAATTTGATAGTGCTTTTGTATTTCAGCCGATTGAAGTAAATGATAGCTTGTTGAACGCAAAATTTAACAGGCTTTCAGAATCCTGCTAAAACTAATAGTGCCACAAAACAAAATTTGTTAACAAAACGTTGTTGAAGTTGAAAAAATTAAAAAAAAATGAGAAATTTTCAAATGATTTTACCTGTAACTTTGTCAATTCTTTTTGTTAAAAAAATGGTCTGTATATTATATTAAAGGTATATTTTTCTTCTTTTTATCAATGTTTAAATTTTTAAAATTGAGCTAGATATAACGGAGTTACATAACAAACTATACATGCACCTACCTAAAATCGGTTTTTTGACCACAAATCCCGATTTTGAGGGTATATTAAAAAAACTAAGTATGCAGTTATCTTATGTTCAACCTGACCTACAACCTCTACTATGTCTCGAGCCGAGTTTATTTTCACTGTTACACCGTGTTATTGTTTGAAGTCTTTTTTACTTTCAAGTCTGGGCAATTTCGCACGGCTCTCTAATGTCGTCGGTATAACAGCCTCTACATTTTCCGGTATAACCCGTTTGGAAACGCTAGCTAGCAATTGAACATTTCGTTCCGTTCCTTGTATGTGTGATGGAATTTTTGGATCATTTAACGGTGGATCATCTTGATTTAAATATTCTTTCAACAGCTGGATTCCCGTGGTCGTTGATCTAGAGCGCGGCTCTATTTTATTCACAAAGCAAAAACAAAATTTAGAACCAGCTCTTTTGCTGGCTCTATTTCTGATCTGAAAATGCTGCCAAGTTTAATGTACTTTTTGTTAAAAACGAACATAGTTGGCAAATCTAAAGTATGCTGTTTTGTATTGATTTCTATTGTTATCAAACAGCTGTTTCAAGACAGTGGTGCCAAATTGTTATAAAGTTGAACTAAAGTTGTTACACTGAGATTTGATCTGATCCAATCCCACGGGAATGCAGCTAATGTATCGTACGGAATGCTTCGCGTGAATGGTGGTTCAAATACGTTATTTATGTCATTCATATTGATCATTTCCGTGTAACTTGTGCAATTAAACTTTATATCTGGTTTTTTATAAGCTCTAAGTTGCGTTGGGTCGTCAACATCTGTTCGATAGCGTAGAATTATGTTGATAGCACAGTCGCGCTTTTCTTTGCTATCATCAAACAACATTGATAACAAGATATTTTCCGAATGCGCATAATATGAATTATCTGTAATTACTTGATTGACAATTTTGCGTAAACGAGGTTCTAGAAATCGTGACCAACTAATGAAGTTGAAAAATAACGCACTGCCGTACACGACAGAGCTGTAATACTTGATATTGAAGTTCATTGGCACATAACATTTAATTATAAATTCAACCAGAATTCTTAAATTTGCATCTGGATTTTCCGTTGTCACATATAATCGTAATAATCTAGCGGCCTTGGTGAGCCACCGAGAATGTACAATTTTCCCTGGTTTGATGTTAGCCAGATCCACCGAAACCACGCCGCTAGAAATTGCATGGGCCATGTCGTATAAGTACTTCGAATCGGTGGAAAATTCAATTTTTTTCTGGAGCGGAGGCATATTTTGCAACTCAATTTTCTGGAAGCCGACCCGAGGTCAAGAAACCTAGTATCGGGATGGATTGCACGCTTCGGTGTTCCCGTGAGAATCACCACTAATTTTGGGCGACAGTTTGAATCAGACCTTTTCGCCAACTAAATAACTTGCTGGGCATTAAAAATTTTCGTACAACGCCGTATCACCCTCAAGCTAACGGTATGATTGAGAGATGGCACCGTACACTGAAAGCAGCAATCACGTGCCACCACCACGAGCGTTGGAGTGACGTCTTGCCGATTGTGCTACTTGGACTACGTTCGGTTTTCAAAGAAGACCTGGCAGCAACACCGGCCGAAATGGTCCTCGGCACAACTTTGAAATTATCTGGTGAGTTTTTGGCCCCATCTCCAAATAAGTAATGTGAGGCCGACTTTATTGTAACTTTCCGAGAAGCGATGCGGAAAATAGGGCAAGCAGCTGTTTTGAATCACGACAGCCCAAAAGTTTTCATGCAGCCCGAATTAAAAGACTGCACTCACGTTTTCGTTAGGTGCGACATAGTCCAACGCCCTTTACAACCCAGTTACGATGGCCCGTACAGTCATAGAAAGAAACGACAAGTACTTTACCCTCGTCATCAAGGGCAAACCTGCCAAGCTGTCAGTTGACAGGTTGAAAGCAGCCTTCGTGGTAAAGTGTAGCGTTGAGATGTCCAGTCAGGTGAAACAGCCTGTCAGCATGGGTCCCTCCTCGAGTAGCAGTGACAACAAGGCCGTGTCAACTTTTACCGGCCCACCGTTGGACATCACTGGAACCAGATGCAAGAAAAATCGTTCAAAATCAGCCGTGTCAAATTTTACCGGCCCGTCGATGGACATCGCTGGATATAAGGCGAACAAAAATTCCCCCAGATAGGCCGAGTCAACGTTGTAGGACCTTAAATGAAACGAAAACCTGGTAAAAAATCTTAAGTGACGAAGAAGGCCGTGACATTTTCAGGCCCACCGGTGAACATCGCAGGATCGAGCCACAGTTCACAGCCCCCCTCAAAGCCACTTCTTTCCACGAAAAAAGCATCACAGCAGCCACCAACGTCGGTGTTTACAAGGAGTGACAGAAGGGTTAGAACCCCAGCCAGGATTGCATTTCTTTGAAATTTTAAAAAATTGTTTCTTTTAAGAATTGTGCAAAAATTTGTGTTTTGTTAAAATTTATGCGAAACACTAAGGTACCATCAGTACCGTCACCCCATGTCATACGAGGGTTCACTGAGCGTAATTAAATACTTGTTATTTCGTGTTTCGGTTTGCTAGGTATCGGCGACACTTGGTCGTAATACGGTATCCTCGCTTCATAACGCTATTCGGTTTTGTTTGGCTTAGCTTGGTTCGTCACCAAAGTGATGATTCAAGCTGTTTCTCAGCCACTTGAAACTTTGTCGCTCTTGTTGGTTTCGCAGCGAGTAATTCTTATCGCAATGTAAATTTTGTACATTGTTGCTGCTGTTATTGCTATAGCGAACATTTGAGCCGACAGCATAAACATTTGTATGTATATACAAATATGTAGTTTGTGCGACTCAAATGTTTGGACGCTCTAAGCTTTTCGTCGCTTTGCCTGAGTGACATAATATCAGGCATGGCGGTCGCGTCATAGTGCCTGTGGATTCATACTTATGACGAATCACAGCTACGCGATCAGTGCCGACAAGCTTGTCTGTGTGTCATCACACAGAATTTGTACAACACGCGCGCTTACGCTTGTATGTTGGAGTAGCTTACCAACGCACAGGCCGTTGCGCAGTCAGAGATCCTTCAGTGGTTTACGTAGACACCTGCCGTATGGGCTTAATTCCACGGTGCCCCTTGACACGAGGAGTCGTGGTTCATGGAAATGATACCCAGAAAATGAATTTCCTGTGTTTTACCTCCATGACTCCAGACGCGACCAACGCCCCATTATAGTAGTTTCAATACCGGATACACACCACACTTAAGTTGTATATTTAAATTAATAAATATACTGTATGGATAGTTACCAGTATTGAAACGCAACAGTACCAATCATGGACGGCTAGTGTTATCACCATCCACAATTATCGGTTAAAAACGATACCCATCTAAAATCTCTGACAATTTGAGGAATTGCCACCCGGTTGTAAACAAATGCAACTCCACGCCAGACCACCATAGGTCTTGTTCGCGACATTGAACTACCACAGCCGGCACGAAACACCCCGAAGGGCCAGCCCACAATAGTCACCCTGGCAAAAGGTTCCACAATGAATAACCATATCAATATCACCAACTTATCAGCTGGTAAATTAAGTATTCCTCTAATACTTATATTTGACTGTGACGTCCTGTCACTAAATTGTACTTGACTAGGCAAAATAAATTTACCTCTTTAGTATAACCAGTACAACGTACTGTTATTATACTACTCCTCCTCCGTAACGCATTTCATTAACAAGTAACTAATTTGCGTAATTTCGTTAGCGTTAGCACAATTTAATGTGAAAACTAGGGTAACGTCTCAACAAGTTCACCTATATCCGAAGATACAGGCATTTTCTAGTGTTAAACACTAATTTTACGCTCCAACTGAGGTCGATGATATATCAACGGCTACTCTATGTGGATGACTATTCCCGTGCTAACAAATTATTTGTTGCTTTTGCTACTGCATTCATAGGTATTAACGCCACTATTGCTATGTGCATATAGTCCAACCTACTCCAAGATTAAGCCGTGACACACAGCAGGCTCAAGGTGGGCCTTTTTCTTTTTACACAGATATAAAGGGTCAAAAGGATTAGAAAACTCCTTTATATCTGCAACCATCCTCCTTTATCCTGGCTTTGGACAGGCTGCTCGTGAAAACAGGCGGAGTTGCCGGTGCGCAGTCAGTACGATGACTAGATAATGAGAATATTTGACTCACCCGTCGTCGTTACTCGCCCATCGTATTGTTAGCGCTGACAATAAGACGAGCCAATAAAAAGACCGCGTACCGCGGTATTGCAATGAAGTTACCACAGCCAAGTTCTTAATATTGGTTTTCCCAATGTTCAATGCCGCGATCGTTTACTGCGCACTGCAGTATATTTTTAGAAGAATAATAGAGCTAACAATTATTTAGATACTAATGATATTTGTTATAAAAATGGAATAACCAACGAGGATGGAAAGATAATGTAATAATACACACATTTCATATAATAGAAGATATTACGAATTAAGTGACAGATGGAATATTGGGTAGAGATTTTCTAATAGAATATAATTGTAAAATAGATTATGAAAGGTTTACATTTTAAAGCAATAGCTACAGAAGATAAAGATTTAATAATTCCAATGAATGTTTAAACAATAATGGTAAAAATATAACTGTGTCTCCAAGAACTGAGAAAGACTTAGCGATTGATATCAATATAGATGCCTACTATGTGGTAAAAAAGTTAGAAAAGGTATATTCATGCATAACAATAGAGTTCAGCTACTACAACTTTTTCGCACATTCTTAGCATTAACCCATTTAAAGCCGCAACCCAAAAATGTTTGAAATTTTCAACGATATTGATACTAGTGGCTCAAAATAAGTTAATGTGGGAAAAATTTACCCACCAAAATATGGTTGGGCTCAAGGACAACACTAGACGTCACGACTAACCATGCAAAAACATTACCATGCAATTACACAATAGTTTTTAATCTACTCTTGAGTTGACCTTTAGACAAGTTAACATCAAAAAAGTTACAATTGTTAACTAGTTTACTCATACTGTTTAATGGAGCAGTTAACATATAATTAGTACTTCTAAATGGTAAGTAAATTAAATTATTAGCGTTTCTACTGCTTCTACGATTGGAGTTAAAATTTATAAGAGAAAGAAGTTCTGGAGAATCAAATACACCGGTTATGAGTTGGTGTAAATAGACGATGATTGCATTTTTAAAAGTTTTAAGCGATCCTCATAAGGAGGAAGGTTTAAAATGTCAAATCCACTTAAGCCCCTTAGGACAAACCGAACAAAGCATTTTTGGATTCTCTCTATTCGATCAACATGCACATTGTAACTTGGAGACCAAACTTGACTTGCGTACCCTAAGTGAGGACGCACTATTGCATAATACAACGTTGTACTCATTATCATGCTGTTGAATTCTTTGGCCCAGCGTTTAATAAATCCAAGCATAGAAGACGCTTTTTTACAGATGTTATCAATATACATGTTAAAGGAAAGCTTAGAATCAATACATATTCCCAGATCTTTAACGATATCCACAAGACACAAAGCAGTATCTTTTATTTTATAATCAAAAACTAAATCCTTCCTTTTTCGCGCAAAGGTCACAGTTTGACATTTAACTGGATAAAGAAACATATTATTTTTAGCACATCAAACTTCAAAAGATTCCAGATCAGACTGGAGTAGGGCTGAATTATCTTGAGAATCTATTGTTCTATATATTTGCATATCAACCGCATAAAAAAGCAGATGAGAGCTTTTAATGACATGGGTCACATCATTAATAGCTAAAATAAACAGAAGTGGACCTAGGTGACTTCCTTGAGGAACACCTGATAACGCAAAAAACTCGGCAGACAAAACCCCTCGGAATCGTATTTGATAAGATCGCTCAGACAAGTACGATTTAATCCAGTTTACAAAATATTGTGGAAATGGACTTAAGTTAAAATAAAATTAAATTATGTGGTAACTTAGCAAATGCTTTGCTAAAATTAGTGTAGATACAGTCAACCTGGTAACCAGGTTCAATAGTGTTTAAGCAAAAGGTTGTAAAATCGAGCAGATTAGATACCGTAGATCTGCCATTAACAAAACCATGCTGACGAGTTTTAATGACTTCACGGCAGTGAATTTTTACCCGATCATACGCGATTCGATCAAGTTAATAACATCATTCCTGCAACCTTCTTTATAAATAGGACTAATAAATGATTTTTTCCAAAACAGTGGGAAATAACTTTCGTTTATAGATTTGCAGCCTTATTCATAAACACATTTTAGAGGCAGCGTAACTTTAAACAAGAAATCGTTATTCATAAACATTTTTCGCAGTTGTTTAAGAGCTGCATAACTTAAACGCCGAAATCGGCGTTTAAAGGTTGCGTAAATACAATTAAGATTTTTGTTTGTCTTTTCGTTTAATATCAAACAAATGCTCCATAAGCACCCTTTTGCAGATTTTTATGCGGCGGCCATTGCAAATCCATAGGAATTCTTAATGTTTGTAGAGATTTTCTATAGTTCAGACACAAACCTTACAAACATAAGCAGAGAATGAAAAAATGTTTATGAATAACAATGTTAGCAAGGTTGCATAGAGGCTGCGTAAAGTCTTAAACAGTGCGTAACTAAACAAGCGTCGAACGGTTGCTTAAGAAAATATATTGAATAAGGCTGTTATTAAATAACAAAGAAAGTGGTTGACACAAAATTGAACCGCATTGAGTTAACACTGCGGCAGGAATTCCATCGGGTCCAGCGCTAAAATCTTAATCGATCAAACCAATATATTTTAAAATATCCTCCGAGGCAAAGGATAAAGAGTCCTAAGATACTCTAGGTGTTGTATTCATATATTCAAAATACTCCATATCTGGATGGAAAGAATCTGAACAAAATGATTCTTTAAAAAGATTGGCAAATAGGCCACTTATTATGACAGGATCGTCTGTAAACCCATTTTGGGTCTTGAAAGATGAAGGAAACCCGTCAGATTTCTTCTTAGTATTAATGAATCCCCAGAATCTCTTTGGATCAGACAATATTCTCAGCTTAATATTATCTAAATACTCGTGATATAATATACATAGATGACTGATTTTCAAACTCCAGAAACAAAAGTTTATTGGTTTCCAGGTCATTTGAGTCCAAGCTGCAGACATATTTCTTCCAGGCCCTGTTCCTATAGTTGCGAATGTTTTTAATTCCCTTCTGTACCAGGGGTACGCTGAGTTTTTTGCAAATTTGAGGCTAAACGGCACAGACTGATAAATCATAGCAAAGAGTTCACAATAAAAAAAATTAATGGATTCATCAAGATTACGTCCATTAATGTATTTTAAAATAGAATTCATATAACAATGAAGTAAATGATTCAGTTCAAAAAGTCAGCTTTTTTAAAATTGAATTCATAAACCTTGTCCATTACTCGAATTTACTATGCTCTCTCTCTCCGATTGATACCAAATGCTCAATGGTGGATGGTTATCATCAATATGAGTCAGAGCATGGAAAGTCCTCTTAACAATGACATTGTTACTGATTGTAGTTAAGACCAGGTCAAGAAGTCTTTCAAGACTACTATAAATACAACTAACTTGTTGTAAGTCAGAACATATATTGTCAACAAACATATGTTCTTGGCGGGTCTTCGAATTTGATGCATAATAATATGTATCATCGTCAGAAGGATGCCATTTTAAGTAAGGCAGATAAAAATCGACCAATAATAAAATGTCAACATTAACGTCAAGTATGTTTGCAACGTAGTCTAAGCAATCTGCAAGGCTTGCATAGACCTCTGCACTACTAGTTGGGGGAACATACGCATTTATAACATATACATTGGAGTTACAATGTATAACTTTAACGCACATTAGTTCTATTTAGATGAGTAGGGAATATCTACAAGGGAAATCACAAAGCAGTTCCTAACAGCTAAAAGGACACTACCACCGATAGAAGAACTATTGTCAGTGAATCTGTCCCTTCTAAATACTTGCAAACTATTGTCAAACAATTCCAAGTCAGTAATTCTTCCATTCAGCCACGTTTCTGTTAACGCAATAATATCCTCAGAGCAATTCTGAGACGACAGAAAAATGTTTTGCGTCTTAGAGCGCAGTCCCCTTACATTTTGATAGTAAAGGGAGAGCTTATTTAGTTTTTTTGAGTCTGACGGTTGGCTGGAGTCGTCCTTCAAGACTTATTTTTAGGCTTAAACTCAGTAACGAGAATATTATCGGCCCACATTTTTGAATTTAGTACAGTTGCAAAGTCTTCAACTGCAACTCCAAGTATAAAAGAGGCGTGGGAAGGCTTATTGCCTATTCGTAACGAATACTATAATTCCAGCAGCAGGAATACAACATGTGAAAATTTTTAATACGATAGATACAGAAGTAAATATAAAAAAGCTAACACTGGGTACAGAATACATAAAAAATTATGATTTATGGTGTTTCATTGATCGTTGATGTTGATGTTGATATTGATGTTGATGTTGATGTTGATGTTGCTGTTGATGTTGATGTTGCTGTTGATGTTGATGTTGATGTTGATATTGATATTGATATTGATGTTGATGTTGATGTTGATGTTGATGTTGATGTTGCTGTTGATGTTGATGTTGATGTTGATGTTGATGTTGATGTTGATGTTGATATTGATGTTGATGTTGATGTTGATATTGATGTTGATGTTGATGTTAATATTGATGTTGATGTTGATGTTGATGTTGATGTTGATGTTGATGTTGATGTTGATGTTGCTGTTGCTGTTGCTGTTGATGTTGATGTTGATGTTGATGTTGATATTGATGTTGAGGTTGATGTTTATGTTGATGTTAATATTGATGTTGATGTTGATGTTAATATTAATGTTGATGTTGTTGTTGATGTCGATGTTGATGATAATGTTGATGTTGATGTTGATGTTGATATTGATGTTAATGTTGATGTTGATGTTGATGTTGATGTTGATGTTGATGTTGATGTTGATGTTGCTATTGCTGTTGATGTTGATGTTGATGTTGATATTGATGTTGATGTTGATGTTGATGTTGATGTTGATGTTGCTGTTGCTGTTGATGTTGATGTTGATGTTGATGTTGATGTTGATGTTGATGTTGATGTTGATGTTGATGTTGATGTTGATGTTGATGTTGATGTTGATGTTGATGTTGATGTTGATATTTATGTTGATGTTGATATTGATGTTGAGGTTGATGTTGATGTTGATGTTAATATTGATGTTGATGTTGATGTTAATATTAATGTTGATGTTGTTGTTGATGTCGATGTTGATGATAATGTTGATGTTGATGTTGATGTTGATGTTGATGTTGATGTTGATATTGATGTTAATGTTGATGTTGATGTTGATGTTGCTATTGCTGTTGATGTTGATGTTGATGTTGATGTTGATATTGATGTTGATGTTGATGTTGATGTTGATGTTGATGTTGATATTGATGTTGATGTTGATATTGATGTTGATGTTGATGTTGATGCTGATGTTGATGTTGATGTTTATGTTGATGTTGATGTTAATATTGATGTTGATGTTGATGTTGATGTTGATGTTGATGTTGATGTTGTTGTTGATGTCGATGTTCATGATAATGTTGATGTTGATGTTGATATTGATGTTGATGTTGATGTTGATATTGATGTTGATGTTGATGTTGCTGTTGATGTTGCTGTTGATGTTGATGTTGATGTTGATGCTGATGTCGAAATTTCGAGTTTGTGGAATACATTTTTTTTGGCGGTTATGTCGTTATCGTTTTTTTCATGTCTGTAGCATTTTTACTGCATTATGTGATTGCATCCCTGAAATCATGACAACAAGAATTTTTTTTGTAATTTAGTTGTGAAGCGTAATAACACATCCATGCTGTCGTAAAAAAAAAATTTACCGGCTCTCTCAGCGTCCCCATGATGTCAGAAATTTTTTGTCTAATTTTGTTGTGAGGGCATACAGTAGGCCTTTTTTGGCGTATCGTATTTTTAATCCTAGCACTAATACTCAGCGAGTAATAATTCCACGTTACAAATTTTCAGTTGTGTTGCTTAACCCTCACGGGTTCCTTGTATGCGCGCGCATACAACGTGTAACTTTAGTTGGTGATAGGTCATATATGCTTCGATGGATTACAATGAAAATTTGTAAAATATCTAATTTAGGGAAGGTTAACATATTGAAATAATCAAAATAAATATTCGACAGTTCAGTTGTTCTGGACATGAAAAGTTGCGTATTGGTTCTTGTGTATGCGCACGCATACACAAATTTTCTTGCCAGGAAATGCTGTAACATGAGCTAAAGAATATGTATTTTTTTTTAAATATTTGACAAAAACAAATATTTATTTCAAACTAGAGGACCCGGCAAACTTCGTCCCGCCTTGAATTAATTTTTTTATTGAAATAATTTCGAGCAATCACGATCCCACCCGAAATTAATTTTGTATCGAACATTCACGATCGATAACAAATGGTGCCAATCGTATTTCAATTATTGATTGAATGAATCACTCTAATATCCCTTATTTACACGGAATGTAAGGAGGTTGAGGGAATCACATGTCAGATCAATTCAATGCTTTTTGATAGACAACATTAGCAAAAATAAACAAAGATGGAGGCTTTCCAACACGCGAACATGTCATATATTGTAAGCCATGCAAGAAGCTTGGGAATTCAAGATTAATAGTTATAGACGTATAGCTATACATACATTTTTTACAAATAATTTAAGACATACATTGTTTTGCACTAACATTTATTTGAGCAACATTTATATTAAGGTGCTTCATGTCACTTCGTAAGTGCTTCGTAAGCTCGTATTTCGTATCAAATTACGAAACGTCAAAACTATTTCATATGAACATTGAGATACGAAAATTTTTAAACTATACTCAACATATTTGATGCTTGTGTCGTAAAAACCTTTTCGTAAACTGGTTTTATTTGTCAAAATAAAAAAAAATATAATTTTATTTAAAAAATTTTGACAATTTATGAATTCATTCAGCATGAGATGAAAGCATTTTGAAACAACATTTCTTTAAATTAACAGGCCTTTTTCGATTTCCTGTACTCCTGCCAGAAAAACCTGTGAAGAGTGTTTCAAAGACAGTTCACTAAGCCTTTTGTCGATAAAAATTGCTACCAAAAGAATAGCTGCTGTTTTATAATATTAGATGCTTCTGCCGTTTTAGCACATCGACGGCTCTTCAATAGAAATCAGGAGTCCTTCATCTGACTCATTTGAAAAAGGGTAATTTTTGAGAATACATGTATGCCTGCTGACCTTATCCTTTTCGCCAGCAAACAATTCATTTCAAAAGACGTGCCCCGTCGCACAGTGGGATTTCTTCATACAAGCTGCTGCAAAAAATCGAAGGAATCGAGGTAGGGCTTTGAAATTTGGCACACATTTCTCATATTGCCAAATTAGATGAAAAATAAATTTTTGTTAAAATCCGCCCACAACCACGCCTACCTCCCATATGACGTAAAACTAAAAGACGTTGTATTTTCCTTATTTTCATATGTATATTAATAAAAATTACTACCAGTGGTTGCATTTGAGTCCTCAATTATATTAAAATTTTAAGTGCCACGCCCAACGCCCATATGATAAATTTAATTTTTCACGATTTTCAAAAAAACAGATTTAAGCCTTTGTAGTTTGTGATCGATGCCAAGCAGCACTTACATCTATATAAATAACTAAAGACTAATATGTTAGCTGAACATTTGCAAAAAAAATTAGGGGGCCATGGCTTAGCGTTTTTTTTTTTAATTAACCAATCATTGCAAATAAAAGTCAAATTTGTACACTTTTGGTCTACCAAATTTTATTTACCTAATCATATGTTTTTGTTTTTTATTTTGTTATGCTTTTCTTTGGAATTGCTGTCAATCAGTTATTAACAAATTGTTGCTAAAGTGTATGCCTAAAAGTAGGCACACTTTTTTTATTACATTTAATTGCAAAATTTCGTTGTAATACTATTGACTTTTTTTATAAAATTTATGCGTTTGTAAAATATTGAGAAAAGTTGGTGGATTTTTTTGAGTAAATTTAAAGAAGACAGTCCCACCTTTCATTTTTTTGCAACCAGAACACAACGATCGATAACGCTCACCTTTTTTTTGTCCAAGAAAAACTAAAAACACTGACTTTTTGAGTGCCTTCAAAAAAGAACCTAAATATATATTAAAATATTACGGTAATGCAATTCCTTTACTTCTACATTAATGCTGAAATACTATATTTTTCAAATATACTTACATCATATAGATACGAGAAAAAGAAATTATGTTTCCAGCCCATTGAAATGGGATGAAAATCTAAGGCAGTTACTGCAGAATTTCGTTTAGGTGACTTTACCGCGTTATTTTGTTAAAAAAAAAAATTGTAGAAAAAATTGTATGATGAATTTATCTTAATTAAACAATTCTCTACAAAACTGCATCATTACATTTTTGATATTTTACACTCAAAAAAGGGGGTTTTTGCAGCCAAAATCCCACAGTGCGTCGCAACGGATCATGTGACCTGTTTTGTTTACTATCGTCATAGGAGAGAATGAACAAAATCGTAGTTGCTTACTTTCATGGCAACTTCCTTAATTGTTTTGACTGAAGAAGCCATCTTCACATTAGCTTTCCCTTCCTTCAGTTTCTTTAATTTTTGCTGACTTGAATAAATGCTCTCTTTGCTCCGAAGAGGCAGCTACTCCCCAGGTCCTCTCAGAGCATAGAGAGTTCCTAGTATTTATCTTTCCAGCAGTAGTTTAAAGTTGTCACACTTTTCTAGATGAGGCGTAGGAATTCACAGGGGCTAACTGAACTCCCGAACTGCTGGTCTACTCTATCATGATGCTGTACCACGTGTTTGTTACTACACCGTCTTTCTTGGGGTTGTAAATTGCCAACAGAACTAGTCTCTTGAGTGTTAGTTGACTTACCATCTGATCACATCTCGTAACTGATAGCGTGCTTCAGATGAGCCCCAGTCAGTCCAGAAAACCATTCACATGATGAGATCTGTGTTTTGGACCTTAACATTGGTTACCCAAGCCTGGGGTTCAACGATAAAAGAGACAGCGGAAGATGTGCAGATTTATACTGATTTGAACTAATCTTGAAGGTAATTCTTAAGAAAAGGTCATGGAGCTGCCTTTTTCCTGGAGGCTGGCTTGGAGCGGAGCTTTAATCGAAGGATAGCCCTAGGAATTTGGCGAACTACAGGAGAGAATTTTTATTTTTTATTCGAATTTTTCAAGACAAAGAGCATTAATTAGCAACCGGCTGAAATTTACGCTTATGCTAGATTGCTACCTGAGCGCTTTTTAATAAAGAATGCAACCAATTTATGTTTACAAAAAGTACGAAAGTATATAAAAGTTCGTTCATGTCAATTTCATATACGAAGAATACGATTTACGATATACGCAGACAAACGAAATGAAATGAATCACCTTATTGTTTCCATATAATTTTGTGAGCGGAACTTCCGTCCGCTTATTTATATCTAAAAAACTGAATGCACCTCCATGCTACAGGTGTAAAATAAGCTGCATTTGCATAATCTACTTGCTCTCTCTCTCTTTATATCATCGTACTGCTTTGCGCTCCATTATCTTGATATACATTATATATTATGTTATTACTCGTATGTTATTTTTATTCTTAAGGTATAAAATTAGTTTAGATTTGATTTAATCCAGCACACAGTGCCATAATTAATTCCAAAGATTGGCCTTGTGATTCATTGATTGAATTCTTGGAATGTGCACTTCCTCGCCTTTGAATTGGCCTACTCAAATGCGTTCATCTTTGCTTGAAAAACATTATTCTTGAGCTGCTTTACGACCAATTTTGTTCCCTTGCAGAATTTGGATTGATTGAGGCTCCGAAGCATGATAATAACAGATCCAACCTTCAGTGGTACATTATATGGTGGTAATCCTTGCAAACCAATGAATTCAGGAACACTATTCGATAATTGGTTGCTTCGTCTGGACACAAACAACGGATTTGAACGAATGTAATTGTGCAGAAATTGCATTTTGAATTATGAAATTAAAATCGAGTTTTTTTTTATATTTTATTTTTCCATGCAAAATGTATGGAACAACGATTTTTTCGAGATAATTCCAATTTTTTTGCTGTTAAAAGCTACCTTTTGCGGAAACGAACACAAAAAAAAAAAACAAAAAAAAAGGGTTCTTATGTATGCCACTCTGTTTTGTTTTTATATGACACTTATTCGGACATGACAATCTAATTGTTTTCATTATCCGTCACTCGCTGCTGTGTAGCTTACACGTGTATTAGCTCGCCGAGCATTTGACTGACTTCGTAGACCTATGTCAGGCTCGTCCCCTCCTTGGAGTTGTAATGAACACTGTACGACACGAAAAATTACCAATTTCAATTCTTTCGATTCTTTTCCTTCCTTCCTTATTTTCTTTTTTCCTACACCACATCAGTATTGTGGCGAACAAAAAAAAAAATATTAAAATCGGCCGAGCCTTTTCCGAGTTTTAGGAAGACTAACGCACGGCAATTGATAATTAAATATTCAGAAAATAGAAGATAAAAACGCGATTGGTTTTTGTCTAAGAAAAATATAATAGGCTGCTATAATTCGATTTCAGAAGATTGTGCTGTCATATCATTTTATTGCAAATTCTATTAGGAAATTTTTGTAGTCCATTTCAATTTGAATAAAAATAGTCAGCTCAACCGTCAGTTTTGAAGCCATGAGGTGGTCTAAGGATCGATCCTCACAATGGGCAAACAAATAATATTTTTTTTTAAATTTTTTTTATTTATTGAAATGACAGCTTTTGTGTTCTTTTTGGAGTAAAAAGTGAATATGTTGGCGCTTTCTTCAAATAGGGATTTATTAAGTGCTTAAATTAAATTTATCAACGAAAAAAAAAATTAATGAAATATATTCAAAAACAACGAAGTTATTTTCATCGAAAGTAGGAAATACGAATTACTGATAGTTTTTTGTTATTCTAAGGAAACGATGTTATTAGAAAAAGACGCTGTACTAAAATATTGTGCAATTTTGAAGATATGTGAATGCTTTTGGTGTTAAAATAAGAGAATTTTTTTTGATTATTTAGACGAACAGTTTCGCTAATAAAAGTACGCTAGTAGGATAATTTGCAATTCTTGTAAAGGGGTGTAAGAAGGGGCTTGGTCAAAACTAAGTATGCTGTAATCTTATCTAGGATTCAAAGTGCAAAGTTTGAGTGAAATCCGTTCAGCCGTTAAGATTTGTTGGCTATTTAAAGTAGTCTGATGTGGCAATTCCCATACAAAATGACCAATTTCAATTTTTTCGATTTTTCCGCTGTTCCTTCGAGTTTTTCGTAATTTTCTTTTTTTCTAAACCTCATCTGTATTAAGGCAAATAATACAAAAAAAGAATTATTAAAATCGGCCGAGCCGTTTCTGAGCCTTAGCAAGACTAACGCACACGCATTTCATTTTTATATATAAGAAGAAGATAACAAACAAACGGTGTGAAAAATGCGAAGGATATATGTATATGTGCTCAACATAGATTTAGCATTTGTTTCAATTGCACTAGGAAATAATCGTAAAATTCTTGATACACAATAGAGTGTCCCTTATTTTGCGATTTTTGGAAATGTCAAGGGTCTGAAAGGTTTTTTTATGCGTTTTTATATTCTAAGAACGAAACCAAAAAATTAATTTGTGCAAATATGGTCTAATATGGACATTTTTTCGAAACTTTCGGGCCCGATTGGCAGTTTTAGGTGGTTTTGCAAAAAATTTGTACTACAGCGCCCTCTGGTGTTCAAGGTGGATAAAAATTGATAGCCCACAAACACGCACCGTACCAAAAAACTTCTATACACAAATTTTCATGCTAATCGGATGAGTAGTTTAGGAGTCTATTGCATAGTTACATACGACATTTAGTTCCAAAGCAATTCCATATCATAAATTTGGCCTGTGTGGCCAAATTCCCCCTTGTCTAATGTTCGCTCAAATATATAGTAACTACTTCTTGGGCCCATAATGTCTACATATCAAGTTCCACTATCAAAACATGTACAACTCAGGAATAATAATGATTTCTCAAAAGTGGGCGTATATATAGTTAGACCACGCCCAGTTTTAGTATAGTTGCCGACAGTAACCATACAAACTTATTTACCAAATTTTAGTCTAATACGACCAAAAAAGTCTTAAATATAGCATTTTTATTGATTTGTAGGCGGTAAAGGGGGTATGGAAAAAAAGGAGTATTGAAAATTCTTACTATGCCTATATTTTTCGCGCAAATGCAAATTAAAGTGAGACTTGCCAAATTATTCCAATATTCCATTTATTTCCAATTTCCCTTGCAAATATTTCCCCATATACACCATATGTGCGCATCTGTATTTTTTCACACCTGTATTTTGAAAAAGCTCACTAAAATGCCTATAATTCATGAACCAATACACATACAAAGACCATTTATACAAAAAACCTTCGTATTGACGTCACCTTTCATGGGAAATTTCCAAAAACAAAATCGGTTCACGCATTACTGAGAACATCAATTTCATACACAATGCAACTTATTTTTATATATAAGATATATAGATATAGATAGAAGATTAAACTTAGTAACCAGATTAGAAGATGTTCTAGACAAATTAGGAAAAGCAATATATTTTTCAACGCTAGATATGACGAGTTCTTTTCACCAAATCCTTCTTCATCCAAAGTCAAGACCACTAACAGCATTTTGAACAAATTCAGATCACTTTCAATTTAAACGTTTACATTTTGGATTAAAAATATCAACAAATAGCTTTCAAAAAGAATGCTTTCTGTTGCATTGAGTGGCTTACAGGCCTCAACATTTTAATATGTATACGATATTATAGTTTTTGTTTCCAGTCTGAAGAAAAATAACAGAAATCTTATAAAAGTATTTAAGCGATTACGTAAATACAATTTAAAATTAAATCCTGGTAAATGTAATTTCTTGCGACCAGATGTGGTTTACTCTGCACTTTTATTTAAAGACAGGTGTAACCACTGATCCGAACTAATTTAACATCATAAAAAATTACCCAAGACATTCAGACGCAGACGAAGTGAGAAGAGTCATAGCTTTTCGCAACTATAACAGGCGATTCATTAAAAATTTCGCTGACATTGTAAAACCTTTAAACCAATTGTTAAAGACGAATTTAATTTTCTGCTGGTCACAAGTATTTGAATTGTTAAAACAAAAGATCATGTCACCACCTGTACTTAGTTTTCCAGACTTTGCAAAACCTTTCATACTAACAACAGACGCTTCAAACTTTGCACTAGGCGGTTCTTTCTTTGAAAATCATCATTTGCAAATATTCTTCGTTATTCATCAACATAGGTTCCTTCAAGAGCAATACATTCATTCCACCGCTTTTCTATCTTCGTCCGTGGCGTAGTTGGTTAAAGTGCATGGCCTCTTGGCACGAACTTGGAGACCCAGGTGCGAACCCCAGCAGCGACAGAAAATTATTTGAATTAAAATAATTTTTCTGTACGGCCACCACCTCTCTGCAGACAATGGCAAACCTCAGAGAGTAGTCAAAATGCCATGTTAAGCTTCTTGAGAACAAGAACATTCCGTTCATCGCCGTTCGGAGTCGGCGTTAAACCTGTACGTCCGGTTCTCGGTCAATTGCGTACAAACTTAATAACACGCACAATTCAATTGATCATAAAAAGCTAGGTCAAAGTGCTTTCAAGAGTTGAAATAGCCAGTTATTTATTTTTTTTTTAGGTTCCTTCAAGAGCAATACATTCATTCCAACGCTTTTCTAACTTTTCAATACCGGTTTTGAAGAACGATTCGTGCCTCGCCTCAAAATACGTTTCAGTTTCAGCCATAACCTCTTCATTGCAGCCAAATCTCTTGCCAGTAAGCATTTTTTCGAGGTCAGTAAAGAGCCATTAGTTGCTGGGGGCCAAATATGGCGAATACGGTGGATGAGGAAACAATTCGAAGCCCAATTTGTGGATTTTCGCCATCGTTTTCGTGCATTGTCTTGGTGAAAAAGAATATTTTCCTTCTTCAATTGGGGCCGATTTTTCGCAATTTTATCCTTCAAACGCTCCAACAACGCTATATAATAATCGCTGTTGATTGTTTTCCCTTTTCGAGATAGTCGATGAACAAAATTCCATGCGCTTCCCAAAATACAGATGCCGTAACCTTTCCAGCCGATTGTTCTGATTTTGGTCGCTTTGGCCTGCTTTCATCTGTTGCTCTCCACTCAGCTAACGACCGTTTCGATTCCGGTGTGTAATGGTGGATCCATGTTTTATCCATTGTCACATACCAACGCAAAAATTCATGTTTATTCTTTGTAAACAGTGCCAAACAGCTCTCCGAATCATCGACACGTTGTTGTTTTTGGTCCGATGTGAGAAAACCCGGCACCCATTTGGAAACCAGCTTTCTCATCGACAAATGTTCCTGTAATATTGTTCCCATACTGCCTTTCAAAATCTTCAGAGCCTCAGCTTACTCGCGCACCTTCACTTTACGGTCGGCCAATACCATTTTGTGTACTTTTTTTATGTTTTGTGGAACAACTGCCTCATTTAGGCGTCCTGAACTTTTAGCATCATTTGTGTCTGTACGACCAAGTTTAAACTCAGCATACCATCGGCAAATGCTTACTTTTGACGGAGCAGAGTCCGAATAACACTTTCGAAACCATTGCTCTGCTTGGACGGTATTTTTCCCCATAAAAAAATAGTGATAAATCAACAGACAGAAATCCTTTAAATCCATTATTTTGAAAATATCAACAGTAGTGTCACTTAAGTCACTGCAACTTCTGAACTAAACGTTAGATTGTCATGAAATTTTTACACGTATTGTTTGAAGGTTGGAACTATCGAAATATGATATCGAAATTTCGCTAGAGGTGCCACCTAGTAATTATTATCGGGACTTATTGGACCATATGTTATATTATACTTCTATATTGGCAGTACACTGAAGGTACATTCGCCAACATAAGAGTGCAGATATATTGTTATATGATCGAGAAACTATATTAACGAATGTACCCGAAATTTAATTTCATAATAAAAATAACTCAGGAGCGGTGCTTTCATTGTCAAAAATTTCATTTAAGATTTTCGTTGGTTTAAATTGTGCTTGCTTGAATTTTTCTTTTAAAAATGTAATCATATATCACGCGATGGTGTTAAGTTTTGTTTTATGTTTGAGGCACACATTTTTCTTTACAACCGCCCCTGTGACGATTTGACATTTTCTTGTGTGTAGTAATTTTCATATATTCAAATATATTAACGCAAACAACAAAATCTAATGTAGGCTATCTCTCTTTGATTTCGTAGTAGAAATTCATTGAAAATGTAGGTTACTGCCAATATAGAACTATTACATATATGACATATATATTAATTTTTGTGGAATTTAAAGAGATTTTTCCTTTTTGATAAAGTCACTTTGTATGATAGCAAACATATAAAGGGTGATTTTTTTGAGGTTATGATTTTCATGCATTAGTATTTGACAGATCACGTGGGATTTCAGACATGGTGTCAAAGAGAAAGATGCTCAGTATGCTTTGACATTTCATCATGAATAGACTTACTAACGAGCAACGCTTGCAAATCATTGAATTTTATTACCAAAATCAGTGTTCGGTTCGAAATGTGTTTTATCGACAAATTTTGTTCAGCGATGAGGCTCATTTCTGGTTGAATGGCTACGTAAATAAGCAAAATTGCCGCATTTGGAGTGAAGAGCAACCAGAAGCCGTTCAAGAACTGGCCATGCATCCATGAAAAATGCACTGTTTGGTGTGGTTTGTACGCTGGTGGAATCATTGGACCGTATTTTTTCAAAGATGCTGTTGGACGCAACGTTACGGTGAATGGTGATCGCTATCGTTCGATGCTAACAAACTTTTTGTTGCCAAAAATGGAAGAACTGAACTTGGTTGACATGTGGTTTCAACAAGATGGCGCTACATGCCACACATCTCGCGATTCTATGGCCATTTTGAGGGAAAACTTCGGAGAACAATTAATCTCAAGAAATGGACCGGTAAGTTGGCCACCAAGATCATGCGATTTGACGCCTTTAGACTATTTTTTGTGGGGCTACGTCAAGTCTAAAGTCTACAGAAATAAGCCAGCAACTATTCCAGCTTTGGAAGACAACATTTCCGAAGAAATTCGGGCTATTCCGGCCGAAATGCTCGAAAAAGTTGCCCAAAATTGGACTTTCCGAATGGACCACCTAAGACGCAGCCGCGGTCAACATTTAAATGAAATTATCTTCAAAAAGTAAATGTCATGGACCAATCAAACGTTTCAAATAAAGAACCGATGAGATTTTGCAAATTTTATGCGTTTTTTTTAAAAAAAAAGTTATCAGGCACTTAAAAAATCACTCTTTACATGGGAATCAGTGTTTGATGACGAAAAAAAAGTTAAAACTGCCGCCATTTTGCAAATTCTCAACCGATATTGATGGTTTTGGATTCAATGAAAAGGTATTTTTACGTGCAAAGAATTTTTGCTTTTAATTTATGGAATAAAAGAAAAATAAAAGAATTTGCTTCGCTACACTCTTCATTTGTATTTTATCGCATTTATTTTTATATAGCCTTATTCTACGTGATATTGTACTGAAAAGAAGTGGAATTTGTTTTTCACTTCCAACAAGGCAATTAGCTGTAAAAATTCAATGAATGTCGACCAGACATGCACGTTAACGTTGATTTTAACGATAATCAAAATTTTTATTTTGTTTCGTTGAAGCAAAATCAAAAAATTCAAAAACATAACGTTATCTTAAAAAACGAAAAATATTTATTTCGCTTAGGAGTTAGCAAAATAAAATTTTTTCGTTTTTTTGCTCAAACAAAAGTAAAAAATAACGTTAATTTCAACAACAAAAATTTCGTTTTCATTGAATCGAATTATTTTTTTTTATATTGTTTTAATTTTATTTTTACTATATAACCAACTGTACCCGGCCAAGCGTTGCTGTGGCTCGCAAAAGTAAAAATATACAATACTCACGACATGAACATATGAATGAAGAAATGAATGAATTAAGGAATAAATCAATGTATGTATATTTCTACTAATAAGTTCGAACAAACAACTCCGAAGAGTTAAATTTAATAATATATTGAACTGAATAATAGGAAAAACAACGCATATCGCCAGTTTGCCGCAAACAAACTTCGTCTGTCGTGCTTGAAATCGTTATTTGCAAACGTTTCAAAACTTGTCATAATAATAGTCAGTAGCGAGAAACGCGTAATTTAGTTGCAGAAAATTAATTTCGTTCGTCATAAATTGAAAAATTTGTTTTTCCCAAATGAAAACTTCATTGGTTTCCTTTGTTGTATTAACACAACGCTTATAGTTAAGAGTTACCTTTTGAACAAATTGTTACTATATAAGTAAGAAAACGCGGACGGAGATAGCAATAGAGCTGCGATGACTACAATCCGTAAGAAGACGGACGGACATAGCGAGAAAAATAATTTTCGGAGTAACCGCTACAATCACGGAGTAACCGCTAAACCGATTTTAATAATTCTTTCACTATTCAATTGCTATAAGAAGCGACCTTGCTACTGGGTACTACGTTTTTGGTAAACTTTTTATTTAATTATTTAAGAATTTATGCATTTTAATCCATGCTGCCATTGTTTGTATAAGCAGCACAAAATAACAGCAAACAATAGCTTAAGCTCTTTGTTGAGAGAGAGGTGAAAGTCTACAACTCACCGTGTTGCCATCTTGAGTGGATAGTTGCATTCAGTTAATTTCTGCTGCAGTGTTGCCATAAGTCCAATATATCGTATTTGTTTTTTATTTTACTAAGGTGAAACTCTTTTCATTTTAATAAGAAGCCACTCTTTTTATTTCAATAAGAAATATTCTCAAATAAAATAAAATTAATTAAACATATTTGGTTCTTGAGTGTTTATTTAAAATATGTTTTCATATCATAATTATACTCCCAAGTAACGCTGGGAACGCGTATGCTAGTAAGATATATTTTTAATTTGTTGACAACTGAATATTCGTTTGCGGCAAATACATCTCGCAAACGAAGTGTAGTTGGGGAATTTTTCAGTTGCGGCAAACGAAAAATTTCTTTGCGTGCAGCAGTTTTGGAGTCTATAGTCATCAGACACACGTTGCTTTACTTTTTATATGTATAGTTGGGCGGTAAGAGCGGGCGTTGCGACATTTACATATATATATATAGCCATGCCATTTAATAAAAACATGACCCTATTCAAATGTATTGTTGTGTCCAAATTCCAAGGCAATCGGAGAAGAATTTTCAGACATTTGTGATTTTGTACAAACATAGATTGACGAAAATATACTTCGAAACGATGTTTTTTTTTAGTAAGCTTGAAACGAAATTTTTATTTTCTGATTTGATATTTTTTTAACCTTTTTAGAGAAACAAAATAATTCTGATAATTTATTTTTCGTTTTTAACGAAACAAAAAAATTTGTTTGATTTCGTTATGAATGCCTGATATCGACACAACAAAATTCGAACACATCAACTTTAACCCTGGAAGGACATGCTTCGTCGAATCGACGACGCATTTTTTACCTTTTGTAAAACAAGCCAAAAAAACTCAATCTGTGAAAATGAATTTTTGTATTAAAAACTTTTATAAATAAAATGCATTGCATTTTTCCTTTACTCTTAATAAACGTAATAATCAAGAACAAGTGATTTTTAAAGATTTTGTCAGATAGGAAATCAATAGGGCCATTTTAAAACATTTTGTCGTCGATTCGACAAAGCATGACCTTTATGTATAAAAAATAAGCATGTCCTTCCAGGGTTAAAAACGAATTAAAAAAAATTGAGAGATGAACATTGAGAGGTCAGACCAAGTGCGATGGACTCACAACATGTTCCTGTTAAAGAATTTCTATAAAGTTTGGTTGTGATTTTTTAGTCGTTATACTGTGTTATTATAAATTAAACTTTAAAAACTGTAATAGTTCCGAATTTATGGAAAATAACTTCTATGGCACCTGTAAAAAAAAATTGCGAAAACTTCAAAAGCTGAAGAACTATAACAAATAAATACGCTTTCAATTATGGAAAAATCCTAGAAACGGTGATAAAAAGTTAACTTGTTCAATATTAAGATCAATAAAATTATAATTAAGGAACAGTCAGGATTTAGAAAACTTCATTCCAGCGAAACAGCACACAGTATGGTGTTAGCGCAATGGAAAGAAGATTTAAACGGGAAGAAAACAATAGTTGCAGTCTTCATAGACCTTAAAAGATCATTTGAAACAATAGATCGTGCAACACTTCCTTAAAAAACTGGAATCTTTGGAACTGCGCTGAAATGGTTTAACAGCTTTTTAACAAATCGCAAACAGCGTACAGTAATAGATACTGCAATGTCGGAAGAACTACCTGTTAAAATTGGTTTACCACAGGGATCGGTCTTAGCACCGGTTTTATTTAATATATGTATATACATACATATGATATTGTTAAGTGTCTTAAAAATTGTGAAATGAAATTATTTGCTGATGATACCTTAATAACAATAAGCGATACTGATATAAGCACTGCCATGACAAAAGTACAAGATAATTTAAATAGATTTTATATATGGCTGTGTACGAATAGATTGAAATTAAACATTAAAAAACTCAATATATGATAATATCTTGATGTAATGTAAACTTAAATAGCCAGACACTAAAAACTCTACTCTACAAATTTACAAAAACTTTCACCACAACGAATTGCGATAACATTTTCTATAGTAAAATTTTTCATAGAATCCGAATATCGTTATGATTTTTTTCGATTGGCCCCAATTTTTTATTAAAATGGAAAAATAAAAAAAAAAACACTATTGGGAACACATACATACTTCACATAAATGCTTGTAAAAACTTACATGTTCAGTTAATGAATTTTAATTTAACCCTTCGTTGCATGGGATTGCACATATGCAATGTTGACTTCTAAGAGATATAGCATACACACCCTGTGAATATACCTAACGGAGTTTTATTTAAAAATAAATTTAGACATTTTTTTATTAGTTGTTATCTTCTTTTGTCTAATTGGGGCTTTAATTTGTCCAAAATATTGATTCGACCAAGGTTTGTCTTATATGTAGAAAAAATAAGTGAATATTTTTAATAATTATACAAGAAATATCAAAAAAACGTTCAAATGTAAGTTATGTTCCAAAATATAAGTTCATTTTCTTTAAGCTTACTAATTTTTTTGTCCATTATAACTTTAATTTAATAAAATAAATGGCTTAATTGCAAATATGCAATATCATGCATTTGAGACATTTTGAAGTTACATTGCAGGTTATATTGCAGATGTACAATTCCATGCACTTAACTATATTTAAAGCTAAAATTAAAAATAAATTAATTTTAAAAATAAATAACTTGGGTCAAGAAAACAGCCTCCATCCTCGTCACCACGAAGAAAACTATCTTTGGCTTGTGGAAATATTGTTATAAAAGAGTTTTACGGGAAGTATTTCTCATATGAATTCCAAAGTTTTTTTTGTGATAATCATTATATGAACACTACCACGAATGATTGAAATGAATGAAAAAACTGGGAAATATATCTTAGTTTAAGTTATTAAAAGCAAATAATTCCATTTCAAAAATGTAAAATACAAATTAATAAAAATGAATATATAAACCATCATATACCAATTTTCATTGCTTGCCTGCATGAAATTGCACATATGCAATGTTGCGTAACTTCGCTCCTATTCATTGCAGAGCATCCGAATTTTGTTTATACATTCTCTAAACCTCTCCAATCACAAATAAAGTCATAAAATATTTTTATACACAGGGAGAAAAAATCATGTAACGAAGGGTTAATTGCATATAATAGAAGAGAGTCGGATCAAAATTTTAAGGTATAATATGTGCCAATAGCATTAGTGATATGCTGTTATAAAAAAAATCACTTTTTTCGTTTTTTTATAAACATATTTTCTGTTTGAAGCCCTATATCTCGAAAAAATTAAATCGGATAGAAAAAGTGGGGCTACTCTTATGTGATAGAGAATTTTATTACAAAAATTTCAAGTATATACATTAGAGTGGAACGAATTTTTAACCTCATGGGCTTCATAAATTTTTGAAAACTACTAGTAAAAAAATAAATTTCTGCATCTTTATTTTTTTTCTGCGACATAACTTTTGACTGCGCCCGAGGGTTTACATATTTCATGCCAGACTAATTTTTTTTTTTTCTAAAATCCAAAGTTTAGTTTGAAAATGACTTCCTAAATTTTTGATGCGAACCTCTTCATTAACGCATAAATAACAACTTGTCAAGAGTTCCCTATGATGTATGCGCTAGAAGATATTCAGGATCAAAGATCACCGAAATCGGTTATACCTCCGCTCCTTTCTGTAGGACAGAAAATATGCTCGGAACAAAATTGTAGATCAGATAATTCTTTACAAAAATGCCCTTAACAGTTTTAAGATAAAACAAAGAGTTTCCGCGCTATGCGACTAGATATGTTTGAATAAAGCAAAATGGAAATTTGATATTAACCCTTTACACGGTACAGTTGCATATCTGCAACCAACCAAAAATGCCCTGCCATTTTTAAAGTATTTATTAAAATTACGTTTTCTGACTTAATCCATGGTCTGCATTGCTCCATTGTTAAAAGGCCGCTATTAATACATGAAAATAATAGCTAAAATTCACTTGACAACACTTAGTTTACGGTTAGTAAGAAAAATTTACTAGCGTTGAGTGCTTGTGAAACAAAAGTGCTTAAATAATATTAAAAACAACTTAAATCACTTTGTAAATGCGATATTATACTAGGTAAGTGCATAATCTTTTAATCTTAGTTTATTTAGTTGAAAAAAATTAAACGAAATTGTAAAAAACGTTAGTTTATTCTTGGTTGCAGAAGTGCAACAAGGTGCCATTAGAGCAAAAAATTGATGATTTATTTGGTTGCAGAAGGGCTTTTGGAGAAACAGATTTTTTACATTAAATATGACTTCAAAATTTTTGTCACAAGAAGAAATTGCAAATCTATTGTTGGAGGTAGATAGTGAAGATGGTTTGGACTTCTCGAGCGATGACATTGAACTTGATCCTCTCTTTGATCCTGATTGTTGTGTTTCTGAAAGTTCGTCAGACAATGACGTTACTGAACTTGAAGGCAACTTTGAAATATCACACAAATTCAGTAGCAATTCAAAAGAAAAAATCAAACTCACCTGGAGAAAAAGAAATCTTACACTCAATAAAGAACAGCTAGCATTTCTAGATGAAACTATATTGCCAGATGAACTGCTATAACTTTCAACTCCGTTTCAGTTTTTTAATTATATATTCCCATCAGAAATATATGAGCTTATTAAAAATGAAACAAATACTTACTTGATGCAAAAAAACCCTAATTCCATAAATGTAACATAGTTGCCTCTCATCAGTTTGTCTATCGTCGCTCGTTAAGTATTTGCAGTTGCCTCTCATCAGTTGCCTCTCATCAGTTGCCTATCATCAGTTGCCTCTCATCAGTTGCCTATCATCAGTTGCCTCTCATCAGTTGCCTCTCATCAGTTGCCTCTCATCAGTTGTCTCTCATCAGTTGCCTCTCGTCAGTTGCCTCTCATCAGTTTGTCTGTCGTCGCTCATCAAGTTTTTGCAGTTGTATCACATCAGAGTTTGAGTCGTCTCAAGTTGTAGGCAGTCGTTGTTCAGCAGCCGTCAGAGTTGAGTTGTTTCATTGTTAGATGCTTTGCGAATGCTTATTATACTACCTGGAAGGAATCTTAAATAAAACTAAACTTATTATACTACATAAAACTAATCTTTAATAAAACTAAACATATTCTGCATATAAAACTTATCTTTAATAAACTGAACTTATTCTACATAAATATATTCACTACAACGGATATCAGAAACTTTGTGGGCATTTTGTACTATATGTCAATAATTGAAGTGCCAAATATTACGAAGTACTGGTCACAATTGACAGGAATAAGCTGTATTCAAAATACTATGTCATTAAAAAAATTCGAGAAGATTCGGCAGGTTTTACATTTTAATGATAATATGAAAAGCGTTCCATCCAACCATGCAGATTACGATAGGCTATTTAAAATCAGACCAATAATTAAATACTTGAATGATTCGTTCGGAAAAATACAACTGGAGCAACATTTATGTGTTGAAGAGCAAATTTGTTCGACGAAAGCAAGAAATAATTTAAAGCGCTACAACCCGAACAAACCGCACAAATGGGGTTATAAAATTTATGGTTTAAGTGGAAAATCAGGATATGCATATCGTATTGAACCAGAATCTGGAAAGGAAAACATTATTGCTGCAGGAGTACCGGATCTTGGAGCTGCTTCGAATGTTGTAGTTCGACTTTCAGAAAAAATACCAAGAAACAAAAACTACCAGTTATATTTTGACAACTACTTCACATCGCTCCTTTTGCTTAAATATTTAGCACAGCAAGGAATTTTGAGTGCAGGTACAATAAGAAGGAATCGAATAATCAGCTGCAAACTACCTGATGTAAAAGAAATGAAAAAAGAAATTCGTGGTACGTACGTATGTTCATAAATATATGTTTTACTATTTAAATATATTCTAACATATGCATTAACTTTCTTCAGGTTCATCTGTGGAATATGTGACATCATATGAAGGTGTCGATATATCTACAATTGCGTGGTTGGACAATAAGGTAGTTTATTTGGCATCAACTTTTGCAGGTGATCTTCCTAAGGATAAAGTTCGCCGATATGAGAGGAAGAGTAAACAGTATATTTATGTAGATAGACCACATGTTGTTGGCCAATATAATAGTTACATGGGAGGGGTTGATCTGATTGACAGCATAATGGGAAGAAATAAAATATCAGTACGAAGTAAGCGGTGGCAAGTGCGGTTTTTCTATCATTTGTTAGACTTAGCCATGAGTAATGCTTGGCTATTATATAAGCGCGTTCATAAAGCTAATGCTTCCACTGAAAAAGTTTTGAACGCTGCCGATTTTCGACTTGAAATTGCTGAGATTTTGTGCAAAATGGCATCAAGCGGGTCGAGACCAAACAAAAGAAGTAACGCGATGCAACATGAAATCGATGCAAAAATAAAGCGTGGCCCGACGCAATACATTCCACCGCAAGCTGTGCGTCAGGACGAATTAAATCATTGGCCTATATGGAGCGACAAAAGAATAAAATGTAAGCTTCCAAAATGTAGTGGTTTTACACAAACAATATGTGAAAAATGTGGAGTAGGACTCTGCTACAACAAGAGGAATAATTGCTTCAAAAACTTTCATTTAAAATAAAAAAATGTAAATAAAATAACCCTTTTAATACTTTGTTGCATATATGCAACCAACAGTGTTTTTTAAAAAAATACTTAACAAAATAAAATATGATAAAAATTAAAAAATACGTGTTTATCTATTTTGATTTTACGTCAAAAAACCATAATTTGATGAAAAATTTCGATGTTGCCGCGTAAAGGGTTAACTTTGAGCAGGGCGTAGATATAAACAAATGATCGATTTCGGTGATCTTTGAACCTAAATATCCTCTAACGCATACATGACAAGTTGTTATTAATGAGTAAATGAAGAGGTTTGCATCTAAAAAATTAGCTCTTAATTTTTTTGGATTTCAGAAAAAAAAGTCTGACAATGAAATATATAAACCCTTGGGCGCAGTCAAAAGTTATGTCGCAGAAATTTATTTTTTTAAGCGTAGTTTTCAAAAATATATGAAGCCCATGAAGATTTTTTGCTTCCATACATTTCGTTCCACTCTAATATACATGTCTAAAGAAAAGTCATAATTCACTAACTTTTTTAACATCAATGCAAAAACCATTATTTGTTAAAAAAATATTTTATTCCAGTTAAATTAAAAAATGCATACATACAATGATTTGTTTTTTATCACTAGGTTAAAAATGGGTCGCTGAATCCAAATCCGATATCAGAATTTCAAAATTATGATATTTTAACAATAGGGTTGCCAACGAACAATACATTTTTTTTAAAGAGTTTTAAGCATTATCTTATCTTACTATGTCGAAATCTTTTTATTTTAATTTTTTCTAATTTGTTTTATCATAAAAATATTATTAACTTTATGAATATAAAAGCTTCTTAGCGATTTTTCAGTTGGCAATTTTTGAGTACGCTGAATGTAGCCAATGTGTTCCATGCATTATTTGTGCAGCTGTTACACACTATGTCATAATTAATATGAGCTTTACAAGCTCACCAAAACCAGTTTAGTGAGAATTTTAATGTGTAATTACTACAGTGTCACCAAGGCACCAAATAGTGCACGCATGTTAAAAGATCATGATTGTGTGTCAAAGATGAGCGCTGACTTCAAAGCTTTTATGTTCATAAAGCAATTAATATATTGATGATAATAAAACAAAATAGAAAAAATGAAAATGATAAGATTTCCAATATTTTAATACATATAAATAGCTTTTTCGTGGCGTCCGTGGCGTAGTTGGTTAAAGTGCGTGGCCGCTATGTCAAAGAACCTGGAGACCCAGGTTCGAACCCCAGCAGCGACAGAAAATTATTTGAATTAAAATAATTTTTCTGTACGGCCGCCACCTCTCTGCAGACAATGGCAAACCTCAGAGAGTAATCAAAATGCCATGCAAAGCTTCTTGAGAACGAGAACATTCCGTTCATCGCCGTTCGGAGTCGGCGTTAAGCATGTAGGTCCGGTTCTCGGTCAATTGTGTACAAACTTAATAACACGCACAACACAATTTATTTATTTATTTATTTATTTATTTATTGGCCAAACAAGGCAATACATTACAATACAATACAATATCTTATTCTAACAGGTTTTGATTTATTCTAAATTACTTACTAAGGGGTTTTTTTTTTTTTTTTTTTTTTTTTTTTTACTCTCCTTTCCTTGTTTTTGTGGTTTGTTTTTGGTATATTCAATTGAAGTGGGCAAATACCGCCCACTGGATTGACATTGTTTTCTCAGACTATGTCGAAAAAAGAAAAGAATGAAAAGAGTAAAAGGAAAGAAAATAGTAATAGAGCTCTAAGCCCGGGCTAGTTATGAAGAGAAAGAGACTTGAAAAGAGATCGCTTGAATGATAATTTGGACAAGGAGGGTGCGTAGAGGTCGGATATATTATTAAACTCTCGACAGCAACGGCTTATGGGTTCATTACTTGCGTATGCAGTATGATGCTGATATTCAGCTAACAGCCTAGTATGCCTTGTACGTCGTATAGGGTCATTGAGGATAATCTTTTTGGAGATGTATTCGCAGTTGGTTACACCCTTCAGAACATCGAAAGTAAAGCATGAATCCAATACCTTTCTTCTAATTGACAGCGGCATCAAATTTAATAGGTTCAGCCTGTGTTCATACGGTGGAAGGGTAGAGTAATCGCGGGGGTTGTAAGTTTCTCTCAGAGCGAATAACAAGAATTGCTTTTGAATGGGTATCATTGAATTCTATCACAATGGGTATCAAAAGCTGGATTCCAAATAATACAGCCATATTCGAGTATTGGGCGCACTAGTGCACAATACAGGGATGTAGTCACCCATACGTTTTTGAATTCTTGTGCTCGTCTCTTAATAAAACCGAGCTGTTTGCTGGCCCTGGATATAATTTTATCATAGTGTAGATTAAAGCGCAGTTTGTTGTCCAAGACCACTCCAAGATCGATTACATAATTGACCCTGCTAAGATCGATATTGTTGAGGCGGTATTTGTGATTAATTACTTGGTTTTTGCGAGAAAAACTTATCACGTTACACTTATTTATGTTGAGGTAAAGTTTGTTTTGGGTACTCCAGGTCTCAAGAGATAAGAGGTTTAACTGTAAGAAATTGGCATCTTCCTGCGATTTAATTACATGGTACATTTTAAGATCGTCCGCATACATAAGATGCGGAATATCCTTCAACAATATAGATAAGTCAGATATGAAGATATTGAAGAGAAGAGGACCAAGGTGACTACCTTCCGGTACACCTGAGGAGACTTCGATTTTCTTAGACACAATACCTTGGAATTTAACAAATTGCAATCTACCCTGGAGATAAGTTGATAACCAACTAAGTAAAGATCCAGAGAAACCAAATTTTTCTAGTTTATGTATTAATATGCCGTGATCAACACGATCGAAGGCTTTACTGAAGTCAGTATAAATAGCATCTATTTGGTCTCCTTTCTCCATCTTACTCAAAACGTCAGAAACTATGATCATGAGGTTAGTGGTGGTTGACCGTCCTTTCCGAAATCCGTGCTGTTGCTCGTTTAGTCGAGGGTTGATAATGCGTGTTAGCTTTTCGCAAATAATTTTTTCAAATAACTTTGGGATGGCTGACAAAATTGCTATGCCTCTGTAATTTTCAATCGAACTTTTTTCACCGTTTTTGTGTATTGGTATAAGGTGGGAAGTCTTCCAATGAGAGGGAAATACTCCAGGAGAGAGTGATTTGTTAAATATTATATGCAAGGGCAAAATTAGTTGGTCTAAGCATCGTACCAGAAACGTTGGGGGAATTAGGTCTGGTCCAGGTCCCTTGGTTGCATCTAGACTTTTTATTGCACTTGAAATTTCTTCTTTCGTCAAACTGAAGTTTTCAACCATGTGTCGTGAATTCAAGGTGGGAGGAAAAACCTCAGACTGAGTAGTTGGTGGGCAAAAAACCTCCTTAAAATGATCCGCAAAGAGATTACATATTTCATGGGGGAAGGAAGAGCTAACATCACCTTTGTACATGGATGAAGGGTATCCGGCAGATTTTCGCTTCAAATTGACAAAGTCAAAAAATGATTTTGGGTCCCGGACAATTTTTTCTCCAATTAAATTTGTGTAAGATTTGTAAGCTAGCTCTGATTTGAGAGAGAACTCTTTTGATAGCTCATCATACCTAAGCCTCATTTCATCGCTTACATTTCTGGTGCTTTTGAGGAGTTTGTAAATTCTGTTTCTCTGGTTTCTCAAGTGCCTGAGATTTGAATTTAGCCAAGGTTCTGACAGTTTCTTTTTTCTCTTTAATTTTGGCACAAAACTTTCGATTGCTGTAGAAATATAATGATAAAAACTCGAAACAGAACTTTCTAAGTCTAAGTTTGATAGAACGCTCCTCCAGTTAATACCACCAAGGAGAGATGTTATGCTTTCGTAATCCGCATTAAGAAAGTCGTACACAATGGAGTTATTGAAGGACTGGGTAAAAGAGAGATTTATATCAGAGAAAATAACTGTTAAAGCAGTATGATGGACAGTGTTTGCAAACAAATTTTCTGCTTCGACAGTTGGACCAACACTTATTTCGTCGTACGAGTTAGTAAAGATTAGGTCTAACCACCTGCTATTCTGGTTTTGTGTTGCAGAGACTTGCTGTAGATCATTGCTATAAAAGGTACTAAGCAATGTAAAGTCTATAGAACTAGAGAGGTTTACAGGCAAAAGATAGTTGTCATTTTCGTCAATGACAAATGATATATTTGGACGGTTGAAGTCACCAAAAATAATAACTCTATCTTCTTCTTTTAAGGTTGCTGCAAATGAAGTGATTATTTCACATAACTCATTGTATGATGAATCACTAGAACTAGGTGGGATGTAAATGACACCAATGTACATATCACTCTTTCCTGTACAAACTTTTACTATGCGGTATTCAAAGAGATTGTGAGTAGGGGTTTCTATAAGCTCACTTGATAGAGAATTGTGTGTAACTATTAGTACACCACCTCCTCGCGAATGGCCTGTGGAGGAATAGTTGCGGTCATTTCGGTAGATAGACCAGTTGCAGTCCAGAATTTCCTCATTTTTAAAAGTATCATTTAACCAAGTCTCCGTAAATACCAAAACTTTGAAGTGGCAAGATTTAGCATCAATAAATAATTTATTTAGTTTACCTCTCATACCACCACAGTTATGATAAAATATTTTGAGAGAATTAATTGAGTAGGTGGGTTGGCCTGGATCCTTGGACCTTACTTGTGGAATGTTGTTAGGTGATTTGGGCTGGTTTTGAGCGACAGGGGTTGTACAAGGGTGTTGTATTTAACGTCCAAGGTTCTCGTGCTTTCGTAAGGAGAAGAAGAACCTTCGGACGGACTCGTTTAGTTTTAAAGAAAAAGGTCTTTATGTTTTAGGTTTTTTTGATAATATTTTTATTATATTATTAAGGCCGGCTGTCTAGGCGAGGCTGCAACCTTAATAATGTTTATTATTATTTAGTTTTAGATTTTAGTTTGCATTATTAAGGCCCGCTGTCTAGGCGAGGCTGCAACCTTAATAATGTTTATTAGTTTAATTCTGAGAGTGTGTCTAAGAGTGAGTGCCAGTTTCTACGCCGGGCGGTGATATTTATAGTGGGATCCTCAACTTACGAGGGCGTTTCTATATTCCCGAAATTCCAATAATTTCCAATAAATGGAAATTATTACAGGCGCCAACCAATCATAGTAATTTACATATATACGTCATATATGTGAGAAATTTACATATTTACATTTTATTTGTTAAATTTTACTTCCCCTTAGTGATGCGCAATCACGTTCACCATTCATGCTACGCTGCTGCAGGCAATGCACTCTGCTAGCAGCGCTGCTACGAGGGTATGTAAATAGAACGTCATTATGCTGACCATGCAAGCAAATGCCGATGCACCCAAACAGTTCATTGCTTTGTTTTTTGTTGTCGCCAACGTTGTAGTCGGAAACACTTGACAACATAAAAAACAAAGCAGTGTTTTTGTTTATTTTGGTAATTTTAGACGTGTGTTAAAATTAGGTCAGTTTTTAATGATCGCCTGCAATTCGAGTCATCGTACTTGAATTGGGTCTTGGTCGTTCATGGAAATAATAACAATAAATTAATGTTGACTTTTTCTTTGCCAGCAACCGCCGAGGCAATAATAAATGTAATTTATGTGGCTGGTTTGTGGGAATATTATATTGGATATGGCTAATTCTTTGTGTGAGGTCGGGATGTACAAAGTGTACAGTGTAATGTTGTGTGGGTCACAACATCCCTCCCCCCTTATAAAAAGAAAATTTTTTTTTTTTTCTTGAAGAGGTTAAAAATTTTCTGCCGCGATATCACCGGTCTGACAGTAGAAATAAGCATGTAGTCTGTACAAAATTTTTCTTTAATTGCTTATTGAATATATTTTATATAAGGAAAGTTTTCTTAATATCTAAGCATAAGATTTTATTAATTATATTGGTATATGTACATATTTAAATATATTTTTTTTTTATAACTTTGATTTATTTTGTTTATTATTGTTGGGAGTACATTAAAAAAATTTTTTTTTTCATTTGCTTAAAATAGCTTGAAAATTTTTGTGAAGGGGAAGAAAAATGTTTTTTCTATTTAATTTCGTATCTTACAATTGGCAAATATTTCTTTTCTTCTACCAAAATTTTAGGGCGAATGGAAAAATCTGCGTTTCTAAATAAATATTTTTTCTTAATCTGTAAGAAGTGTCTATAAGAGTCTAAGAAGAAGTAAGAAGTAAGAAGTGTCTTAAGAAGAAGGGGAGAAAAATTTTTTGTTGTCCTTCTTTTTTTTTTCGTTTGAGGAAAATATTTGACGAAACGTATCTGAAAATTATTGCTGAGATTAAAAAAAATTCCTATCTGAAAAAATAAAAAAAAAATTCTTAACTGTCCTTTTTAATAAATGAGAAGACTTTAATTTTTTTTTTTTTTATTTTGTTTTTGTACTTTTATTATTGATGGTCCCACAGTTGAGTCTCTCTTGTTTTTCTTTGTTGCAGTGCCTTCTCGTACTTTCTGGTGAGTTCTACAGTGTCCTCGTCATCTCCAAGGACGGGGCTGGCCTTCATCGTCGCGTATTTCTCCATGGTTTGGAGTTCCTTAGTGGCTTGGATCATCTTGAAAAGTTAAGATATATTTGATGTTTTTATAAGTTACTGGAAGTGGTCCGACTATGTCCAGTGCTACTCGTTCAAAAGGTGCGGAGCTAGTTGTAGTAATTTTCATTGGCACTTTTGGCGATTTGTTGAGTTTATTCTTTTGACATGACTCGCACTTTTGGATAAACTTTTGTGTATCATTTTTAATTGTAGGCCAGTAATACTTCATTTTTAACCTTTTCAATGTTTTATTTATACCTTGGTGTCCTCCGAATGGTGATTTGTGATATTCTGTTAAAATTTTCTCTATCTGTTCTGTGTTTTCTAAAACTATTCTATTGTTTACATGTAAATAAATTTTTGTGTTGGAAAATATTTCCTTAAGCATTGTTTTAAAATCTTCTTTAAATCGAGAGTTAAAACTGGGAATTGCTATTGCGATGGATTCTTGATCTTGTATGCTATGTTCGTTTTTAATTTTGAGTAGTATTTCTTTTGCCATTTTTTGGTCTTTAGCAGTTCTGAAGGGCAAAGGTATGGTTGTTACGCATAATTTACAATCGTTTTCTAGCGTATATATTTCAGTTTCTCCCATAAGGGGTTTGACAAATATTGGGATCATTTTCTTTACAAGAATTTCATCTGGTGAATCTGTAAGCGGCAAAAACAATAATTTTATTTTCATTTCTTTATTGGCATATATTTGCTCCTTATTTTCTATTATTTGAAGTGTATTATCATTCCTTATATTTTCAGGCTGTTTTGATTCTGTTTGGGTACTTTCATTGTTCGCTTGTTTGTTTGCCATTTGTCGCGTCACGATTCTTACATTGTTATCTTTTGGTACGCAATTGCTGTTTTCCTGTAATCTACTAAGAGCGTCGGCATTTGTATTGCTTTTCCCGGCCTTGTATTTAATCGTATATTCATACTCAGATAGTAGAATTCTCCATCTTGCCAGTCTTGACATAGGGTCTTTTAACTTCATCAACCATTCGAGCGGTCTGTGATCTGTGAGAATAGTGAATTTTCTCCCGTACACGTATGGTCGAAATTGCTTTACAGCAAAAACAATAGCCAGTAATTCTTTTTCCGTGGTGCTGTATCTTGTTTCAGCATCATTTAGAGTTCGGCTGACAAAGCAGATTGGTTTGTCTTTGCCAATTGGTCCTTGTGACAATACTGCTCCAAGTCCTGCATCACTGGCGTCTGTAGTAACTATAAATTCCTCGTCAAAATTTGGATAGGCTAGAATTGGGGGACTTATCAATTTTTCTTTCAATTTTGAGAATGCTTCATCACAGAAGGCGTCCCAGTTGAACTTTATATCCTTTTTTAGCAACTTAGTGAGTGGTTTTGCTATGCTGGAAAAGTTTTCTATGAACCTTCTGTAATATCCCGCGAATCCAAGGAATGATTTGATACCTTTTGTACTTTTTGGTGTTGGGTAAGTTTTAACGACTTTAATTTTTTCCGGATCTGGCTTGATTCCGTTTTCAGAGATTATGTGTCCTAGATAAGTTAGTTCTTGTTTCAGAAAGTTGCATTTGTCAGGCTGGAGTTTCAGGTTGTGTTCACGTAATCGGTTAAATATTTTAATTAATTTTTTGTTGTGTTCCGACAAATCATAACCGTGAACAACAATGTCATCGACGTAGACAAAGCATTCGAATCCTTGTAACCCCATTAGAACATTATTCATAAGTCTCTGAAATGTTGCAGGCGCATTTTTCAAACCAAATGGCATTCGGTTGTATTCGTAGTGACCGAAGGGCGTGCTAAATGCAGTTTTGCACTTATCAGATTCTTTAACTGGTATCTGATGAAATCCTTTTGCTAAATCTAAGGTACTAAAATATTTTGCTCTTCCTAACTGATCAAGTATGTCAGTAATATTGGGTAAAGGGTAAGCGTCACCAATTGTCAGGTCATTAAGCTTTCTAAAGTCGACTACTACTCTCCAACGTTTGTTGCCTTCGGAATCTGATTTCTTCGGCACAAGCAATAGTGGTGAATTCCAAGGACTAGGACTCGGACGAATAATTTTATCTTCTAACATTTCCTTCACCTGTTTATGAATTTCATCTTTTTGACTTTCTGGGAGTCTATATGGTCTAACGAACAAGGGAGGTTTATTTGCTTCAGTTATTATTTCATGATTTGCGGTATCTGTGCAGGTAAGGTGATCACCCTCAAAATAAAATAAATCGTTGTTATTTCTACATATTTCTAAAATTATTCTCTTTTCTTCTGAATTGCAATGACTTAATTCGATAGCATTTTCTATATTTTTTAATCTGCTTTTGACTTCATCTTTCGATCTTTCTAGATTTATTGTTTTAAAATTTTCTATCTTATCCCATTCATAATGGATTTCGTTCAAATTGATTACCTGATTTTCCTCTGTAGTGTTTAGAAAAAGAACTTTTACTTTATTATTAATTGGGCGTACCAGGGTTTCCGCCAAATATACTCCTGGGTTTATTTGTTTTTTATGGATCACTGCATCCTTTGAATATTTAAAGGGGATCTCTACAATTTGTTCGCAGCGAGGTTGCAAGGAAATGGATCGCAGCCCGTAGACATCAGGTTGAGTTCGCTCAATCCTGTTTTTACGTATCCTTTCATTATCCAAAGATAATGCCTTGGTTTCCTCTTTTGCAATTTTTATTCTATTTTCAATGAATTTTTCATTTTGAGATGGCAAGGAGATGGATTGTGGCCCGTAGACATTGGGTTCATGAGGACTTTCGGTACGGAAAATGCTTGTTGCACCGCCCTTTTGTTCCTCTACCCATCTTTCACGATCCTCTTCATTACCCGTAGATAATGCCTTGTTTTTCTCTTTTATGAATTTTTCATCAATCATAATTAATTTTTTATTTATTATACGCACTGCTGTGTTAGTGGTATCTACCGGTATTTCAATTTGTTTATTAAGATAGTCAATTTTACAATTCAGTCGAGATAGAAAATCATTTCCTATTATTCCGTCATAGGCTAGATTTATGTTTTTTGAAAGAATTTGAAACGGGTGGTTTAAAATTATTGTTTGATCGCCGAATGGAACATTTATTGTTTTAACTTGTTCCCCTAGTGTTTGCATTTTATTTCCTGCTATTGTAGAAACTGTATATTTTTGGATTGAATTTAATTTAATTTCTTTATCATTGTTTTTTAGCAAACTTATTTCTGCACCTGTATCAATAAGTAGAGTAGTCAGATTTTTGTCGGAAGGTTGTAACTTAATGCGGATTACTGGGTCTGCATACTCGTTTATAAAAGAGATTGTTATTGTGTTTTTTATTGCTGTGCTTGGTGCACATCGGCCTTTACTTGTATCCGAGAAGAGTCGCCGCTGGTTTCCTCCCGGGCTGCTCCGTTTCCCGATGCCCTGTTTGTTAGGTTTGATTGCCTGAAAGGATTTTCATACCGACGGAAAGTTTGGTCATGTTCTAAAATTCGTCGGTTCTGATAGGTACTCTGTCCTTGTTGTTGTGGCCGCAGTCTGCATTCTTTGTATGAATGGTTGGGGTTTTTGCAATAGGTACACGTAACATGTTGCACTTCTCTTTTAATATTTGTTAAAGTTGGCCTATTATATTGTGAATTAAAATTATTTGTTTTCTTATAACAGCTTTCCTGTGTATGCCCTACCTTTTTACAGTAACTACAGGCAGGTTTGTTTTGTATTGGCGTGAATTGGGGTGTTTTGTCTAATCGCACTGAATGTTCTTCAGCATATGCTATCGCCTTTCTTAAATCATGCTCACTGTGAGCTTTTACTATCAGTCGTAAATTTTGGTTGCGTAAGCCGTCTTCAAACACCTGAATGGCCAATCGGTCATTTTCTAGCTTTAAATATGCCCTAACTGATTCTTCACTGGTATTAGCAAATGTGGCAGAATTAAGAGCGTGTAGCAATTTTCCTATTCGTTCACCAAATTCTTTAACTGACTCTTGAGTTTTTTGTTTGCTGGTCAGAAGTTCATTTTGGGCTGTGGTTCTCGATTTTTCGTCCTTGAACTCCTTCTCCAAATCTCGTACCAAATCATTCCATTTGGTAAAAGATTTGAACTGGATGAGTTCAAAGGCTGGACCCTCCAATCGAGTCTTAATAACTTCCAAAATAAATGTGTGCTCTGCCTCGGTTTTAGCAGACGAAAATAATATATTGCCGCATGCTATAAATTTGTTTAGATCGGCTGGATTGCCGTTAAACACCGGAACGATGTTGTAAATATCGTTTAGAGTGAATTTGAGATCCATATTTAAATACTCAGGATCTTCTGCGTCAGAACGAAAAGAAGAATCGAAAAATGGTAGAGAAGCAAAGTTCTGAACTACCTTAGCCGCGCGTTGACGTGTACGAATTTTGAAGCAGAGAAATTTAAAGCAAAAAAACTTTCAAATATTTTCCTTTTTTCACAAAAACTTTCAAGTTTACATTAATTTTAAGTACATAAATTTTAAGTTTGTTTTTTGAAAAGAAATTTGTGTTGTTTTTTTTTTTGTTAAAAAAAATTTTATATTAAATAATTAAATATTGCCTACTTAGTGTGTTCGTGTGTTCAAATATATATATATATATATTGTATTTTTTTTTTTTTTTTTTTTATAAAAAATTTTAGATTTTTGCTTACTACGATACTCTTTTTTTTTCTGTTTGTTTCCTGTTTCCTGGAGCTCCTGAAGTCTTTTAAAGTTGATGCTGTCGTTGTCGTTAAATTTCTCCAGATATTGTTGATGCTGATGACTTTTGTTGAAAATTTGATGTTGTTGAAACTGTTGAAGATGCTGATGTTGTTGATACCGTTGACGCTGCCAGGAGGCTTTGAGCCCTATAGCTGGTTACCCTGGTCTTCGTTTATAGATGGGCCAGGAGACTTCACGTCCTAGAGCTGGTTATCCTGGGCTTATTATTATATTTTTTTTTTTTTCACTGTTCCGATGTTATAGCCTCGGGACGCTTTTTTTTTTTCACTTTTTTTTTTTCACTTTTCACTGCCGCTGTTTAGCCTTGGCACGCTTTTTCACTTTTAAGCTGTTAAATATATTTTTTTTTTTTAACCCGATGTCGAAGCCTCGGTACGCTTCAAAAAATTTTTGTTTTTAAAATTTTATTTGTTAAAGATTTTTTTTTTCTGTTATTAAAGGATGGTTTTTCCTTTTGGTTGGTTTAAGGGATGTAGCGTATCCCACCGCTGCCACCAAATGTTGTATTTAACGTCCAAGGTTCTCGTGCTTTCGTAAGGAGAAGAAGAACCTTCGGACGGACTCGTTTAGTTTTAAAGAAAAAGGTCTTTATGTTTTAGGTTTTTTTGATAATATTTTTATTATATTATTAAGGCCCGCTGTCTAGGCGAGGCTGCAACCTTAATAATGTTTATTATTATTTAGTTTTAGATTTTAGTTTGCATTATTAAGGCCCGCTGTCTAGGCGAGGCTGCAACCTTAATAATGTTTATTAGTTTAATTCTGAGAGTGTGTCTAAGAGTGAGTGCCAGTTTCTACGCCGGGCGGTGATATTTATAGTGGGATCCTCAACTTACGAGGGCGTTTCTATATTCCCGAAATTCCAATAATTTCCAATAAATGGAAATTATTACAGGCGCCAACCAATCATAGTAATTTACATATATACATCATATATGTGAGAAATTTACATATTTACATTTTATTTGTTAAATTTTACTTCCCCTTAGTGATGCGCAATCACGTTCACCATTCATGCTACGCTGCTGCAGGCAATGCACTCTGCTAGCAGCGCTGCTACGAGGGTATGTAAATAGAACGTCATTATGCTGACCATGCAAGCAAATGCCGATGCACCCAAACAGTTCATTGCTTTGTTTTTTGTTGTCGCCAACGTTGTAGTCGGAAACACTTGACAACATAAAAAACAAAGCAGTGTTTTTGTTTATTTTGGTAATTTTAGACGTGTGTTAAAATTAGGTCAGTTTTTAATGATCGCCTGCAATTCGAGTCATCGTACTTGAATTGGGTCTTGGTCGTTCATGGAAATAATAACAATAAATTAATGTTGACTTTTTCTTTGCCAGCAACCGCCGAGGCAATAATAAATGTAATTTATGTGGCTGGTTTGTGGGAATATTATATTGGATATGGCTAATTCTTTGTGTGAGGTCGGGATGTACAAAGTGTACAGTGTAATGTTGTGCGGGTCACAACAAGGGTGAAGGTTAGGAGCAATAATACTGCTGATGCTCTTTACGTGACTTTTGCAGAATAGAGACATGTTTAGACCTTACGTGGGCGCCATAGGTGTCAAGATCCGCATTGACTTGATTTATTGGCACTCCAAGTTGCTCGTGAAAGCAATTAAACATACGACGCAAATCGTGCACAACGGTCGGCAGCCCTTCCTGTTGTATTAAAACTTTTAAATTAGTTTTGGTCTTTCCTTCTATGCATGTAGTTTTAGGGGCTTTATGCATATAGGCTAGATATAGACGGACGTTGTTATAGATGCTATTCTCTCTAAGGCGAGAAAGGGCATATCTACTTTCGGTGTCTGCACAGGAGTTCAATGTTAATTTCACCCTTGGAGGCTTAAGGGGGTCTATGAAGGTATCAGGGTTGCTAGGCTCATTGGAAGTAGCCTTGCTAGGCTCATTTACTGAAGTAGCCTTCGGTAAGGATCCTGTGGATAGTGGAGATTGATTTAAAGGTTGGGGATGGATGATAGCTGGGTTAGATGAAGAGGAAGTGGATATGAAGGGGGATGCAGACGGGTTAAGTATATGGGAGCGAACGAAATTAGGATAATTCGTGGTTGCATTTGTTGGTTTTTCACTTGAAACGGAGATAGGTGAGAGATTGAAAGAAACGCGTCGACGTCTCGGAATAAGTTGTGTAGGAGCTGATTTTTGACCTGTGTTTTCAGGAACTGGATAGCCGGGGTGTTTGTTGTTGCTGTAGTGAGTGGTAGAACTTTCGAAAATTCGAGGGTTGAAGGAAGGAAAGATATTGGTTTTGAGTTCCCAATTATTAGAAATAGAACTAGTGTTATTGTAAGACTTATTACTAATAGTAGCCTTATTTCTAGTAGTAGGTATATGATAATTCTTAACTTTAGAATTAGATTTATTTTTAGGCTTAATTTTAACATTATTATTTACATTCTGCTTATTGGTTTTCTGTGCGGTCTTGTCCTTCCATTCGACTATTGACCAGTTCCCATGTTTGAAGTTTCCATGAGCTGTGTTGAGAAACATCCATGCGTATGCCGAAGGAATTTCCAGTTTGAAGCAGCTGAATTTCCTAGCTCGAGCCTTAGACGTCTTTATGCAATTTTTTATCAAAATACTAAATTTGTTGAAGAAGTAGGAAGACACCCAAGATTCACTTGTTTTTGCCGGAAGGCCCTTGATGAACAAAGTGATATATTCCTTTTGGTTGCCATTTTCTAGTTTTTCTATTCTTTTATTCCATTCAGTTTCTGTCCAAGACTCTCCAAACTGATGGATGAGGCTACGTGGAGCGGGAATTGGGGCGGGGGTTGGTTTCTGCCTTGTTTTATCCATAGGAGGTGTGTGTGGTTCTTCCTCCAGGGTTGATCCAAATATCTCTTCAAAAATCGAGGTTGTGTTCCGCGGCGAAATTTCATTTCTTTGCACATACTCAGGAGTCAGGTTATCTATTTTATTGGAACTTGACACAACAATTTCTCCAATTTCAGATATAACGGAGCGAGTGATCATAAGTTCGTCGCTGATATCATTAGTTTTTTGGACCAAAAATTCTAGAATAGGATCTGGCTGATGATGTGCTGTTTTATTAGTTTTGGTTGAAGATTGTAAAAAAGTATCGATATCATTCCTTAAGCGTATGACGTTATCGTGTGTAGTCTTAGTGAGGTCTGTTTCTTTAAGGGAATTTATGTAAGACCTCATGCTACTTTTAACATCGCTTAACGCACTGGACTGACTATCACTCACACTCTCTTGTAGCAATTTTATTTGTTTTGATACAGCATCAAATTGCAGCTTACAATCAGCTTTAAGCTGATCAATGGCACTGTTGGTGTCGTCTGAACTTTTAATGATGTCATCTAGTTTGGAGAACTGCTTCGCTACTTTTTTAACATAAAGCTTATTATCAGCGAGAGTGGCGTTATTCGTGTCAGTTGAACATTGGATTGCCAACATTACGTGTGACAAAGAAATCTCTTTGCACTCGCCACAATAGAATTTAAAGTTTTCCAAAAATTCCGGTAAGTATGTGATGGCCCTTTTAGATAAACCCACACACGTAGGGTGAAAGACCTTTCCACATATTCCTTTGCACATTACGGTGGGGACGTTATTGCCGTTTGATGTGCAAGATGAATTTCCACATGTATTTTCCATTTTTGTTTTTTTGTAGAAAAACGCAGCAGTAACAGAAGTTAATTCGATGGCGCAGAAGTAGAACGTATAGAATGATTTTTGTTGTTTTTTTTTTTTTTTTGCACAACAATTCTTTACTTTCGTTTTTGGGTTATATTTTTTTTTTTGTTTTTTTTTTTTTTTTTTTTTATTGTTTTAATTTATTTTTCTTAAGAAGTCACTTTTATGTATCGAGCACTTTAAACAGAATATATCAAGAGTGCTGAAAGTGGGTCAACAAAAATGATGACTAGTTGCAGTTTTGTTTTTTTTTTTATTGTTTTTTTTTTTTTTATGTAGTAGCGCACAACAGAACAACAATTATGCAAGTTGCAGTTCGTTTATTGTTTTGAATTATTTATTGTTTTTTTTTTTTCGGTTATTTTAATGGCACAGGCGGAATTGCGGAGCTTTTACAAAAACACGTCCGAACGGGTTGGAAGTACAATTGCGATTGCGAATTGATCATAAGAAGCTAGGTCAAAGTCGTTTCAAGGGCTGAAATGGCCAGTAATTTATTTTTTTTTTTATTTTATAAATAGCTTTTAAAATATGACCAAGAAGATGAGATAAGATGAATGGGAAAAGTTATTTAAAATTATTTTTTACTTCGTAGTGATTTTGAAGTCGGTTTTTTTTTTTTTTTTGTTAAGAAGTTTTTATTTTTTCCTTTTTAGAGAATATGAAATATTCTATGTAATATTATTCTTGAGGAAAATTGCAAACATGAAACTTTGTTCTTAAAATATTTGTTTTATTAATTCCTGAAAGTTTGTTGGGTATTTTCCATTTCTGTTTCTTTACAATTTTTAGTGACACGCCCTTTCTCTAATCCCACCCACTTTATTTACCGTACCTTATACTGATTCTACCTAGCCATGTGCCAAATTTCAGTTTCCAAGTATCAATATTAACCGTAATATAGTACTTTCCTTAAAGTGCCACACCCTGTGTACAATCCCGCTCACTTTTTTAATTATTCTACCTACCCACCTACCTGCATACCAAATATTAGTACGCTAGTGTCACTATTAACTAAGATATAGTATTTTTATAGTGTTAACACGCCCCTTTGTTGAATAACGCCCACTTTTTTGGCCGTAATTTGTAGTAACTGTACCTACCCATGTTCTAAATTTCAGCACCCTAGTGTCAATATTATTCGATATATAGTGTGTTTCTAATATTGCCACACACATTTGTCGAATAACGCCCACTTTCTTTACAGTCATTTTTAAGAATTGTGTCTACCCCTGTACTAAATTGCAGTACCCTAGTGTCAATACTATTTGAGATACAGTGTTTTTTAATATGACCACACCCCTTTGTCACATAACGCCCACTTTATTGACTGTGATTTGTAATAACTATGCCTACCCATACACTAATTTCAGCACCCTAGTGTCAATATTATTCGATATATAGTGCGTTTCTAATATTGCCACACCCCTTTGTTGAATAAAGCCCACTTTCTTTACAGTAATTTTTTAAAATTGTGTCTACCCCTGTACTAAATAGCAGTACCCTAGTGTCAATACTATTTGAGATACAGTGTTTTTTAATAAGACCACACCCCTTTGTCACATAACGCCCACTTTATTGATCGTAATTTGTAATAATTGTGTCCACCCCAGTATTTTTACTGTAAATTTCAGTACCCTAGTGTCAATATTAACTGAAATAGTGTTTTTCTTAAATTGACACGCCCCTTTGTCGAATATCGCCCACTTTATTTAAAAAGGACCTCCGCGTTCATGGTATCTATCTGTTGACAAAAAATTACGGGAATCGGGCAAGTGCTTTAGGAGTTATCGATGTACATACATTTAAAAAAAAAAACAAAAAAAAAAAGCGGATAAACCAACGAACTTGAATGAAACTTACATCATTCGAAAAGTACTGTGCCACAGATGTACCGAATTATAAAAATAACAAAAAAAATTTAATATGTTATGTGATTATTACATTTTAAAATAAATGAATGCACTCTCATACTCATGGCTGTAGTTTGAATATCTCTGCGAGAGAAATTGCAAAAAAAAATTACAAAGATCCTTTTTACATTGGTCAAGACTTGAAATCAATTCTTTGCTATTCACTTTTAAACTTACCCTTTCTTACGTTGATGTCCGTGTCTTTCATCAACAAACTCACAGCCTTGATTTCAAGTCTTGACCAATGTAAAAGGGGTCAAACAAATACTTTTGCTGCTCTCTTCCTCTCTTTCTCTCTTTACATGCAAAATTAAAAGGACAAGTAGAATTCTAGATTAAATCAGACACTTTAACAGAGCTATGTAACATTGTTGATGTTGTTGCTTTTTCTTAATCCCTGCGATAGCCACATGACAAAAATAGCTAAAATATTCATACCGTTCCGATACTGCGGAGAGAGACGCTGCAAGAACCAAAATTCATCAATCATTAAATGACGTTGCATAGAATTATTACTTGGAGTGCATATGAGGCGCGAAAAATATGATAAAACAAAAACTATAAAATTAAGTAACCAGAATGCCTTAAATTCAAAAGCAAAAAAAAAAAAAATTAAATTAAAATTAAAATAAAGACAAGTATTAGAACAAGGATTATAACAAGGATTAGGAAAAGGATAAGAACAAAGATTAGGACCAGAACTAAGATAAGGAGTTGGATAAAGATTAGAGTATAGAATTGGAAAAGTGTTAGGACAAGAGTTCGCTCTGATGCTTTTTAAAAAACAAATCTTATAACCAATTTATTTAACTTATATATACTCAACTAGCGGTATTTGTGCAATAAAGTTTTCAGAGTATTTTGATGCAGTTTTAAGATAAAAACAAAAATCAACAATATGTATAAAAACAAAGCGGAAATATTTGAATAGAAATTCACAAAATTTAATTTCTGATTGTTTTTTCTCATTTGTGAGCAACGATTTGCATGAAATCCTTGGAATGAATCCTTGTACTAAAATTTTTCATAGTTTTCAGGATATGTTCTTTACGTAATTTTTTTTATGTTTATTAAGCGTAAAATCTTTACTCATCAAATCTTGATGCACCGGTTTGCTTAGGGAAAGATCTCGCTCTAAAATTTTGTTGCAATTAAAATTTTCAGAGTATTGAAGATATGTGTTTTTGGTATCAAAATAACTGACAAATTTTTAATTTTACTAAATTTAAGAAAAATTTTATATTTGTAAATATTTGCATATGTAACCTAAAATATGCCTAATGTAGGCATTAGAGCCCTGCATGAGTATTGTCGCAAAGCGAATACACTCTGCTTCACTGCTAAAGAGTACCCTGTAAATGAATAAAAGTTAAACAATAGTTCGTGTAGTGAAGAGCAAATCTGCGCAAGAGCTTCACTGCGTATGCCTTATCTGTTCTCTCACATACACTTTAAGCACTGATCTGAACTTTGAGAGGTTTGAGTTATTTTAGTTTCTATTCGGTATACTTGCATGCACATCTTCCCACATACATTGCAAGCACTGCAAGCAAGTGAAAAAGATCTTTAATTTGCTCTTATGAAGATTAAATTATGTTTTTGCATAACATCAAAATGAAATTATGTTTTTGCACACAAATTTTTGCCAGAAATTTGACTAGTTCTAAGATTCCATTTAACCTCCATTTTTTAATTTTACTCATGAACTTTTTTTTCACTTTTTTTTACTATACTTTTTATTCATTACATTAATCATAACTTTATTTATAATTTTATTCATTAAATTTAGACTTGAGCAATAATTTAATATTGTTATGAAACGATATTTTTAAGTTTCCTGCTGCGAATTTATAATAATAATTTTTGGAAAACGAATTACAAACTCTTATAAAAACAATTAATTCCTGAAAAACTGTTCAAAAAGTTTTATTTCTTTAATACTTGACTAATCGTAATGGAAAACAATGAAAAAAAGCATGTCTACATATATATTGTTTGCATCTCATTGAAAGTAACTCGTAAAGTTATTTTTACGATCCGCGCAATCTATTTTTCTATCATTCTTGGAAACCGATTGTATTTGAGTAGACAAAAAGCATACTCATGCAGGGCTCTAGCATGGTGTAATAATGTGTTAGTGAATTTGACACTTCTCTCTCAAAATGATAAATTTGTTCGCAGCGCTCCTGTCAAAAACAGCTGATGGTGAATTGGAATGAAAATAAATCAGCTAACGTGCAGTTGGTCGAAGCTCAATGCCATGTCCTCTTCTTTTGATGGCTATTATCAGTTGAGGTATTGAACATTCTTTCATTCGATATTTTCTTGAAGCAGTCGATGACAATTCGCAAGACAATTTGTATGCTGGCCAAGCTTCATGTCGGTGGCACCTTCCAGCGCAGGTTTTTGATAAAATGAAAAAACCATTCAATGGCGAACTTCGCAAATGGGCGATGACAACTGCAATAACTTTTTGTCAACACAACACAGCACAATTAATTGATTTAAATATTTATTTAAACTTTATTCGCACAATAACCTATAAAAACTATAACACATCATCATCCAGCAACTCAAACAAATAACACAATTTGACAACTATCAACGGCTCCTCTCTTTCGTTCTCAATTTTTTGACAGAAAGAAAGCTATTCTTGGTGTTGTCAAAAAATCACTAACACCTTATTATTATAACACCATGGGCTCTAGTAGGCATATTGCAGTTTAAGGCGATTTTGTAAAAAAATTATATTACAGCGCCATCTGGCGTCCAAGGTGGATCAAAGAAGTGCAAAAAAAAATCATCGTACCTGAAAATCACTATATACTGTGCTCTCATCACGTATGATCAGAATCGTTTGATGATATCGTCTTGACGATAGTTTAACTGTTTACCTGTAGTACCATCTTAACGATATCGTTTGGCTTGCTTCATGTATAGCTTACAACTGTCAAATGATATCGTAAAAACGATTGTTTGGCGCGATAGATAATTTGGTATCATTTGGCTTTTTTTATAGTTGGAAATAATAAAAATAATTTTTAAATGTGTCGAGTGCAAAATTTGATTCTGTTTTTGAGTGACGACGAGTGCGAAGATACTAATAATTTGTTTTTTTGACAAACTAAGCTTTATTCAGTGCTTTCGCCTATCAAAAGATTTCTCCCATCAAAAAAGTACATATGTGTCGTGAATAAACAATGTCTTAATAATACTAATAAATTTATTTTTTGTAATATAACAATTTTAACTTTGTTCAACGCTTTCGTTTGTCGAAGAAGGCATTTTTGTCTGTTTTAGAGACAATTCGCCTTGAAAGTCAAAATAGCTTGAATGTAATGATTGTAAGTATATTTGTTAACTTTGCCGAAAGTTCGTATTATTCCTTGGTGTAGAGCAGTGTCGGCCAAAAAAATACATACAGAGCTCTTTCAGTTTTGTAGTAGTGCGCGCCCAAGTGAGAGCAAAGAATCTCTCTTTGGCTTACACTGTGAAAATTTTACTTCGCAAGAGGCTTAAAGAAATTTTTTATATGAAAGTGAATTGAAATTAATGAAATTTCTTACTAGGTAAATAATGTGCAATATTATTTATTGTTTAGGGGCCGCGTTATTAATAAAAACATTAAAATTAATATTTTATTAATAATACCAATATGCATATATTTATTATAAATATCAATATTACATATTTATTTGGAAAGTAATATTTTACTAATAACATTTTACCGACTCCAAATAGTACTAATATTATTTATATTGCATATTACTTCAAAATAAAAAAAAACACTGGTAGCGCACCCTACTTTCTTCTGACAAATTAAGTTTTCGCTTCCCCAAAACAATTTTTAAAGAAAAAATATGCTAATTCCCACATTTGGTTGAACATTTTTTTAACGTGTAAGCATTTAAAATTACGTAATAAATTTCGCGCATACGTTGCATAGAAGCGTGGTGTTAACTAGCCAAAAGCGAAACATCGACTGAGCGCTCTTGCTACGAATAATCGGCAGCGTCGGTGTAAAAGCACTACAGCAGTGATGTTAACATAATTTGGTGAAATTACTGTGTTTGGCACGAAAAATTACTGTTTTCGATGCAAAATTACTGTGAACTGTAACAAAAATTACTGTTGAATTACTGTATAACTAAAATGAATAAAAACTCAATAAAAATTGAAAATTTTACAAAAGTTGTTTTATTATATGTGTAAAACAAAAGTTAGGTACATTTTTTTAGTCAATAAATGGTAAAAGTCCTACAAAAGTTTTCAATTATATGAATTGGACCTAGCGAATTTAACTTAACTTTATAAATTGCACACTCATTTGTCCTAAGAATATGAACAAAACAAAAATAATATAACTTAATGTATTTAGTGTTCAATGTGCTCAGTTGAAATAAATAATAATAAATAAGAAAATAATAAAAAGAATTTTAGATTTTATTCATCTAAATGATCGTACATAGATCTCCCTAAAAGCACAAAATGGTTTCTGTGAAATTGTACGGTTGAACAATCTACATTTTTCATAAATGATTTAGTATGAAGAATTCCTTCCATTGTGCTTATATTCAATGGGTTTCTTAATTTGGTTTTATTTAAATTAACCGCTGAAAAATTCTTTCAACGGTCGCCGAACTGTGTGGCAAGCAAAAAATAAACGAAAATAGTTTGTTTAAAAAGGGAAACATTAAGGTACTATCTCCTTTTTTTGTTTTGCAAACTTGTTCCCAAAACATTATAAAATCATCTCTATCGATGTGGTTCATTTGTCTTGCCAATCGAAATTCATTGTCAATAGCATTATAATCATTTTCATTTATTATGTAGAAAAAATTAATGACAAGAGGCATAATGGACGGATTGTTATTAAAACATAAGGGATCTAAAATATTCATATTCTTAAGACATTCAATTTCAGCAGAATAAAAAGGAAACCTTTTTTGAATTTGAATTGCACTTTCAACATAAAAGTTTAAGCAATTTCTTCTAAACTCAGCAATTTCGTTTTCATCTATGCTTAAACTTAAGAGGGATGCAGTAACTTTACCGTCCAAATAAATCTTATTAAGGGGAACATGATAAGCTGTATTTTGAAAATCTATATTTTCAAGCACATTATTATTTAAATAATAAGAATCAATGAAATTACTTAAAATGTTAGAAAAAGCCGAGGAAACTCTTTGATATAAAACATGGATTTTAATTTGCTCGCCTTGCATTTCCAAGTTAAGGTTTGTAAAAACTGGCAAAACAAATTCTAAGAATTCCAAGTACACTTTCGTTAAGGAATCTTCAAACCAATTAAAAATATGCAATGCCCCACCAACTCGATTAATTTCAGCCTCCACTTTGAAATACATTTTTAATGGCAGATAATGTTTTAAAATACGTCTTACACACTCTATTATTGCTAGCCACCGAGTAACTGATGGATGAATGAGTTTTTGTGGTTTGAGATTCCAAACCTCCTGAAAAGCGGTTAATTCAAAAGTTCGTTTTGGACTAAAATGAACATAGTTATAAACATTTCTTAGACCAGCTTCTAAATTGTCTGGAAGTTTAGAGCATGCATAAGAAGCACATAAACTAAAAGAATGACATATACATTTAATGCTAAATAAATGCGGAATTTTTTTCTTAAAACGCGAATAAACAGAGTTATTTTTTCCGGTCATATTGTTTGCGCCATCCGCTGCAAATCCAATCATGTTTTGTTCATATGGTATGTTGTTTTCGTTGAAATAGTTGATTATAAGGTTGAAAATGTTTTCAGCTGTAGCTTCAGTTACTTCAATTAATGCTAGAAATACATCTTCAGCTTGAAATTTGTTCTCGTTGAAAATTCGAACAACTAAGGCCAATTTTTTTAAATTTCCAACATCTGTAGATTCATCGATGATAAGCGAAAATTTTTTTCCCATTAAAACATGTATTAGATTCGATTTTTGTTCTTTTCCTAGTACGTTTTTCACTATCATAGTAGTTTTGTACCGTCCACAGGTGACTTTTTCAACTCCTTTGTTTTTATAATAATTTAACGGTTGAAACACCTTAACGTTACACAAAAAAATTAATTGATGTTTTATAAAAAATAAACACGGATTTATAGGTTTTTCAAAACATTAATTTTATTTATTTAATTTTTAGCTAGACGCGTTTCGGTATCAAAAATACCATCATCGGTAGCAATCCAAATTTCAACTAGTTTACTGTATGAATATTAAATCAAAAGCAACATTTCTCTTAGTCAAATATGAACAGACGAAAGTAAATACATAAATATAGCAATAAAAACAATAAGAAATACCTAAAGTATATAATTTTAATGTTGTCTGGAGTTAAAACAATTGAGTGTGGAGTAATATGTATTGAAGAGAGTTGAAACAAAAAGAGAAGGTTTTTTATTACTTGTTAAAAGAGCGAAAAAAGGCTAGAGAACACGGGGCCATTATCTCTATTTACTGCATTCTTGTTATTTTTATGTATATGTATTGACTCCAGTATATTTAATCTATTTAGTCTTATTTCTTTCTCCACTAATTTAAAATTGTCAAAATCTATTTTATGTTTATTATTAAGTATATGTTCAGCTAAGCCGCTCTTGAAAGGTTCCATTTTCTTGATGTACTGTATGTGTTCCTTTGCCCGTACTCGCAATTCACGTCTCGTTTGACCAACGTACACCGCATCACAATCGTTTGTGCCACATGTAGCTATGTATACTCCTGGCTGTTCAATTGATGGTATTTTGTCTTTCGTGCTATGTAACATGTTTTTGATTTTGTTCTTACTGTTGGGTGCAAATTTGACATTTGTTTTGTTAAAACATTTTTGTAGTTTATTGAAAACCGACGGGCAAAAATTGAACGATACTCTTTTCGGTATATCTTTACATGGTAAAAGTGAGCTACAGTCTTTTCTCAGAGCATTTCTTTTTTGTTTTTTCAACAATTTTTCAATGCTATCGGAGCTAAAACCATTTATATCAGCAATGTTTATTATATATGATAATTCTTTTTGGTAATTTTCTGGTGTTAGCGGTACATTACATAAACGAAAGATCATAGAATTAAACGCGGCGTATTTCTGCGCAGGGTGGTGATATGATTCAATTGGAATAAACCGTTGTGTCGAGGTTGGTTTTCGATAAATGTCAAATTTGATAATGCCTTCGTCGTTATAAGACAACTTTAAGTCCAGGAACGGGATTTGGCCCTTGGATTCAAGTTCATATGTGAACTGTATGTGTTCGTTTATGCTGTTGATGAACATCAATGTATCTTGGATCCTGTCCCGTTTGACAAAAGCCAAAACATCATCCACGTACCGGCGCCAAAAACGGGGAAACAAATCATTATTTTTCATTCTTTCCTCAAGTGTGTTCATAAATAGGTTACATAAGAACGGCGATAGTGGATTACCCATTGCTGTGCCTGCTGTTTGTAGGTAAAATTTATCCCTGAACTGGAAATATGATTGTTCCATACACACTTTTGTCAGATTTAATAACGCTGATTTTTCCAAGTGATTGATGTTTTGTCGATCTAACCAACATTCTAATGCAATAAGAGACGATTTAACAGGTACGCTTGGAAAATAAGATTTTATGTCAAACGAAACTAACATTTCATCTTTTTGTATTGTACTATATTTGCAACTCTCTATCAGTTCAATCGAGTTTTTTATTGAAAAATTGTCAAACGATTTTAGTGATCGAAATCTATTTACTAACCATTTCGCTAATGTGTGACATGGTGCATCAATAATCGATACGATGGGTCTCCATGAGTCCACTGGTTTATGCACTTTAAACATCGCATAAATTCTAGGTACTTTTGTGTATGTACTAGTCATTTTCTTTATCCAGTATTTATCAAAAAGCTCACTACTATTCGTCAAAGCTATGTTAACATTTTTCTTCATTTTGTTCAAAGGATTTGAAACTTGCTTATAAGGTCCATCATCAATAAGCTTTTTGACGCTATCATCATAATTACTTTTATCGAAAACTACAACACTATTTCCTTTGTCCGCTTTCATGATGTACACATCTTTTTTGTTAATTGATTTTATTGTTTGATATAACTCATCAATAGATTTTTTACGTGTGAATTGTTTATTTTTTAAAACAGATTTTGTCAGTATACGAATATTGTTTCTTGCTTCTAAGTCACAAGATGATATCACAGATTCAATATCGACAATTGTTTCTTTTAATGGAAAAGTATTTAATGGGAGTGCAAAATTGAGGCCTTTATTAAGTAAATTAATTTCTTTTTCATTAAATTGTTGTGATGATCGGTTTACTAAAAAATTGGGTATAAATTTGCTGGTTCGCTTATCACGCTTTTTGTATGGGCTGTTTATTTTTAATTGTTTTAGTTTTTTGTTCTTTTTTATCATGTTTGCTTTGAATGCTGTTAAGCACCTTGTATATGACTGCAATTCGAACATTTCCCATTCAAAACAATTGAAATTATTAGCTAATGAGAGATGTAATTTATAAGCCAGTAGTTCTGTTGTTGAGAGTTTAGCATAGCACCGGTCAAGTTCATTTAATAACCATTTTCGTTTTGCAAACTTCACCGCATTTACCGCACTACTATTGTTTGTATTTGTCTTTAAATTTATGAAATTAGGTGTAATTTGTAGTTTTTTGCATTTGGACAAGAAATATATGTGTGCCTTTAGTGTGAATATCTTCTGCCTTAATTGTTGAAATTTGTTTAACTCCTTTTGCTTGGTGGCCATTGTAAATGTGAAATTATTTTGTTTATAGAGTACTGCGTAACGAATATATATAATAATTTAACGGTTGAAACACCTTAACGTTACACAAAAAAATTAAATTGATGTTTTATAAAAAATAAACACGGATTTATAGGTTTTTCAAAACATTAATTTTATTTATTTAATTTTTAGCTAGACGCGTTTCGGTATCAAAAATACCATCATCGCACAATGGGGTATTTTATGCCAAAAGTGACGATTAATTGAAAAAAAAAAGTTCAAGGTAAATAGTGATGTTAGGTACCCGATGAAAGAAGATAAAATTCTGCATCATAAGGTGAAAGAATAGTTGAAAAATATTCTACCGTTTACCCGCAATGTAGTTTGAAAGTCATCATTTTTTTTCTCTTTGAGTGTGCACAGTGACAAACGTGTTTATTCGAAATTTTTAGAGTTTTTTTTTGTGTATTATTTTTTAAAAATTACAAAAAATTACGATGGAACCTTCTTGTTCAGGTATTTAAGCAATACAAAATTAAATTTTTTTCATGAAATAGTGTTTATATATATATTAATTTATTTATTTTAATTTAACCTTAAAAAGTTGCATTTTTCAATATGTTAATAGAGATATAGTTGTGTATTGAGTGGAATTAAAGAAAACTGTTTTGATTATCGTAAGCTATGAACATTCAAGCTATATTCTATAAAAAAAAAAGTTGCGTCAATGCTGCGCACTTTAGCGGTATTTCGATTTTGTTACTTTAACTTACATGCCACGAATTTACGATTTTATTTCGAAAAATTAAAACAAACGAAATAAAGTACAAAATAATTGTAAATACTAAACAGATTTTGCTTTTTTTTGTTTTTTTTGTTTTGTTTTTGTTGTTTACCAGTACTCTTCTTCACTTTGTTTTTTGTTATCCGCTATATTTTACCCTACATTATGGAAAGCGGCATTTGCAGTGCACCTTTCCACAATTAAGGTAGATAGTTGATGTTTCTTTCAAACACCGGCTTTTTATATATAAAAAGAAGCAGCTGAATGTGCTAAGCTATTAAATTAAATTATATTTGTTCGATTTTAACACTTATTTTCTGATTTTGATATTAGTAAGACATAAATTGTTTGCCCTGCAGTTTGCAGGATACATGTGAAATCAACATCATTGTTTATGTTTATTAACTATTGTTATTGCAATCCTTTGTTTTTGTATAAAATGTCGTTCAAAGTTTGTTTTGTGCAATTTGTAGTAATAACGAAAATGATGTTCTATACACTATGTAATTCGGTAAAAGGTACATAGCTAATGATTACATTTTGAAGCCGCCATTAAGAGTTTTAAATTTTTTACTTCGGATTCATGATCAGCGACCCCACAAACCCCAGTATACAAATTTATACCTCCAATATAACGTTTTTTGCAGAACATAGCTTGTTTATGGCCGCCATTTTGAAGCCGCCATTTTTAATTTCAAATTTTTGACTTCATATTTTTAATCAGCGACCCCACAAAACCCTGTATACAACATTTTACCTCCTTTAAACGTTTTTTGTAGAAGTTAGCTTGTTCATGGCCGCCATTTTGAAGCCGCCATTTTGAATTTCAAGTTTTTGACTTCAGATTCGTAATCAGCGACCCCACAAACCCCTGTATACAAAATTTTACTTCCATTAAACGTTTTTTGTAGAAGTTAGCTTGTTCATGGCCGCCATTTTGAAGCCGCCATTTTGAATTTCAGATTTTTGACTTCAGATTCGTGATCAGCGACCCCAAAAACCCCCAAAGTACAATTTTTGTCTCGATAAGTGGCCCCTGTCAATTAATCGTCACTTTTGACATAAAATACCCCACTGTGCATCGGTAGCAATCCAAATTTCAACTAGTTTACTGTATGAATATTAAATCAAAAGCAACATTTCTCTTAGTCAAATATGAACAGACGAAAGTAAATACATAAATATAGCAATAAAAACAATAAGAAATACCTAAAGTATATAATTTTAATGTTGTCTGGAGTTAAAACAATTGAGTGTGGAGTAATATGTATTGAAGAGAGTTGAAACAAAAAGAGAAGGTTTTTTATTACTTCCCAGCAGTTATTTTGGAGTCAATTGAAAAAGTGAACTAGTTCATTTCTAGCGCAGTTCACAGTAGCTCTGAAAAAGTACAAAGAACAACTGTTCAAAAGTATTGCTGACAAAAATAAACGCATTCTGGCTACTTTTTAAAATTTGCATCGCACAAGAAAAAATAATAAAAAAAAAAAATGTTTATAGACAAAATGTTTTCTGGATTGTGGATGGAAAAGATGGTACAAATGAGATCTTTAGGACCTTTCCAATACACTAAATTCTTACACTTTTGAAATGTTCACTTTAAAACAAGTTAAAAAAGAACCACTTTCAGGCTACTGCGAAAGCAACCAGTTTAAAAATGTTCCTAATGCAACTAGTTCAAATATAGGGAAAAAGGAGTGTTTCTGGGGCAATTTTCTTTTCCTATGACACCAACCCGCAAAAAGCGTCAGTTCGTTCAATGTTAAAGGGTATTGTAGTGGAACTAGTACTGATCCTTTTTAGAACTAGTTCAGAACTATTTCAAATTTGGTCCACTTTTCTGCTGGGTTGTTTTAAGAGCGAAACAAGGCTAGAGAACACGGGGCCATTATCTCTATTTACTGCATTCTTGTTATTTTTATGTACACTAGTGGCAATTCTCATAAACTCACATAAGTTTTCTCGATTTTTTTATTTATTTTCAATAAAAGCTAGTTCAGGCAAACAAAAGCGTATTTGAATATTTATATATTTCTATAAAAACTCGTTTGAAAAAACAAATTCACATATTTTTAATTTTTGTTAGTCATTTTTAACTTAAACACATATTTTAGAGCGGCAATTCACATAAACTCACTATAATTTATAGGATAGGATTTATAGGATAATTAGATAAATTAAAATAACTTTCATAGTTAGCAACCTTCAAATACTTATTTGAGTAATCAGTACATTTTCCGTTACGTTTTAGAACCTGGATCAACCTTTTAGGCATGGATAAAACAAGGTTTTTTAAATTTTGAGTCGGTATGCCAGCTCAGACCTCTTTTATTGCAGTTTTCAGTGTATTCACTGAATGAAATTGTCGCCCTTTTGCGTAAACACCACGAGCTAGGATTCCCCAAAGATTCTCGATAGGGTTCAAGTCTGGGCTTCGGGCGGGCCAATCAAGAACATTAATATTTTTTTGACAAAAGAAGTCCATCGTTTCTCTAGAGCGGTGAATTGCGGAATTGTCCTGCTGGAAAATGAAGTCTGTACCACAAAGTTCTTCTGCCCTCTCTATCATCATTGTTTCCAAGAGTTCACAGTAGATAGAGGAGTTTATTCTTTGAGGAACCCATGATATTTCCGTTGTTCCATTTATGGCAAAACCGGCCCAAACCATTACTCCACCGCCTGACGATGCTCGACTCATGCAGACTTCTTTTTCGACCAACTTGTCGTGCCAATAATATTGAAAGCCATCAGGACCATCTAAATTAAAACGTTTCTCGTCACTAAATAAGAATTTAGACCACTGTTCACGCCACTGAATATATTTTTCCGCAAATTCCAATCTCTTAGCTTTATGAGCGGCAGTCAAGGGAGGTTTTTTTGAGGCGTTTGGTGTAAACTACGCGGTCTGATGCCTTCAAAATTTGTCGAACACGTCTGCTCTTTATAGGTAAATCGAGATTTCTCACAATCTCTGTTGACATTAGCTTTTCTTTTGTGGCCAATCGGATTATATCTCGTTTTTGCCTTTGGGTAACTTTAGTATTTCTGTCATATCTCACGTTTTTACCATAAGATCCGCGTAGTTTTAAGTAATGGCATATTAGTGTTTGAGATCTTCCGATTTTTGCCGCTATTTCACGCGTCGAAAGCAATGATTCATTAAATGTCTCAATTTTAGCTTTTTCTTCAGGCGAAAGCAATTTTCCTCTAGGCATTTTCACAATTCTAAAACAGATGAAACGAACACGGATTCTTTAGTTACAAAAAATACTACCACACTTTAAAAAGGCTTTTCCAACCTTGAATTAATAAAATTTTGCTTAAACTAAGGAATTCAACTAGCTGAATTAATATGAACTGCCACGTTGAAGCACTGTGAAAACATTAGTTGAGTTGAATTTCTGCACGCTCACTCAAATGGCACGATCACTCAATAACGGTACACATATGGTTATTTTTAATAAACAAACAACAACTAATCCCTAAGAAAACTTCTTTTTCTAACGCCAAAATAAAGAAGATAAGCTCTCTTTTCAAATTAAGCAAAACTGAGTTTATGGGAATTGCCACTAGTGTATATGTATTGACTCCAGTATATTTAATCTATTTAGTCTTATTTCTTTCTCCACTAATTTAAAATTGTCAAAATCTATTTTATGTTTATTATTAAGTATATGTTCAGCTAAGCCGCTCTTGAAAGGTTCCATTTTCTTGATGTACTGTATGTGTTCCTTTGCCCGAACAACTAAATTACACATTTTGCAATGATTAATGCCCTTGGAGCTCTTGCATACAAAATCAAATAATTTTTCCCAGGAACTGCAGTATGCTTGCGTGTAGCGCCTTTTCGCAGCTTTTCTTTTCGGCTCATTATTTTCAGACAAATCATCATCAGAATTTTGGCTTGTGGACATTTTCCTAATGAAATTTGTATATTAGTTGTATATAATCCACGGTATTTTTACTTACTTATTGAAAACAACAAATTATAGTTTTTCTATTTTGATGTGTGCTTTTTTGATAACTTGCTTTTTGCTTGTAATTACCCACATTCGCTAGTGTTATTGCATATGTTCCATTGCCGATGTTCCATGCCGAAAAACAATAAAATAATTCACAAAGTTGGCAACGCATCGCTTCGTTTTGCAATAAGTTGCAGGGATGGTAAAAGTATGAAAAGAACAGATATGTTACAAATGTTATTTTAACAAATTTTTTCTAAAAAACTTGATATATTTGGCCGGCCATTGAAATTACTTGATATTTTGAAAAATTACTGTCGTACTGTAGGAGCAGTTAAATTACTGTAGAAAACAGTAATTACTGTGCAGTTAACATCAGTGCACTACAGCCAGTTTTATGGCGGTGTAAAAAACCGAAGTTTCACGAAGCACGCATGCATAGGCGTCGGCCGACACTGGTGTAGAGGCATTAAGAGAGACTTTTTTAATTAGTGCTATAGGGTTTAATCATAAATTAAAAAATATTCCAAGTAATGTTTTATCGAGAAAAAAATAAGTGTTTTTTATTATGAAATAATATAAAAATATAAAAAATTCTTATAAAAAACCGGAAGTCAACTTTTAAATGCAAAATTTTAATAACTTCGACCATTTATTTTTTAATCTTTATTTGCTTAAGACAAAGCAAAGCAAACACGAAAAGTTTCAAAATGGGATCTGCATTCGTTTATGAGATAGATTACATTATGTGCAACATAACTGAACTGAACGTGCAAGCCGAGCAGTGTTTTTTTCAAGTTCCAGTGTTTTTTATAAGTTTAGAGCCAAACCGGCCGGCTTATGCATGCGCTATATGTGGTGCTCTGCGGTTTTTCAGTGACTTTTAAACTTAAAAAACTGAACGACGAACGAGACGATAGCTATGGTCTTGTATGAATCAAACTTTTGACGATATCGTCAGATAGTATCGTTTGAGCGATGATCGTTTTGAAAGTTACCTGATGAGAGCCCAGATTTTCATTCTAATCACATGAGAGGTTTAGTAGTTTAAGACAGTTTTGTAAAAAATTTGTATTTTTTACAATCTGGTGTTAAAGATGAATTAAAATGGAAAGCTTACAAACATGCACCGAATCTAAATAATAATGCATACAAATTTTCATGCGAATTGTATGATGGGCTTAGGAGCTACTGGCAGTTTTGTAAAATATTTGTCATACAATGCCCTCTGGTGTTCAAGGTGGATCAAAGAGGATAGTGCCAAAACACTGTACCTGAAAACCACTACATATCAATTTTCATGCTAATTGCATGAGCGATTTGTGTGTTTGCGGCGGTTTTGTAAAAAATTTGTACTACAGTGCCCTCTGGTGCTTAAGAGAAGGGTTCCCTCATTATGGACAAAAATAAGGCAAAGTTTGTATTTGTGTTGTAGGACAATGAAAAGGCGTACGAACTTTTGCATATTTCTACAAAATGCATATTTCCGTGGGCCCCTGCGCGCGAAACATGGTGTCCTAACTAAAATTCTGCCACTTCTTGTGGTGGACTGAAATCAAAAATTGTTGTTATTACTTAAAGATAATGATATTTTCTATGACTGCAACTAAAATTGTTATTATCCATGTAAAATTCATTGAATAATGAACATTAGAACTAAAAGTTCAAATTTTGCTTGTTTTTTTCCATTTCAACAACGTTAAAAACATATAAATAAATAATTTTTATACATGATGTTAGTTCAGGGCGTACAAAAAAGCATGCACTTCCAAACAGTTCTTAGATAAAGAGAATCGGATCAATAGATCAGGCCTGAGAGTTTTAGTGAGTTTTAGTTAGATCGGAAAACGTGGTTTCGAGATAAGCGCGTTTGAAGTTTTTTTAAAAGTTTAGTTTGGACGTAGCGCGCGTGAGATAGGTGTCTTCAAGACGTTGTCATTCGAAAAATATTCGTCGGATCGAAAAATCCATTTACACACATATTCTACACATATGTGGCTTTCATTTTTTACAAAAAAAAAAAAAATAGATTTTTTAGTCCAAAATGAGGGAACCCTTCCCTTAAGGTGGATCAAAATTGATAGTACCAAAAAACTTCTATACAAAAATTTTCATGCTAATCGGATGAGTAGTTTAGGATGAGTGACATAGTCTTTTAGCTATGACACTTTTTTATATATATAGATTTAAAGAAATTTATTGGTTCCATTGTGGGATATCTTATTATACTAATAAAAAAAATTTGTTACGATAAAAGTCAGAAAATTGTATCTGTTATTCTGTTACAGTTTTTAACTGAATTTATAACACATTTTGTCACGTAGCATACAAATTTTAGAATATAGAATAGATTTTTTGACAGTTCGAAAATATGTTATGATTTTTAACAGACTTCTTAACAGATTTTGTCAAGCAGAATGGGAATTTTGAATTCGTAACAGATTTTTTGACAGCTAAACATTATAATCGTATGGAAAATCATAACAGAATTTGTTCATAAGATTCCGAAGAAGATTTTAAATCTGAATATCAAATTTTCAATAACAGTTATCTGTGATAGCAGTTTATGATCGGCAAAAAAAAAAACAAAACATCGCCTCCTAGTATTCCCGTCATTTGAATTTCCGAACCCGGCTTTAGGTACGTGCACTGATAATCCCATCACATTTTTTTCTTTTGTTAGAATTTTAGCTTGCTATTTTTTAATTGGTATTTTACTAACTTTACTTATCTGATGCTTTCCGTAAGTCGGTTTTGGCCTCGTATAAGAAATTAAGCCAGCCATTTCTGTTTTGCGCGTGCTGGCACCAGTTGAAAACACCAAGCGTGGTCAGGTTATCCAACACCTGATCCTTCCAACGCCCTGATATTTTGGGCGTCCACTTCTCCGTTTAACACCACCGGGCACCGAATCGAGTATTTTTTTTCGCTGGAGCGTCGTTTTCCATTCGCTCAACAAGACCTAGCCAGCGGAGCCGCTCGATTTTAATGCGCTTAACTATGTCGATGTCAGCGTACAGCTCATACAGCTCGTGGTTCCATCGAATTCGGTACTCGCCATTGACGCAGATTGGACCGAAGATCTTACGAAGGATCTTTCTCTCGAAGGCTCCCTAAGTCTTTTCATCAGAACTGCTCAACGTCCAGGTTTGTGCTGCATATAATAGGACGGCCATGATTAGTGACTTATAGAGCGTGAGTTTTGTTCGTCGAGAGAGGGCTCTGCTTCTCAATTGCCTACTTAGCCCAAAGTAACACCTGTTGGCAAGAGTTATCCTTCGTTTTATCTCAATACTGACATCGTTGAAAGAGTAAATGCTGGATCCAAGGTAGACGAAGTCCTTAACAACCTCGAAGGAGATGTTGTCAACAGTGACGTGGTTTCAAAGACTCTGGGACTGCTTATTTGTTGACACTAAGTATTTCGTCTTATCTGCGTTCACTGCAAGACCCATTCGACTCGACTCTTTCACTAATCTGGAGAATGCTGCACTGACTTCGCGCGTATTATTGCCAATGATATCGATATCATCAGCATACTCTTGTCAAATAGCGTGTCACTGCGTCTCAAATCAGCCGCTCGGATGATCTGTTCCATCATTAGATTGAAAAAGTCGCACGATAAGGAATCATCTTGTCTGAAACCTCGTTTGGTATCGAACGGAGGAGTGAGAACCTTCCGGTCTTAACTATGCTGCTGGTGTTGCTCGGTGTCATTCTTCAAAGACTTTTCAAAAATTTGTGGATGCGTAAATATCTGGTCTATGGCGGATTTGCCAGGTCTGAAGCCACACTGATAAGGTCCAATCAGCTGGCTTACGATGGGCTTCAGTTTTTCACATAATACGCTCGACAGGACCTTATATGCGATATTCAGAAGGCTTATCCCACGGTAGTTGGCCCAAATTGTGGGATCGCCTTTCTTGTGCATTGGGCAGAGCACACTGAGGTTCCAATCGTTTGGAATGCATTCTTCTGACCATATTCTGCATAGAAGCTCATGAATGCATTTAAATAAAGCTTCGCCTCCGTTCTTGAAGAGCTCAGCCGGTAAGCCATCGGCTCCTGCGGCTTTGTTGTTTTTAAACTGAGCTATAGCTTTCAAGACTTCACTATGGTCGGGCAGCGGAACTTCAACTCTGTCGTCCACAATTGGGGATTACGGGATATCATCTCTATTGGCGGGATTGTTGTCGCCGTCGCCATTCAGAAGACTAGAGAAGTGTTCCCTCCAAATCGTCAATGTACTCTGGATATCTGTCACTAGATTCCCGTTTTCATCCTTACAGGAAGAGGCCCCGGTCTTGAAACCATCGGCCAGGCGTCTTATTTTTTCAAAAAAATTTCGGACCTCATTCCATTTTCTCGCGCTCACGCATTTTCGCTTCTCTTTTCTTTTGCCTGAAAATGCGTCTCTCTTCCCTCCTCTTCTTTGTATCGCTCTTTAGCAGCACGCGTTACAACCGACTGCAGGGTTGCTTTGTCGTCTTTTTCTGTAGTGGCTTTACGACACTCCTGGTCGTGCCACTGGTTTCGGCGAGGGCGGTGATAGCCAATCACCTCTTCGGCAGCTGAACGCATAGAGTGGGAAATGTGATTCCACTGCGCGCATACATCGTCGATCGGAAGAGAGCTTTCTTGACGCAGGAGTGAGACTCGACGTCTAGCTTTATCTGGGTTGGATTGCGCTCATTCTTGGTTGCGCACAGACGTGTATAGATCTTGGCTGCGACAAAATAATGATCCGAGTCTATATTGGCACCACGGATCGTGCGTACATCTAAAACACTGGAAGAGTGCCTTCCGTCAATCAAAACGTGATTTATTTGGTTGCGCGTCTTTTGATCAGGAGACAGCCAAGTTGCTTTATGAACATTGAGATGCTTGAATCTAATGCTACTAACGACCATGTTTCGCGCTGCGGCAAGGTCAATCAGCCTCATTCTGTAATCGGAGGTATTGGCGTGGAGGCTGAACTTTCCGACTGTTGGACCAAAGATATTTTCTTTTCCCACTTTGGCGTTAAAGTCACCAAGCACGATTTTTGTGTAGTGGTAGGGACTGCGCTCATAGGCCTCTTCAAGGCGCTCGTAGAAGCTGTCTTTGGTCTCATCATCCTTGTCTTCTGTCGGGGCGTGCGCACAAATCAGGCTTATATTGAAGAATTTTTCCTTGAAACGGATTATGGCAAGTCGCTCGTTCAAAGGTGTGAATCACACGATATGATGCCGTAGTCTCTTGCCAACCAAGACTCCAAATCCAAACTCGTGCTTCTCCGCATGGTCGCTGTAGTAGATATCACAGGATGCTTGCCGTGAGCAACCCTGTCCCTTCAATCGTATTTCTTGGATTGCAGTGATATCACCCTTGTATCTTTTTAAGATAGCTATCAGATTTGGGGAGAGTTTTTATCTTTATTCTTTTGCGTTTCATTGAAATTGTTTCTTACGTGGTGGGCTTCAAACCCGAAGCACACCCCTTTAAAGGCAGGTAACCCGCCGCTCAGATTAGCCGTCAAACTAACGGTTGGCAGTTTGCCGTTTCTAGAGGACACCTCGGAGTGGTTTGAGTCGGCTTGAGACGAGTTCGACATGGATAATGCTGGCCTCACCAGGTTGAGGCAGTCAGACACGTTGCCATGTGAAGGTCGCCCCCTGACCCTCACGCGTTGCCTTGTGAGGATCGTCCTCCATGATCTTGTTATAGTTAAACGAAATAAAAGTTGTGTTAATTGTATTATTTCATCAAATTATGGCTAAAATATACGTTTCATTTTAATCATTTCACTACTTACCTCTTTGTATGTAAATGCACAGTCTCAAGACATTTTCCACAGAATGCTGTACTCTCGAGACCTACGCCGCATTGCAATATGCCAAAGCAATCACGGCATTCATACTCAGACAGTTTTCCACACACCGAACATTGGCGGGGAGCTAAAAGAATATATGCATATATATAAATATCTAAATCATCTTAATGTTTATTAAAGAATGAGTACAACATACAATCATCAATAACATCCGTAACATCTAGAACTTGTGATGGTAAAATACGGGAATACATCTTGAAATTTTTTCCAAAACGTGGCATTTGTATTATAAGACATGAAGGGACCTCTTTTAACTTTATGTCTGAGGATTGAAAACTTTGTTCAAAAAGTTGCTGAACTGAAGGAAACAAAAGCCGTTCATCCTTTTCAACAAATAGTTGGTGAAAATATGCGTCTTGGCCTGAACTCAGCTAAAAAAATTTTATATTTAGGAAATTAGTAAAATAATTTAACAGTTATACCTTCAAAAATGGTTCAACGCGCATAATCTGTGCCAATAAGCTGTTAAGAAACTCTTCAGGATCCTTTTCTTCACTTGTTAGTCCACTTACTGAGCTTAATTTATCCAGAAGCTGTCGTAACTTCATGACGCGATCAGCTCGAACAAAAACATTTCTTCTCAAAGGATTAACAATTTCCTCGCGAAGCACTTTCTGAACTTCATCATAATGCAAAATATCCTTGAAAGAAACAATTTTTGGGTACATTTTCAGACAATTTAATAAAGTAAAAACAAGCTTTAAAGAAACGCCAATATGAAAATCACACAACTTGAAAGAAGTAATTAAAATTAAATAAGCGTTAACTTTAACAGTTTAATAATGAAAGCAGCGATATAGGCAAATCTCAAAAATAGCCCACCAAATGTTAAAAACTAAAGATGCTCCTTTTTTAAGAGCATTATTGTTAACAAAAAGGTTACTATATTTATTTATTTATTTATTTATTTGTTTTTCTTGAGTTTTTATGTAAAAAAAATAAATGATTCACCATCAATATACGAGTTAAGTTTTGTTTTTATTTTTTTTTTCAGTGTGTATTACTGATGTAAGAAAGCTATTTATATAAAAACTTTACGTATAAAAGCTTTTTTATTAACCTTTGCACTTCTTTCTTCGCAAATTGGTGCCATAATAGGTTTGACAAAATGTGTGCATAACGGTTGCAAATAAATATGATTAACTCTGTACTGACACCCGACACATAAAAAGGGTTTTATTTAGATAAAATTGTTAAAACTAATTAAAAACAAAAATTGAAACCTGAAAACAAAGCAAGTTTTTGCATATTTTACAGAATATAACTGCTGATTTAAAATATAAATAATTTTCAGCTCATATCAACTGGGCATACTTAGTGACGTCAGAATGGTAGGCGACATTTTCAAATAAAATTTTCAAAGGTGGAAATAACTTTTGTATATTATGTTTGTAGATGGCAAGCCAAATATAAAGAAAAAGTGCGGAAAGATCCAAAAATTAGCGAAATAATTAAAAAAAAACTTGATGACGAATTTTTTAGAAAAGAAGCGGAGAGCAAGCGTATTTATCGCAAAAAGTTAAAGGAAAAAAATAAAAACGACCACAAGTTAGCTAAAAAAAAATATGTGTGGGGCCGTTAGAAGTGAAATTTGAACCCAAAAAAGTAGAGATTTTTAAGTGGTTAAGTGAATTACTCTTGAATATAGTCTTACTAAAAAAGTCCCATTTCATATAATGGCAAGATTAGATTAAATCTGTTTTAATACAATATCGAAAAGTTGAATGTTATTATACTATATCATTATACCATATAATCATCCTATACCGTGATAATGTATCATAAAACAATACCATGCTATCATTCCATGCTCATCTTACTACCATACTATACCATCAGGCAATACTACCATAACATACCATCATATTCTGTCACCAAACCATACCTACCAACATACCATATATCTATACATCAATCATCGTACCATACCATAATACCGTACCATCAACTGATCATACTATATCCATCATATAACATCATATTATAATAATCATAAACTACCATTAACCCTTATCCAACAATTTTAAATAGAAAAACTTTCTTCAATTTGATCATACAAAAACATAAAGCTCCTTGTCGAGGCATGAATTCTCGAACTCTTTCTGTATATGTCTTTAGCTGAGGTTTCGGGAATTTATTTCTTTTAAGCATCTTTTAAATTTAATTTACGTTGACACCTTTTAAATTGGTTATGACTTGAAAGCAATTTGGACAGTTTGTTGGCAATTTGCGGCGAATTGTTTTGGTTAATAAATCTAAATTAATTTACGAACATAAGCTAACATAGTAGTAATAAAATATGTTCGTATATAAGTTCCTATTCCCTTCTTCCTACCTTTTTGGCGTGTTTTTGAAATCATGTCATTCAGGTGGGCGGATTACGCCCACATCGAATTGCATATCTTCAAACACAAAAACAAGGAAAGGAGAGAGACAAAAACAATAAAAAAAAGAAACATAATGTTAGAATAAGTAAATTGCCTTGTTTGGCCAATAAATAAATAAATTGGTGGTGCCAAAAGGGAACGATAATTGAAGATACACATGGGTTTTTATCGCCAGTTTTTTATGAAGAAAAGACAAGGAATTTATTTCTAAAATGAAGGCAATGTACATAAACGCCAAAAAATTAGCACCTGTTGGCAAGAGTTATCACTTCACTTTATCTCAATTTACTGACATCGTTGAAAGAGTTTATGCTGGATCCCAGGTCAAGGTTGCCAGTTATGTGGGAAAAATCCCATTTGTGGTAATTTTTAATTGTCCTTGGGAATTTTTTTTTTGGGAATTCCCATGGTATTTTTTAATTAGCGTGGGAATTCCTATGGTATTTTTTAGTTAGCGTGGGAATTCAGTGAGGTATTTTTTAATTGCCGTGGGATTTGGGAATTTTTTTCATCAAATGATTTTTTTCCGTTTATTAAGCAAAAACTTCATATGAAATCATTGCCATTATACGCATTAAACGCTCTGTTTACACAACGATTTTATGTCGTATGTTACGCATTTAAATTTAGCAGTTTGCGACCCTGTTTCAAAGTTCGTATGACCCCTTTTAGTCCCGGTTTCCACTCAAGTTTTGACGGTCAAGTCTTGAGTTCGGTGGTACGGGAATCGTAACTAAGGGAAAGAAAGAAATTGACTGTACCGTCAATTCTTGGGCAATACGTTTTGTGTTCGTTCGTTGTCCCGCTACTTTTTCTATTCATTTTGGGCATCATTGGCGTCATTTCATTTCATTTCTATAAGATGAAATGAAACGGCAGTATATGATACACATCGTCAACTCTTGATGCGTGGAAACTGAATCGTCAAGTTTAAAAGGGAATGTCAAAAAATTGAACATCAAGACTTGACGAGTGGAAACCGGGACTTACATTGGTCAAGACTTGAATTCAAGTCTGTGAGTTTGTAAGCAATTTGCAGCACATCGAAAGCGACGAAAGGGTAAGAGAACACTTGCGCTGTACCGTAAATTTTTTGGCAATTTTTATACCCCCACGTTTAAAAAACGTAAATGGGGGTATATTAATTTTGTCACTCCGTTTGTAACGCCCATAAGGAGGCGTGGTAGGTAAAGAAAAGTATATATATTCTTGATCAGTATATCGTCACATAAAATGCAAAAGAACGTATGATCAAAAAATTCGAAATTGTGTTTTTTATTGATTACGATTCACTACATTATATTACATGTGTGTTATGAATTTTAAACTTCTGCCACCAAAAATAACCAAGTTATTTGATTTGAAAATTTCGTTTCAATATCTCAAGTTGTTTGAATTTTATATCTTTTTTTGCTTCTCCTGTAAAATTATCAAAAGTGATGTTACGTTATTTTGAATTTTAGGTGACGATATATATTCTTGTCCGTCTGTCTGTGATCACAATTACAGCCGTAATTTGAAAGCTATCATCACGAAATTCAATATTTAAGCTTTCCTCTAAAAAATGAAGGTCAAGTTCGTAAATGAGCCAAATCGGATGAAAACCACGCCCACCTCCCATACAAAGTGACTTTATCAAAAAGGTAAAATTTCTCTAAAATCCACAAAAATTAATGTATGGACTTGAAATTTTGCATATACACTTTGATATATAACGTGTACTATGTGTATGGAATTCACTCAAACCAAATTGAGTGAAACCACGCCCACCTCCCATACAAAGCGACTGCATCAAAAAACAAAAGCGAATATTTTCTGTTAAAAATATAACGAAAACGTTTTTACAGATAAACATTTTATTGATTTTTTCAGACTTTGAATATACTTTAGTTCGGCCGTGGGGGTATTTTAACTTCGGCCCAGTCGAAGATCATTTCTTACTAGTTTGTATTCCATTTGTTCTTTTCGCTGTTTTGACAAAGAGCTTCACATTATTTTTCGTTTGCTTGCGTGCGCTTGGTGTTCTGTGTTCTATGTAAAAACCAGAACTGTATTAAAAAAAAAAATATTTTTATAAAGCATTTTTTATGTACAGTAACCTGTATAAATTAAAAAAAAAATAATAACTTCTTATATCTAAAAAAATGTTTTGAAAACAGCTCCTGTTTTTGGTTGCTACACGTATGTATATTATACCTTAGCCCATTAAGTCCGGGAAGAGCACAATTTTAATATGATGTTTGAGACTTATTTTCTGCTATTAAAAATTGGAATAAAAAATTCCAAACGTACCTATTCTACTATTTTTGGGGTCGCTCTTTCGATTGGTGCAGTCGGATTTGCAGAATAATGACTTTTGGAACCAATATGGCGCATTTTAATTAAAAAAATAACGAAATTTTTTGCGTTTTTCTTTTTTGTGATTCTTTTTCGCATAAATAAAGTTACTGAATCGGTGCCAAACTAAAACCAAAAGTGCACAAAATATCTAAAGTATAACTATGAATATTTTTTTTTTGGTTTGAATCGACCTAACCTCTTCAATATATCAATACGTAAAAAATTAACGTTATTTGGTAAATTATGAGTATTATTAATAAAATTTACATCTCTAATAATATAATTGTCCCAAAAATATATAAAGAAGGGGTTTTTGAGATCGCTGATCACGAATTTGAGGTAAGATTTTCAAAATTTAAGATGGCGGATTCAATATGGCCGACCGAATTTCATAAAATCTTCAAAATTACAAGAAAATGTGTATAAGGGAGTTTTTGAGGCCGTTGATCACGAATTCGAAGTTAGATTTTCAAAATTCAAGATGGTCGATCTGTAGCCGATCAAATTTCATGAAATGACTGAAACTAATGCGATAATGTTTATTATACGGGGTGTTTACGATGTTTGATTGTTTCCGTCCGTTAGTCGTTGTATAAATGTTTCCCAACTCAAACCAGGTGGAGGTGGACGCCAAGAGTATTTTTTTTTTTTATTTAATTTTTTTTTATTATTTTATTTTATTTTGTTTTTTTATTTATTTTTTATTTGTTATTTTTTAATTTTTTTTTTTTTTTTTTTTATTTATTTTTCCTTAGGATTTCGGATTTTTTAAGTATCTAAAATTACGAATATTTCAATAAAAAATATTAGACTTAATTTACAAATGCTAGATAACTTCGTTTGAATTATAAAAATATAAAGGTTTTACAAGGTTCCAGTTAGGAAGCGTTTATAAAACGGCTAACGGACGGAAACAACCAATTTTTTATCGTAAACACCCCGTATAATAAACATTATCGCATTGGTTTCAGACATTTCATGAAATTTAATCAGCTACAGATCCACGATCTTAAATTTTGAAAATCTAACTTCGAATTCGTGATCAACGGCCTCAAAAACTCCCTTATACACATTTTCTTGTAATTTTGAAGATTTTATGAAATTCGGTCGGCCATATTGAATCCGCCATCTTGAATTTAGAAAATCTTACCTCAAATTCGTGATCAGCGATCTCAAAAACCCCTTCTTTATATATTTTTGGGACAATTATATTATTAGAGATGTAAATTTTATTAATAATACTCATAATTTACCAAATAACGTTAATTTTTTACGTATTGATATATTGAACAGGTTAGGTCGATTCAAACCAAAAAAAAAAATATTCATAGTTATACTTTAGATATTTTGTGCACTTTTGGTTTTAGTTTGGCACCGATTCAGTAACTTTATTTATGCGAAAAAGAATCACAAAAAAGAAAAACGCAAAAAATTTCGTTATTTTTTTTAATTAAATTCGCCATATTGGTTCCAAAAGTCATTATTCTGCAAATCCAACTGCACCAATCGAAAGAGCGACCTCAAAAATTAAAGAATAGGTATGTTTGGAATTTTTTATTCCAATTTTTAATAGCAGAAAATAAGTCTCAAACATCATATTAAAATTGTGCTCTTCCCGGACTTAATGGGTTAATGCAAAAATTTTTGGTATTTGTACATTTTTTATTTATACATTTATGAGATTTATTGTGGTATTTTTTAATGCGTATGGGATTTTTTTCGGTATTTTTAAATGCTTATGGGATTTTTGGTGGTATTTTTAAAAAGCGTGGCATTTTTGTGGTAATTTTTAATGATCGTGGGATTTTTTGTGGTATTTTTTAATCGTGGTGGGAATTGTTTTTGTTTACCTTTGCCGTGGTAATTTTGGTGGTATTTAATTTATGCTTCTGTGGGAAAAAGGTAATTTCCGTGGGAATTTTTCCGAATATTAACTGGCAACCTTGCCCCAGGTAGACGAAGTCCTTAACAACCTCGAAGGAGATGTTGTCAACAGTGACGTGATTTCCAAGACGTTGGGACTGTTTATTATATAACAAAAATAAAAATAAATAACTGGCCATTTCAGCGTTTGAAAGGACTTTGACCTAGCTTCTTATTATCAATTGTGTTGTGCGTGTTATTAAGTTTTGTACACAATTGACCGAGAACCGGACCTACATGTTTAACGCCGACTCCGAACGGCGATGAACGGAATGTTCTTGTTCTCAAGAAGCTTTAAAGCTATAAAGCTTCTGTTTATTAAATAGGCATAGGTATTTCGTCTTATCTGCGTTCACTGCAAGACCCATTCGACTCGACTCTTTCACTAATCTGGAGAATGCTGCACTCATCATCAGCATACGCCAGCAGCATAATACTTCGTGCCACTACGTCCCAAATCAGCACCTCGGATGATCTGTTCCATCATTAGATTGAAAAAGTCGCACGATAAGGAATCACCTTGTCTGAAACCTCGTTTGGTATCGAATGGAAGAGTGAGAACCTTCCGATCTTAACTGTGCTGCTGGTGTTGCTCAGTGTCATTCTGCAAAGGCGGATGAGCTTTGCAGGAATATCAAATTCAGATATGGTGGAGTATAGATGATTCCTTATTGGACTGTCGAAGGCGGCTTTATAATCGACAAAAATATGGTGTGTGTCGATTTGTTTTTCTAGGGTCTTCTCCAAGATTTGTCGTAGCGTAAATATCTGGTCTATGGTGGATTTGCCAGGTCTGAAGCCACAATGATAAGGTCCAATCAGCTGGCTTACGATGGGCTTCAGTTTTTCACATAATACGCTCGACAGGACCTTATATGCGATATTAAGAAGGCTTATCCCACCGTAGCTGGCACAAATGGTGTGATCGCCTTTCTTGTGGATTGGGCAGAGCACACTAAGGTTCCAATCATTTGGAATGCATTCTTCCGACCATATTCTGCATAAAAGCTCATGAATGCATTTAAATAGAGCTTTGCCTCCATTCTTGAAGAGCTCAACAGGTAAGCCATCGGCTCCTGCGGCTTTGTTGTTTTTAAGCCGAGCTATAGCTTTCAAGACTTCACTATGGTCGGGCAGCGGAACTTCAACGCTGTCGTCCACAATTGGGGATTCCGGGATATCTTCTCTATTCGCGGGATTGTTGTCGTCGTCACCATTCAGAACACTAGAGAAGTTTTACCTCCACATCATCAGTGTACTCTGGATATCTGTCTCTAGATTCCAATTTTCATCCTTGCAGGAAGAGGCCCCGGTCTTGAAACCATCGGCCAAGCGTCTTATTTTTTCGAAAAATTTTCGGACTTCATTCCTGTGACCATGCATCTCAATTTTCTTGCACTCTCGCATTTCCGATTCCCTTTTCTTTCGCCTGAAAATGCGTCTCTATTCCTCCTCTTCTCTTTATATCGCTCTTTAGCAGCACGAGTTACAACCGACTTCAGGGTGGCTTTGTAGGCGGCGTCTTTTTCTGCAGTGGCGTCGCGACACTCCTGGTCGTACCACTGGGTTCGGTGAGGGCACCACGGATCGTGCGTACATCTAAAACACTGGAAGAGTGCCTTCCGTTAATCAAAACGTGACTAATTTGGTTGCGCGTCTTTTGATCAGGAGACAGCCAAGTTGCTTTATGAATATTGAGATGCTTGAGTCTAGTGCTACTCACGACCATGTTTCGCGCTGCCGCAAAGTCAAGCAGCCTCATTCCGTTATCGGAGGTATTGTCGTGGAGGCTGAACTTTCCGACTGTTGGACCAAAGACATTTTCTTTTCCCACCTTGGTGTTGAAGTCTCCAAGCACGATTTTTATGTCGTGGCGGGGGCTGCGCTCATAGGACTCTTCAAGGCGCTCGTAGAAGCTGTCTTTGGTCTCATCGTCCTTATCTTCTGTCGGAGCGTGCGCACAAATCAGGCTTATGTTGAAAAATCTTGCCTTGACACGGATTATGGCAAGTCGTTCGTTCACAGGTGTGAATCGCAGGACATAATACCGTAGTCGCTTGCCAACCACGAATCCGCAGCCAAAGTCATGCTTCTCCGCATGGTCGCTGTAGTAGATATCACAGGATGCTTGCCGTGAGCAACCCTGTCCCTTCCATCGCATTTCTTGGATTGCAGTGATATCAGCTTTGTATCTTTCTAAGATATCTATCAGTTGGATAGAGGCACCATCCCAATTAAGAAGCACAGCCTTGCTGTTCCCTTTAAAGGCAGGGAGCCCGCCGCTCAGATTAGCCGTCAAACTAACGGTTGCCAGTTTGCCGTTTCGAGAGGACACCACATAGAGGTTTGAGTCGACTTGAGACGAGTTCGACATGGATACTGCTGGCCTCACCAGGTTGAGGCAGTCAGACACGTTGCCATGTGAAGATCGCCCCTTGGCCCTCACGCGTTGTCTTGTGAGGATCGTCCTCCCAAACTACTTCTATTTTAATATCAAAACAACTTCTTTTTTAATAACGTCCGAACGCTTTATATCAAAACCACTGTACATGTGATTACACTTATATTGTATTTTTTTGATATTTTTAAATAGCAACCCCTTAATACTTAATGTTGCACTAGTTTTTTTTCCAAACAAAAAATTTTCAGCATATAAATTGGAAAAAAATACGTCCGCATGTGACGTCCGACACGCTGGATTTGCCCATATAGTTTTACAAAATTTTTAAGCAAATAAATTTGTCTGGTTACCTCTGATGTTATATTTTTATATTAGTTAAAGAAAGTAAAGACCCGAAATCAACAAAATGATGTTATTTTTATTAGGTTAATTTTTTATTCTTTTATCAATTGTCTTTATTGCAAGACAAACATGCAAAATTATCCCAGTTTCCTTGTACCTATGTTTATGCCGACATAGCATACTGCAACATAAGCTCATAAACTCGGTCAACTTTTGCTTGTTCAAGTCTTGGATATTAATTTGCAATAATTGATTAACTATATTTAACTATCAATAATTCGCAGTAATTGATTATGCAATAAATATATTAAATTAACATTAATACAGGGTGTCCCAGACCTAAAGGACAATCCAGCCGGGGGTGATTCCTCATGATGAGACGAGAAAACTTCGAAGTTAAGCTAAATATTTACTATATACATCGTGTATAATATATTCTCATACAACTTTTCAACCATTAATATAAATGAAATGATACAAGTAAGCAACGTATTTTTTCGATAAAGCTTCCGTCATATATAAAACATGGGCCAATAAGTCCCGAGACTAACTACTAGGTGGCACCTCTAACGAAATATCGATATAATGTTTTGATAGCTCCAACCGTCAAACAATACGTGTAAAAATTTCATGGCAATCTAACGTTTAGTTCAGAAGTTGCAGTGACTTAAGTGACACTACTGTTGATATTTTCAAAATAATGGATTTAAAGCAACTCCGTGTGTTGATTTATCACTATTTTTTTTATGGGAAAAAATACCGTCCAAGCTAAGCAATGGTTTCGAAAGTGTTATTCGGACTCTGCGCCGTCAAAAGCAGCCATTTGTCGATGGTATGCTGAGTTTAAACTTGGTCGTACAGACACAAATGATGCTAAACGTTCAGGACGCCTAAATGAGGCAGTTGTTCCACAAAACATAAAAAAAGTACACAAAATGGTATTGGCCGACCGTAAAGTGAAGGTGCGCGAGTAAGCTGAGGCTCTGAAGATTTTGAAAGGCAGTGTGGGAACAATATTACAGGAACTTTTTCGACTATCGAAAAGGGAAAACAATCAACAGCGATTATTATATAGCTTTGTTGGAGCGTTTGAAGGATAAAATCGCAAAAAATCGGAAATTGACGAATTGGGCTTCGAATTGTTTCCTCATCCACCGTATTCGCCAGATTTGGTGCCCTTCGGCTACTGGCTCTTTTCTGACCTCAAAAAATTCTTGCCGGCAAGAGATTTGGCTCCAATGAAGAGGTGATGGCTGAAACTGAAGCGTATTTTGAGGCGAAGCACAAATCGTTCTACAAAATCGGTATTGAAAAGTTAGAAAAGCGGTGGAATGAAAGTATTGCTCTTGAAGGAACCTAAAAAAAAAAAAATAAATAACTGGCCATTTCAGCCCTTGAAAGGACTTTGACCTAGCTTTTTATGATCAATTGAGTTGTGCGTATTATTAAGTTTGTACATAATTGACCGATAACCGGACGTACAGGTTTAACGCAGACTCCAAACGGCGATGAACGGAATGCTCTTGTTCTCAAGAAGCTTTACATGGCCTTTTGATTACTCTCTGAGGTTTGCCATTGTCTGCAGAGAGGTGGCGGCCGTACAGAAATTAATTGTGTGTGTTATTTTCTGTTTATTAGCTATCAACGATGAAGCGACTACGTGCCGTCATAGTAAATAAACTCAGGAAGAGATCCGGTGGAAATCGGTCAGTTAGAACAAAAGTGCTCATAAAAATTGTAAAGAACGATAAATCAAAATTCCCAACGTCAATCAGAAAATTATTAGCCGACTTCAACATATCAAGAGGATCTCTTCATAACGTTCTGGTGTCAGACCTAGTATGCACGGCTTACAGGAAACGCAAAGTTTATGGAGTTTCGGATGCAACCATAAAAAAAGACAAGAATGAGTATCTGATCTACTTGCTTGGCACGGTGGCGATGAATTTGTTTTTTTCTGATGAGAAACTTTTTGCACTGCAGCAGTCACACAACGTTTCAACCGATCGAATATGGTTTTTTTTCGAATACTGACATTCCTACAAAGCAGAAACATGTACCAAGGTTCCAAAGTGCCGCATCAATTATGGCGTGGGTTGATATTTGCAGTCGTGGAAAACTTCCGTTGGTTTTAATCGATATAGGGCGCAAAGTAAACTCTGAATATTAGAAAACTGAGGTTTTGGAAAAGGCCTTATATCCGAACCTGAAAGCTTAATACGGAGATGAATACTATGTATTCAAACAGGACGGTGTTCTTTCTCATACCGCCAAAATCGTTCAAGACTGGTGTAGAATCAATTTATGTGATTTTTTTACGAAGCATGAATAGCCCATCTCTCCTGATTTCAATCCTTCAGATTCAAATATTTTCTGCATTTTTTTTTTCTGCGACATAATTTTTGTGTGTTCCCGAGGATTCATTGCCAAGGATATTTTTTTACGTAGAATGACATCTTACAGCGCATTTTGTATGGGCTCATTTTAACACATTTTTGCAAGCAAATGTAGCGTTTTTTTAACTCTTTGAGATATAAATACACCCCTTAATATTCATCATTGAAAGATATTCATCCTACCATGAAACGAATATTAACTTTTGATGTTGTCACTTCTTTAATAAATTCATAAAATGGTAAAATCTAAGAAGAAAAATCTGTAATTTTTAACCGACTTCAAAAAGGAGGAGGTTCTCAATGTATGTACACCGATAACTCCTAAAGCACTTGCCCAATTTCCATAATTTTTGTCAACAGATAGATACCATGCATGCGGTGGTCCTTTTTTAAATAGTGGGCGATATTCGACAAAGGGGCGTACTGTATTTCTGTTAATATTGACACTAGGGTACTGAAATTAACAGTAAAAATAACGGGGTAGACAGAATTATTACAAATTACTGTCAATAAAAGGGCGTTATTTGACAAAAAGATGTGGCAATATTAGAATCACACTGTATCTCAAATAATATTGACACTAGGGTACTGAAATTTAGTGCATGGATAGGCACAGGTATAACAAATTACGGTCAAAGAAGTGGCCGTTATTCGATAAAGGGTGTGGCAATATAAGAAAAAAACTGTATCTCAGTTAATATTGACACTAGGGTACTAATATTTGGTATGCAGGTAGATGAGTGGGTAGAATCATTACAAAAGTAAGCGAGATTGTACAAAAGGTGTGGTACTTTAAGGAAAGTACAATAAATCGGTTAATACTGATACTTGGGAACTGAAATTTGGCACATGGTTAGGTAAAATCATTATAAAGTCCGGTAAATAAAGTGGGCGTGATTGGATAAAGGGCGTGGCACTTTAATAAAAATTGTAAAGAGACAGAAATGGAAAATACCCAACAAACTTTCAGGAATTAATAAAACAAATTTTTTAAGAACAAAGTGTCATGTTTGAAATTTCACTCAAGAATACTATTACATAAAATTTTTTGTATTCTCTAAAAAGGAAGAAATAAAAACTTTTTGACAAAAAAACAAACCATCGACTTCAAAATCACTACGAAGTAAAAAATAATTCTAAATAAATTTTTCAATTAATTTCTCGGTCAAATTTTAAAAGTTATTTATATATATTATAATATTGGAAATGTTATCATTTTCAGTTTTTCTAATTTGTTTTATTATCAACAATATAATAACTGCTTCATAAACATAAAAGCTTTGAAGTCACGTGACATTTACGTACTCTAATTGATTTCTCTCTTAAACTAATTTAGATCCCATTCTGCAATTTTTATGGTTAAATTTATGAATGTTAAGCTTTATTTTGCCGTTAAAAAAATTAAAATTAAAATGGCTGAAGTTGTTAAAAAAAAAGATTTGAAATACTTACTTCCGGTTTAAGACTGGAAAAAAAATTAATATTTAAAAACTGATCAAAAAATCAAAAAGAGCGGTAAATTTCCTATAATACAAATTAAAAAGAAAAATAAATAAATAACTGGCCATTTCAGTCCTTAAAATTAACTTGACCTAGCTTCTTATGATCAATTGTGTTGTGCGTGTTATGAAGTTTGTACACAATTGACCTAGAACCCGACCTACAGGTTTAACGCAGACTCCCAACGGCGATGAACGGAATATGTTCTTGTTCTTAGGAAGCCTTACATGGCATTTTGATTACTCTCTGAGGTTTGCCATTGTCTGCAGAGAGGTGGCGGCCATACAGAATAATCATTTTAATTCAAATAATTTTCTGTCGCTGTTGGGGTTCGAACCCGGGTCTCCAGGTTCATTGACATAGCGGCCACGCACTTTAACCAACTACGCCACGGACGCCACAAATTACATTCTTTATTTTATAATAATTATCTTCAATATAAAAATAAAATTAAAAAAAAAAAACTTTTCCGTCAATCTGGTGAATTCTATAGAATCCCATAACTTAACAGCTAAACCTCAAATCAAAAACATGTAATGTGAACACTTTCATATCCCCTAGAAGTACAAATATGCCCAATATGAACGAATTTCAAAAACTCACTTTTTTTTTGTTGTTCGCTTCACTTGAAATGCCCCCATATATTTTATTACTTGAAGCGCCCTCTATCAAAAATTTTTGAAACTTCTGATAGCCTTTCTCTTAAGGGAGTATTCCTGGTGGGAAGGCTGTTTTGGACCCTTTTTGAAAAACTTCTCATTTGAAAACGCAAAGAGTTATTTAAATTCAGTTTCTTTTTTATTGTATTAAGAACATATTAAATTAAATAAAAAAAAAATTTCCCTTTGTATGAGGGCTGTTCAAACAGCTGTCGGCCTTGAAAGTTTGGCGTCGAAAAAAGGGTATGCTGCTTGCGGCCCGGATAACTCTACTTCGGATCATCTGAAATGGAAAAAGTAAACGGCGTTAGATTCAGTACAGATGCTATTCTGGTCCCTACTTCAGTCATAGTTTCCCGATTATTTTTTACAAAAAGGCGGTCATTGAAAAATGAAAAACCGATTTTGGGTCTTTTTTTTGTAGTTTGGTGTAAAAAAAAAATAGTAAAAAATTGTTTAAAATTGTGATTGAGGTAGGGACCAGAATGGTGACAATTCTGCGTCGATTGCACTTTGTTTCATAAAAATCGGTTCAGAGCTACGGGCGCAATCTGGGCCGCAAGCTCGAAAAACGTGAAATGAAAAATACATGTTGCATGCAGTTTTAGAAATTCGACAATTCTGCGTCGGTTGCACTTGATTTCATCAAAATCGGTTCAGTAGAACCGGAGAAAAGTGACTTCGAAATTCAAAAACGTGATTTTGAAAAAAACTCAAAGAAAATTTTGGGCAGTAAAAAATTTTTTTTTGTGAAATACTTACATATATCAATCTGCAATGCCAGCCCCATAAAGAACTCCTTCCTCTTCTTCAAAAAATGAGGACTCATCGGCTCTTTGTGCTCTTCGAGCAGCTCTACCTTCTTTTGATCTGGCTTCGGACCTCATCATCATATGTGACGTTGCCAATCGGTATGCCCATTAGGTTCATTATTTGAAGCATTGGCAAAAAACTTTCGTTAAATATGACAGTTGCAATATAATTGGCAATCTCAATAGTGCGTGCCCCGGTGTGCATATGCTTCGGTGCGTATGACCACAGCACTGCGTTGAAAGATTCGTTGCTGTTTTGATTTTCGGAGCTAAGGCATCTGTTCAAAAAATCATCGGCTGACAGTGCTTCGTAAATAGGTTTGATTACTTCCTGGACTCTCTGATTTAGTGGTGCATACGTATGCTTGAAGCTGTCGATTGTCCCTTCTGCTACCGCCTTTTGCCAGGCGCACCACCTCGAAGCACCGGTCGGACAGTTTTGGTGCTGTGGAGCTTCATCAGTCGAGATTTTGTGCAAAAACGTTGCCCAAACAGCCTTCTTCATGTAAGCAACCGACTCTGGATGACGACGAATAGCGAGGCCATAATATGTTGTTAGTTCAGAGATGACTTTATCTGTGAGTTTGCCTGCACCCTTGCCGCCAATGCATCTGTTCTCTTTTTTGGACTTGCGGAGTATACATTCTTTTTTTAGACGATTGGGTCGCCATCGTACGTATCGTCGTCTTTAAAAGCTTTGAATGTTTTCGACTCGCCATCGCCGATATACTTGCAGTATTTTACGCCATGCTTTTCGACTGATATGGCGAACATTTCCTCTATCACATCCACCTCCATCTTCGCAGAGCTTTCTTGATGATTGGCACGGCATTCCTCTTCGTGGTCTTCAATCCAAAATTCATATGCCAGTTGGTTCTTCTTTCTTAGCTTCCCAATACTTGCAACTGTTGCATACGCTGGACTTTACAACAGAGTCGACTATTTTTTTACGTTTTTTCCAAGTGCCATCACCTGATACGGTAAACACTGTTGGGTCGCACTGTGGATCGGCTGTGATCATGGCATCTTTCTCTTCTTTCGCAGCTTTTGAAAGAGTGTATCCATAGATCGCGCTTGCAGCTGTATGAAAGTTCTCCAGGGCAGTGTAGTATAACGAGTTACCCACACCTCTGCCGATATCCACGAGGCCACAAAACGTGTTAATCAGGGTTGTTGTGAAAACCAAGTCTGATTTGCATTTTTGTCGGAATTGCAAACCGATATCGATTTCAAATGGTGTCATGGAATCTGATTGGTTTTTCTTCTTTCCGAACATAAACGAAATCGATATTCGAAACAGCTGTTCTGCTTTACTGTCAACAAAATTGTTTTTCTTTTGTATTAAATTAATAATGTTGATAGTGTGCGCGTTTTAAATATTTATTTATTGAACAATAAAGATTTATTTAAACAATAAAATTTTAAAAGACAATATGAGTGCCGCAGTGGTAGCGTTTTTGCTAATAGAGGAGGACGAAATTGATGAAAAAATAAAACGGAGAGTTTAAAGAGACCACAGCAATGTCCTACAGCTGCCGGAGTCAATGTGAGAAAAGTTAAAGTTTTGGTATGTGTTTACAAATGTGTACAAATGTTCATTTTGCAGATTCATAGCTCAATATCGGTTCAACTACGTCCATGTACTTACATTTCAATAAATTACCATAAAGCAAACACAAAAAAGGCACAATTGTTTAATTCTGACAGCGATGACCTGCTCGATTTATTTCCGATAAGCAAATCGATAAAATCGGTTTCTGTGACACCTAAAACAGACACCGAAACCGATTCGAACACAAAATCGACAAAATCAGAATTCATGACACCTGAGCGAAATTTTTGTCGGTTTTAATTCTGATTCCGACAGCAATCGGTTTCTGTAACAACCCTGAATGCCTTTCAGGGCCCAATGGCAAAAATCAAGTGGCGGTTCATCAAATATGATTTGCCAACCAAAGACGACGAAAAAATGTATGTAGTGGTCGGGCAAGCGCAGTGAACACCAATTTTGAAGCCAATTCCATATGGCGATGCTTTTTTTAAACTCGATTTTTCCTTCACATTTGGCACATATCACCAGATTAGCAATCGCAGAGAAAACTGTATAAAACTCCAAAATGCAATTCTCCGTTTTGTTGTCAATGTTTATGTCTTCGTTTCATTATTTTTACATTTTTTTGCTGATGTACTTGTGAATTCGGTGTCCTCATATCTTTCGTGTTGGTTACCACGAAACTGGCGTTTTAAGGGACGAGTTTTTCGATTGCTACCAGTGTTTCTTTTATTTTTATTTCTATTACTTTTTCTATCCATTGTCTTTAGCACAAAAAAAAATTTTTATCAAAACTGTACTTTTCAAAACTGTATGCGCGCGCGCGTCCGGATTATAACTTAATTCAAAGTGAACTAAACGCTGCCAACATTCGAATACCTAAGCTCTAAAATGTGTATTCATTTATTTTTAAAATGCGTATACAAACAAGTTATTACCTACTAAAGAACGCGTTGAACGAAATTCGGTGGTTGCTTCAAACCGTTGCATTCAAAAAGTAGCCAAATTAAGCAAATCGCATTTTGCCGAATACATTGCTGGACAAATAAGGCCATATTTCCTAAGGTATTTCGTATATAAAAAAACCCTTTTAGGACGATATTCTCAGATATCAAGCTATAAAAATATGCAAAAATAAAATCGAAAAAAATTTTTGCCAAATAAGAAAACTCCCTCAATCTTGAGTTAGGAATGCTCCCTCTTTATACTAAATGTCAACAAAATTGCTCCAGCCGCTTAGTCAGATATTTATTACTGCATAAAAAAACAAATCAACAAGAAAAGCAGCAACTAAAGGAAAATCACAGTATAGTTCTAAGTTTGTATGTACATTATTTTGGAAAAGTCTTATTATTATATTAAAATGTGTATTAAAACGTCTCAATAAACAAAAATTGAAATAAAGGAAAACCACACAACCCCACACACAAGCAAACAAAATATTTTCAATGCTAAAAACAAACTATCTGCTATTCCTTGGTCAGGAGAATTGTAATTCTTTATTTCATCAAAATTTTTCTAGCCATTATATTCCAAATTTAGAGTTTTATGACACATGTTTACTTTGATTATTTCTTTTAGGAAAATAAAACTTTACAAGAAAAATCCCTAAACTTCTAGCAAGAAAGTATTTTACTTCATTCATTAAGGTATAATATACGTGTAACAACCAAAAACAGGAGCTGTTTTCAAATTTTTGTTTTTTTTTTTTAGATATAAGAAGTTATTATTATTTTTTTTAATTTATGCAATAAATTGCACATAAAAATACTTTATAAAAATATTTTTCTTTTTTTTTAAATACTGTTCTGGCTTTTAGAGGGCGCTGAAAATGGCATTGAAAAAAGACATCCAAAACGGTTCGATGGATATGGCACTTCCCATGTATCGGAAACAAAAAAATCAAATGACATTTTAAAGCATAGGCCATATATTAAGCATCCCCCCCACGCACGACCACCGGGGTTTTTTTTTTAATTATGGCGGAAGTTGGAGTAAAAAGTTAAAAAAATAGATACATTTTCGTATCATGTTTATATTAAAAAAAAACAAAAATAAAAAATCGATGCTTGAATTTAGGGGGGATGCTTAAAGGACAAAATAACGAACAAAATGCAAAAAAATTCATTTAAATTGAACCAATAGATTTCGAGTTATCTTTTGAACCGTTTTAAAAAGACTAGTTTCGAGGAAATCGCGTCTAAAGTTTTTTATTTGTTCTATGGAACTTAGACATATGTTAACGAAGACCGTTATAACTTCTGTTTTTTTTTAAATATCGATTTAAAAATGTGTATGCATATTCTTAAAACTATAAAAAACACATTAACAAAAAAAAGTTTTTTTTTTCGAAAGATTTACACGTACCTTAAGTAAAAAGTTACAGCAAATCAAAGTTTCAGTCCAAATTTTATTTTTAATTATATTTTTAGAAAACACTTAGTTTTTTTAAATAAAAAACATGCCTTAACCTTCATCCGCATTCCTTTTTTTAATACATAAAAGAATTTCTGTCATCAAATTGATGACACTTAAAAATTCCAAGTTTGTACTTATAAATAAAACAATTAAAAAATATTTTTTTATGTTTTGATTGAATCCATCTCTATTTATGATTTTTATCAAAAAATATATATTATTTTAATTATATTACATCAATTGAATTTATATTACCCGATAATAGTAAAAAAAAGAAAATTAAAATGATTGCTTGTCGTCCCACAATTCACTCAAACACTCCCCATTTTTTTTTTTTAGCTCTGAATCAAGGATTTCAGGTGCAGTACCTATTCAGTAAAGTCTGCGTTGGTTCGAAATGGGGTGATAGATTAGTTGGAAGAAAAGGGCAATCAAGTGAAACATGTGTATCGCGGTGGAAAGCCAAAGAAACATGTGAATTTGAATCAGAGGCAAGTCTTATACCTTTACCTCAGTCAACTCAAGTTATAAGGCAATCTCATCCTCAAACTTCTCTACCATCAACTACATCTTCAAGACGTAAATATTGATGAATTCTTTATTTCAGTTCATTAGAAATGTGGAAAAAAATTACAAATTCGAAAGATTAAGGCATAGGATCATGGCCTGGCCGGGAATCGAACCCAGGACCTCCCCATTAAAAAAATAATACATTATTTACCTTGCCTGGCAGCAAAGGAAAGAGTGGAAGAATTATTAGAACGAGCAAGTGGCAATGGTTCAATTGAATATTGTATTTTTTTGTCTTTTGACATCAATAAAATTTTTTCATCTAACACTGCTTGTTCTCTTGTTTGTTGATTGAAAAAATCATTATCTAAATTATCACTATTATAGTTACCACAATCAAATTAATTTTCACTTGGTATATAATCTTCATCTCTATCACTTTCGAATAGATCACTATCATCAGTAGGATAATTATCGAACCAAGAATTAGAATCCATTTTTGTAAATTTTATATTAGCGGTATTCACGATCTGGAGTTTATGGTCTTGTATTCTGTATTTTTGATAAGTTTGATATTTGTAGTAAATTTGATAGCTTTACAAAAACAAAACATGAACATTTTCCAAATACTATAAATACTAAATTGACAATGGTGGAACCCTATTGTAAATTTTGCATAGTATTTGTGTATTTGAAAAACAGCTGACTTGACGTTCTATGGCAGCACTGCTGTGTATACAAGGTAGCACTGTAAATTTAATTTGTTCTAAGAAAATATGGCAAAATTTGTTTGCGCTGTAAGTAATTTTTCTCAAGAAAAACTATAGGAGTGCTCACATTCTGCAGCAAATTCTTCAAAAGAATCCAGATCGTGAATACCGCCATTATTTCTTAAAAAAAATGCGTAAACAATGCAAATAACTGTGTATGCGTTGGGAAGCAAACAAAGACTGGCCGAAGAACAAAATAATGACGAAAAAAAGAGAGGAAATAATGCAGCAAAATAAATACACCTGTTAGAATATAGCGTCATCAATTTGATGACAAATACTTATTAAGGAAATTTTTTATACAGCACATATGTGACATGTGAGCACAAATCTGATACCAAAAATAAAAAATTTATACACGATTTAACCATTGAGCCAAAATCTCAGATCGGTTCCATAAAAAACACAAAGAATATAAGCATTTTAAATCAAAAATTTCTGAGGATGAAGGTTAAATACAGCTAGTTTTAAAATTGTGGCATATTTTAATAAGTTTATTTCTTTTATAATTCTTAAAAAACATATTTTTTAAGAATTATATTGTGAGCTTAATGCCAAATAATTCATGAAGCAACAGGTTGCTACAACAACAAAGTTCTTTGCAGAACTTAAACCAAGCTGACTAGACCATGGTTTCGTCGGACGCTACTCCGACTCATCAGTAGTCTCAGTGGTTATAGCAGTCCACTAACTTTGACAAGCTAATAGGCGCAAGATCAATAAAACCAAAGAGGAATTATAGAAGCGCTATACTTTGTCAAAGCAATGTTTTTCTACTCTTTTGCTAGTCGCAAAATTTCAAAAATTTGACTGCATTGATTCTGCAAAGATTTTGTTGTTGCGCTTTTTTGTTTACTTCTTTATCACGTATCAATCTAGGTTCCAACATTTTGTTGGTATTAAACCATAGAAGGCGTGAAGAAGGTTTTTTTGAAAGCAGATGTTTATTATATGCGCAGACATATAATATTACATCATGTTTTCGTAGGTCGTGCTCGCACCAGTTTACATGAGTTATAAAATTGTGGCATATTTTAATAAGTTTATTTCTTTTATAATTCTTAAAAAACATATTTTTTAAGAATTATATTGTGAGCTTAATGCCAAATAATTCATGAAGCAACAGGTTGCTACAACAACAAAGTTCTTTGCAGAACTTAAACCAAGCTGACTAGACCATGGTTTCGTCGGACGCTACTCCGACTCATCAGTAGTCTCAGTGGTTCTAGCAGTCCACTAACTTTGACAAGCTAATAGGCGCAAGATCAATAAAACCAAAGAGGAATTATAGAAGCGCTATACTTTGTCAAAGCAATGTTTTTCTACTCTTTTGCTAGTCGCAAAATTTCAAAAAGTTGACTGCATTGATTCTGCAAAGATTTTGTTGTTGCGCTTTTTTGTTTACTTCTTTATCACGTATCAATCTAGGTTCCAACATTTTGTTGGTATTAAACCATAGAACACAATTAATATGTGTCACAATATAATTCTTAAAAAATAAGTTTTTTAAGAATTATAAAAGAAATAAACTTATTAAAATATGCCACAATTTTAGAACTCATGTAAACTGGTGCGAGCACGACCTACGAAAACATGATGTAATATTATATGTCTGCGCATATAATAAACATCTGCTTTCAAAAAAAAAAAAAAAACCTTCTTCACGCCTTCTATGGTTTAATACCAACAAAATGTTGGAACCTAGATTGATACGTGATAAAGAAGTAAACAAAAAAGCGCAACAACAAAATCTTTGCAGAATCAATGCAGTCAAATTTTTGAAATTTTGCGACTAGCAAAAGAGTAGAAAAACATTGCTTTGACAAAGTATAGCGCTTCTATAATTCCTCTTTGGTTTTATTGATCTTGCGCCTATTAGCTTGTCAAAGTTAGTGGACTGCTATAACCACTGAGACTACTGATGAGTCGGAGTAGCGTCCGACGAAACCATGGTCTAGTCAGCTTGGTTTAAGTTCTGCAAAGAACTTTGTTGTTGTAGCAACCTGTTGCTTCATGAATTATTTGGCATTAAGCTCACAATATAATTCTTAAAAAATATGTTTTTTAAGAATTATAAAAGAAAAAAAAAATACAGCTAGTTTGCTTTTCATAAGTTGAACTTTGTATAAGTTGTCCAGTCGATGAATGCTGGATTTGACTTACAGCTCTATTCTGCTTGTTAACATCACAAGGAATTGTAAAGATGCTCCAAAGATCATATATTGTAAAGAGGTTTCATGAACTTAACAGAGCACTGTTAATGTTAATTATACGCGGTCGAGTTTAATTCCTATCGAAAGCATCACCGTCAGTGTTGCCAGAAAATTTTTGAGGGTGTAGCTAAAAATGCTACAAAAAATAGCTAAAAAGAGCTAAACAATTTTTTTTGTAGCTAAAAAATGAAGCTAATTTTTAAAAACAACTTAGTATATTTTGTTAATTCAGTTAAATTTTTTTTTTAAATTTTGTGTACATAAAAAAAACAACAAAAGGAATATATTTTCTATGCTAAGGTACATTTTGATCAGTAAAATACACTTTCAATATACTAATATTTTTTTTAAAACGGTTATGTGTTAATTAAAACAAAAATTAATGAAAAGGCCAAAAAGTCTAGTTTTAAATAAATACATGTATTAATATTTATATGCAGGCACAGTTTTGTAAGTGTATACCATCAGTTCAGATCTCAAATTTCATACTATCATTACTATTAATATCTGAACTATCAGAATCTTCATCTTTGTAAATATCTTCCCGTTTCATAAATTTTACGAGATCGTCATTTATAATGTAATCATGGCAACATTTGTTTATTTTTTAAGACATATCTTACCCCTTCATTCTGTATCACGAAATATGCTTACTAAAAATAAGCAAAACACGATAAGCAATATGTAGGTTTATATATAGAAGAAAGTAGTGCTGATCGTTTCTTTTTTGTCGTTCATGCCTTGTTTCGTGATACGAATGATCGGCTTAACATACTATGGCATTTGACATTAACAATTTAATTGGATTTCTTTGTTTTGTTTTTATAAGATTCATTATCGAAAACGTTATCTCTTTTTCAGCGTTGCTTAACGGTAAAAGTAAAAACTAAAAAACGAATTTAGTAAGATCAGAGAAAGGGTTTTCGTTTAAAGCACCCTTCCATTCTCTTACTTCTATCCAAAAATCAATAGAAGACGATACTTCAGTCCATGGATAAGTGTGAAGTTTTCTCCATTGGATTTCATCGTATATATAAGTTGGAAATGTCTCAAAAAAAAAATATCGGTGGTAACAATTGATCACGAAAATATTGCATTTCTTAACCAAACAAAAGTAGTAGTTAAAAATAGCTAAACTCGAAAAATAAGAAGCTAAAAAAGTAGCTAGGAGCTAAAACACAATTTTTGGAGCTAAATGAGAAAAAAAGAAGCTAAATCTAGCTACAAAGTAGCTAAAATGGCAACACTGATCACCGTGAATGATATTTTTTCACTCTCCCACGAGCACAACAAAATTTTTTGAGAGTGGCAGCTCTCGTCTCAACTTGAGACGAATGCATGAATGAAACTTCCACTATTTTTACCGTTTTTCATTTGTATGCATGTGTGTTCGCCCCGTAGCTGACATAATATAAATTTGCGATATCTGACCTTTTTTCCGATCTTATTTGTTAGGCATGATTTTTTTGTTTTTGGCTAGCTTTGTGTTGTTGTTTTGAGTATTGTTTGTGTTGTTGGTATGTGTTGTTTAAAAAAACCTGAGAAAATGTCTATAATTGATTCAATTATTTTTAAGAAATGATAAAAAGTTAAAATAAAATGTAATACGTACACATATGTACACATATTAACTACATAAGCTTAAATAATAAAAAAAAAATTACTGAAAAGATATAAATTCTTTGCCTCACATTTAATATTTTTTCAAATTTTATAATTATTTATTAAAAAATTGTTTATAAAAATAATATATAACGCGAAATTAAAAAAAAAATTATGTCAACCGCCGGAATTGAACCCGCGCCTCCGCGATATTACCTAAGCTTAAATAATAAAAAAAAACAAAAACAAAATGACTGAAAACAAATAAGTTCTTCGCTTGAAATATACAAATTATTATAAAAATGACAAATTACTTACTAAAAATTGATTAAAAAAAATAATAAATAATGCATATTTTAAGAAAAAAGAAATCATGCCAGCCGTAATAACGAAAAAAAAAAATCATGCCAGCGCCGGAATCGAACCCGGGCCTCCGCGATAACTTCCAACAAAATTGCATTATGCGAAAAAATATCAGTTTGCTAGAAATTAAACAAAATTGCGAAAAAGTGCGTTGTTGCAAATTTTCGTTATTTTTGTTGATAGAAATAGCAATTACAAACACAATCGCAAATTTTAAATGATTTGTGCTCTTCGCAACAAGAAGCAAACCTGTTTTTCTGAGTAGCGCAGCATGTTTCACGATTTCATGAAGAACACAACATGTTTCACTTCTCGATGGCCCGTCAGGTTCGCTCACGAAATTCTGTTAAAATAACATTTTGGAGGTCTTCTCTTTTTATGTGTTGTTCTTTACAATATATGCTTTTTGGATGCTCTTATTAATGTTCTTGTTATGTAAAGTAAATTTTCATATTCTGGCAAATCATTAACAATTTGAAAGCTCTAAAAAGCTGTTAAAGTTCACCACGTATGGTGAAAATGTTAAAGCCTGGGAAACAAAGCGTCAGCTTTTTTTATTGCTTATTTCTTGCTTATTTTGTTTGCTTGTGTGTTTTTTTTTTTAAGACAAGTAAGATGGAAAATGTTAAGAAATAAGTAATTTACTGACTGCTTTCAATTGATTTAAGTTTCAATATTAATTTTTTTTTAATAGCAAAGCAATGTTTGAGTGTTTTGCAGTCTTTAAAATTTATTTTTTTCTATGATCTTCTTCAGTATCAATGCTTAGAAGAAGTTAGAAGTAAGAATTATAGGCCTATTACGGTTCACAACACAACAGTCATTTGTGTCTTCAATGTGTGAATTGCTATTACGGTAGACAACAATACAATTGAATGCACTCCACTATTGTCTGTCAGCAATGCTGTATTTTCAAAACACTTATTATGATACACAACAGTTGTGCTCAATTGTATTCTTATCTGTCAAATTTTGAAAACAGCTTATTTGGTGTTGTGTTGTAGCAGCGTTAAGCAGAAAAATGGCTTTAGCAAGGTAAGATTAATGTGAAATAGAATTAAAATTGTGTCTTTTTGTTAAATTTATGTATTTAGTATCCAACATATCGCAACTTGAGTTGCTTGTAAATAAAATGGAGCAGAATCCAGCGACTGCTCGAGGACAGCGACATTTTGGACAAAGCAAGCAGGCACAAGATAACTTTTGGAACTCAAGTGGATTGGAGCGGTCTCGGAGTTGTCTTTTGCTTCGTGCTGGCGGCACATCATCTTCATCGCCACATGACCACAAAAAATTTTGATTTCCATCACTTTTAATTATAAATTTTGCACAATAAATAAATTTTGCAGCAAATAATCTGATTTGTTTTGTTTGTCAGCTGATAGCTACCAGTTGCACTGTTGCCACTATTTTGAAACATTTAATTTGTGAAACTTTTAATTGCTGTGGGAAAAAGCCATTCCTTTGATATAGTTCGGCTTTTTAGTATTTCGCTCCCTATTTATTTTTTGCTTGGTCAAAAAAATATATTTATGATTTATTTACTTATGAATTATGCTCTTTTTAAAGTGTAAACGTCGTATTTTGGCATTTTTGCCCTAGTTTTAATATTTGTGGGATTTTCCTGGTATTAAATTATTGTGGGAAAAATTGTGTTTTAATGAGAATTTGTAGTGGCAACTTGACAAGCTGTCATAAGTGAAAAATTCCACATACTTTCCACAATCAAAAGAAACAACAATGTATTGTTGTGAACCATCATAGCGCATTTCTGTTGTGTCTACTCGATTGGTGTGTTTACTTGAAAGAAGACACAGCCGTATTTTGCTGTGAACCGTAATAGGGCTATATATCTTTTAAGAATAGAATAAGAAAGACGGCAAAGGAAAAATTCATAATAACAACATACGAACAAACCAAGAAATTTATTTAACGCCACGAGGAAGAAATAATAACACAAGCATACAAAGGTAACAAAACGGTAGCTATGGTCAAAAACGAATACAAATAAAAAATGACAAAACTATTAGAAGACAAACATACATACAAAACAACAAGAATCGACCCAACCAACAAACTACAAAAAAAAAAAGAAGTTATATTTCAAATTTTTAAGATAGTTGGTTTGGTGTTGTGTAGAAGAAGCAAAATGGATTCATCTAAGTATGTTAAGTTAAATTAAAACTAAATTTAAAATTAATTTTTTGTTAGTAATTAATTATGTTGAAAATATTTATATATATTGAAAACAAATATTTCGAGCTCTAGACCAAGCATGTTGACAACAAGACAACATGAAGAACAAAGAAGGCAACAACCAACAACAACAACGGCTCTGTATAGAGCAAATCACACAGCTTGACTATACAGACTGTTTCATTGGCCGCTACACCAACTCATCAGTAGCCTTTGTATGACTTTACACTGTGATCCACTCAAGCTACTTTGGTTCTACATATACTGCCAATATGCCGAGAAAGTTACCCGGAATTTATTTTTGACAGAGAACGCTTGAATTTTTGTAACTGAGTTCTTATCTACTTTTTGATGCATACTGTACCAAGGTTAACAATCTAGATCGTATCATACCTTTAGGCAGGCGCGGATCCAGGGGGGCTTTTGGGGGTTCAAACCCCCCCGAAATTCTAAAAGAACCTGTATTTAAATGTGATCTACTGATGTTTATTATGTGGGCTAAGAGTACCAAAAAGAAAAACATTGGTTTTTTATAATTTACTTTAAATATTCACACCCCTATGCTGTAAACGTTTGTAGCTGTTTCTATACGTATTGCTTACATACTGAATTCTGTTCCAGTTTTTGTTTGTTTTTGCGATATCGCGCCTGTAGCTGTAAACAATCACACATACAATCTCAACCTGAAATCACAAAAACACCGCATTTTTTGGATAAAATATATCCAAACACCGCACAGTTTTAATTTAAAAACCCACAGTTTCGATAGTATCAGAAGTGTAGACATAAAATTCCTTTTTATACAGTAATGGAGAAAAATTCCGGTTTTTGTAGTTTTTATTTATTTTGATGTTGGTTTTATGTTGGCCTTTTAGATTTGTATTCGGGTCAAATAAACAGAGAAATAACTTTTATTATTATAATTATCTTCACCCCAGCGTCAGCTTGTGGTATTTAACACAAAAAAATAATCCTGAACACCACACAATCATATGGAGTGAATATGGAGTGAAAGGTGGATGGCTATTTTGTTCGTAGCAAAGTTTTTTCCAATAAGTGGAATAATTTTTTCACATATTGCAGCAAAACACAAATTATAACCTTCTTTTGAAAAACCAGAGGCTCGAAATAGATTTTAGACTAACGGTTTCTTGAGCAAAGTTCAATTTGCTCCGTAGAACATTATCCACCCCTACGATTTTTTAAATTTTAAGAGCCGATGTTGAATATAAACCACACCTAAATGTCAAGTTTTTTTCTGCATTTCATTTGATATTTCTCAATTTCAGACTAACTCAATTCGAACCGTTGAAGTTATTCAGGCTTATTATGAAAATGGGCTTTCAAATCAAAATGCATATCGAGCACTTCGTGATTTTTTCGGTCAATTTAATCGTCCAAATGTGCGTACACTGGAAAAAAAATTTTTTAAATTGACGATAGTTGTTATTAATTTGACGATATTTGTGTTTAAAAAATAGCTTGCAACAAATTTCGTCAAAGTAAGAGCAAATGTGTTTAAAAATTTTGAAAATCGTATGAAAAAAAAGTCAAATTATGAACACATTTTATTCAATTTTAAGCTAATATATTTTTTTCAGTGTACAATCGGAAAAATCGTGCAAAAATTTGAACACTACAGGTCTGTAGGAGATGTGAAAACACGAGTGCATGCTCGTACAGCTCGTACTGCAGAAAATATTGCTGCTGTTCGCGATAGTGTGGCTGAAGAGCCATCCACCTCAACTCGTCGTCGTGCCCAACAATTGCACCTCTCACGCTCGTCGTTGATGAACATTATGCATAAAGACTTGCATTTACACGCTTACAAGGTGCAGTCGACTCAAGAACTAATTTTCAAGCGTCGTCAATGGTCAGAATGGTGGCAAGAAATGGCAACAGTGGATGATAAATTTTCCAAGAAAATCATCTTCAGTGATGAGACACATTTTCACCTCAGTGGATTCGTCAATAAGCAGAATTGCCGCATTTGGGCGAATGATAATCCTAGAGTGATTGTCGAAAAACCAATGCACCCACAAAGAGTGGCTGTTTGGTGCGGTTTATGGGCTGGCGGTACCATTGGGCCGTATTTTTTCCAAAATGAGGCCGGTCAGACAGTAACTGTGAATGGTGTTCGCTATCGTGAGATGATAACTAACTTTTTATGGCCCGAATTGGAAGATATGGATGTGGACGATGTGTGGTTTCAACAGGACGGTGCCACTTGCCACACAGCTAACGAAACAATGGCTCTTTTGCGCGACAAATTCAATGTCTGTGTTATCTCACGTGGTGGCGATTTCAATTGGCCACCAATCATGTGATTTGACACCGTTGGACTTCTTTCTTTGGGGTTATTTGAAAGAAAGGTGTACGTCGATAAGCCAGCAACAATTCAAAAGCTAAAGGATGAGATAGTTCGGCACATTAACGGCATAGAACCTCACTTATGCCTCGGCGTCATCGAAAATTTGGACCATCGGATGGAGGTGTGCCGCCGAGGTCGCGGCGGCCATTTATTCGATATTTTGTTCCATGCATAATTGAACCATACCAATATTATCATAATAAAAAGGAATGACAATAATTTCCTTAATAATTTGTGTTTTATTCAAAATCAACATCGGCCTTTAAAATTTAACTACCCTTTATATATATAACGTACATAAATATTTTTGAAACCCCCCCCCGAAATATATTCCTGGAACCGCCCCTGCCTTTAGGCATAGCCTTAATTCATTTGCATCTTCGAAATTTTATCACAGCGGCTTACTGCTATCAGAGCATATTGAAGTTGTTGTTATTTTTGCTGTTTAGCTCCTCCCTTTTTTCCACACTTTCATTTTAGGGTTCAGTTAGTATAACTGATGGTACACCTAAGATGGCGTGGAGACCATTTTTTTGTTATGAAAGACTTTGTTGTTTTTTTATGTGATAAACACACAACCAATCATTTATCTTAACATTTTTATGGGCGTGCTCTCCCAGAATATTTAATATTAATATTTGTATACGGCCTCTTATTATTTATATTGAAAACAAATTTTTCGAGCTCTAGGCCAAGCATGTTGACAACAAGACAACATGAAGAACAAAGAAGGCAACAACCAACAACAACAACAACGGCTCTGTATATAGCAAATCACACAGCTTGACTATACAGACTGTTTCATTGGCCGCTACACCAACTCATCAGTAGCCTTTGTATGACTTTACACTGTGATCCACTCAAGCTACTAAGGTTCTACATATACTGCCAATATGCCGAGAAAGTTACCCGGAATTTATTTTTGACAGAGAACGCTTGAATTTTTGTAACTGAGTTCTTATTTACTTTTTGATGCATACTGAACCAAGGTTAACAACCTAGATCGTATCATACCTTTAGGCATAGCCTTAATTCATGTGCATCTTCGAAATTCGATCACAGCGGTTTACTGCTATCAGAGCATATTGAAGTTGTTGTTATTTTTGCTTTGTATACGCATGAACGATTTACACTCTAAGAAAATCCCGGATCAGCCGGACTGGATAGAATGCACCTACGTGCTAAAACTTACCACCTATTGGCAAATTAAAGCCTCCACTAAGCACAATTGCTTGGCTTTTCAGCGGAAATCAAAATTAAGTAAAGAAATATTTTAAATTTGAGTATTTTTTGCGCTTATGTAAACATCATAAACATCATCGAATAAAAGCACAATCTTCATAATACGAAGATATACAAGACAACATCCAAAGTAATTCACCAGACCATATATAACCGCGTTCATAACTGCTGTCATTCAGCTTGGGGCTACTGTCCAACCCAAGATCCAACGTGGAAAAGAGATGCAACTCTCAAACACCAAACCAATACCAAACATAGCACAGATATACAAGTATTTATTGTGCAGGCACAATATATTTATATATTCGGGTCACTAAAATAAGGAAACACCGAGCTAAAGTTATTATTTGGATATGCATTTGGGCCAACGCAGGTAAAAACTTGTATGGAAAAGAGATAAACTCTGACACACCAAGCCGAGAGACACGGTGTGGACATAATATTGAGGGTTCCATATTACGGATGCATGTTCAAGAATTGGTATAACAAGAGAGGTATAAAGTATCTTAGTAGTGAAAGGATCGTTGAATTCTTTAGCCCATCTTTTAATGAAACCAAGGACACCTCTAGCCTTATTTACGACCAAATTAACTTGAAGATTGAAACGAAGTTTAGGATCCATAATTACACCTAAATCAAGAAAACTGTGTACAATTTCTAAGTTAGTATTATTTATAGTGTAATTTATACTATTAGCAATTCGACGTGAGAATGTCATTTACTTACATTTTTTAAGTTTAATTTTAAGAGGTTTAAATTACACCACTCCACTAGACTATTTAAATCGGATTGTAAGAGTTGTTGTTCTTCAGGCGATTTGCAAGTTAGAAAAAGTTTTACGTCATCGGCGTACATTAAGACGTTACAGTGTTTTATTACAGAAGGAAGGTCATTTATAAACAGTAAAAATAAAACCGGACCAAGATGACTTCCCTGAGGAACACCTGATGTGATCAAAATATTTTTTGACATAGAATTCTTATATAAAACTTTTTGCGAACGATTCGACAAGTACGATTTAATCCAGTGTAATAGTTTGACGGGAAACCCAATTAGATGAAGCTTTTTCATAAGAAGATAATGATTAACACTATCGAAAGCTTTGCTAGTCTGTATAAATAACGTCAGTCTGTCGTCCTTAAGTAAAACCTTTAATGACACGCGTAGTAAACTCCAAGAGGTTAGTTATCGTAGATTTTCCCTTTAAGAAACCATGTTGAGAGGTGGAAATGGAGGAAGATACGACGTGGGTTATTTGATCAGTTATAATTTTCTCAAATAACTTAGGGATTGCGCTTAGTTTTGCGATACCTCGGTAATTGGAAACATCAATTTTTGAGCCGGATTTATGAAGAGGTACTATTTAAGATTTTCTCCATATATAGGGAAAATGACCACTGTGCAAGGATGTGTTAAAAATGATTGATAGGGGAGAACACAAACTAATAGAACCATTTTTAAATGCAGCTCGGTATTTCGTCAGGACCAGTCGTAAAAGAAGATTTAACTTGTCGAAGGTAATGCATAACTATATTAGAATCTATTACGGGGGTTTCAAAAGAGTTAACTGGTGGTAGGTAAGGATATTCAAGACTCATGCTCAATGGTATATCGGAGTAGGTTGTTTTAAAGAAGTTTGCAAACATGTTGGAAACATCGATGTCGCAAGATGCTTCATCATGATTAAATTTCATAAGAGGTGGGAAGCTGGAGGTTTTTCGTTTTGAATTGACAAACGTGTAGAAAAGTTTCGGATTAACATTGAATTGAGTTTTTATTTTGGCTATATATGCAGAGTAGCATTGTTTATTTAATAGTTGATATCTGTAACGACAAGAGGAATAGCAAGCGAAATCTAAATTAGAGCCTGACATTTTATATATCTTAAATAAGCGATTTTTGGAATTTTTTAAAGACTTAAGCTCACTAGTTAACCAAGGAGGGTTTAAAAGCTTGAAATTACTATTTTGTTTTGGCACAGATAATGAAAAGCAATTTTGCAAGGTATCATTGAAAAACTGCACTGAAGATTCGACATCATAAAAAGAGTACGAAGACCTATTACTTAAAATTGGGGACCAGTCAATCCGCGCGAGAAGAGCATTAAGTTTAACATAATCTGTTTTTTTAAAGTTAAAAATTTTATTATTTCGCGTATTTGGAGCTAATTTATTTGCACTTTCGTTGGCAAGTAATATTGTTATTTCAAGAGTTGGATGATAATCATCTTACGGAACAGAAACTGGGTTCGAACGACGGAGATTTACAGAAGTGCATCTGTCTACAAATACAAGGTCAAGAGATCTACAATATTTATTAAGAATATTATTAACCTGTTGAAGACACAGATCAGACAACTTATCTAAGAAATCATTTATCCATTCAAGGGGCAGAAATAAGAGTAAGAAAATTGGAATCATCGGACAAACTCCAGGACACGGAAGGTAAGTTGAAACCACCTAAAACAATGATAGTATCCATATTTTTAAGCATATTATGGACAATTTCGATGGCATTAATATGGTTTAAGTAAATTATTAAATCACTTTTAGGTGGAATGTAAGAGCAAGTAAGAAAAATAGTATTATTATTAAGTTTAACTGTAACACAAATAAACTCCAGATCGTTGGTGCCAGGAATTAATACTTCCTCAGAAGCAAGGGAGTTATGGACAGCTATCAGAACGCCACCACCGATCTTATCATAGCGATCTTTATGAAATATTTGGTACTTATTGCACATTATTTCAGAATTTAATACGTTAGAGCGAAGCCAAGTTTCAGTAAAAATTATAAAGTTATATTCAAAATCAAAACTGTTAATGAAAATATCAGAAAGTTTAGAATTGAGACCTCTAACATTTTGATACACAAGCTCAAATTTAGACTTGTGATTTTTTAATCGTTTTTTGTATGGTACTGAGGATTATTAGAAGGACGAGGCAAGTGTACAACATTTGCAATACGTGGTTTGTTTTGATTTATTTGGAGGAACCGCAATCAATGGTTTAGGTGAGATTGGAACAGAAGCCTCCGAAGTAAGTGCAACCTGATGAGCATCGACAACAGTAGGAGCAAGAGAAACAGTTTGTGCATACGACATATCTGGCAATGTAAGTGATGGAGCCAGTTAGTTTAACTGATGGTACACGTAAGATGGCGTGGAGACCATTTTTTTGTTATGAAAGACTTTGTTGTTTTTTTTTATGTGATAAACATTCAACCAATCATTTATCTTAACATTTTTATGGGCGTGCTCTCCCAGAATATTTAATATTAATATTTGTATACGGCCTCTTATTATTTATATTGAAAACAAATTTTTCGAGCTCTAGGCCAAGCATGTTGACAACAAGACAACATGAAGAACAAAGAAGGCAACAACCAACAACAACAACAACGGCTCTGTATAGAGCAAATCACACAGCTTGACTATACAGACTGTTTCATTGGCCGCTGCACCAACTCATCAGTAGCCTTTGTATGACTTTACACTGTGATCCACTCAAGCTACTTAGGTTCTACATATAGTTGAGCAACAAGCTCAATAGTGTTGGACCTCCAGTTCGTAACATGCAGGACTGGCATCGCGTAAGTTCCAAAAAGAACAATTTTTGCGAGCATGTCTTCATCCATTTTTCAATACGTGTGGGCAAACTATAAGCAAAATTTGAGGCGAAAAATAACCTAGATTATTAAATTAGCTATAATGTCCAAGCAACCGGAGGAGAACCTTCCGAAGAGGTGCCGCTGACAATGCTGGAGAGAACAGTTGCGGCTTTGCTCAATACTAGAGCGGCTGTTAGTCCTAAATTAAGAACCTTAATTTTTAAAATAAAATTAATTTTTTATTAAAATCCGTTTTTTATTATTATACTATACGCGTTCCTGTCGCCGCAGAAATGATTCCTATCTCTATCTGAATCTCAATCTCGATCTCAATATCAATCTCGATCTCGATCTCGATCTCAATCTCAATCTCAATCTCAATCTCAATCTCAATCTCAATCTCAATCTCAATCTCAATCTCAATCTCAATCTCATCTCAATCTCAATCTCAATCTCTATCTCTAAGTGGAACGACTCGTGTAAATTGAGGTCGATAACCAAATTTCGAGGCTATGATACATATAATTCCAAAGTTATTCGATATCGCAAATTTTGGTTGTATAGGAGGTGCCACACCCTCTTATCCAATTGAAAACAAACATATCCTATACTTTGCGCGGAATTGGAAACAATAAATTGACAAAATTTTATATCACTTGGATGATCAGTCTTGCAGCGCATAAAGGACAAATAAATTTTAATTTTTATATACAGTGCCAGCTCGCTAATCCGAATTAATGATTGCATTCCCTGATTCGGATTAACGAAATATTCGGATAAGTGGATAGGCTGTTATTATGTATAATATTTCAGATAACAATATATTCGAAAATAAAACCAGCTAGAATTTCAAAACACATTTTATTTCAATCAAGAAAGACAAATCCATATTGATGCTTTTTAAATTATTATGATTTTTAATAAAATTTGTTATGTAGGTTTGCTGCTGTTTTAATACATATGTTTTTAAAGCTTTATTCCAATCTATAGAAGTTTGGATTTTTAACGTGTTTGATCATAGTAGACTCTGCTTCTATGTTGCCTGTACTATTTGATTCTGAACTACAACATAAAGTATTGACAAACTCATTAATTCAGCCAAGAATTTCATCTTTAGAAATTTGCACGTCATTATTGCGGTGAAATAAGTTTCTTATTGTGCGCAATTCTATAGTTTCTTCGAGTTATTCTCAGGTAATTCTTATTGTAATAATGATAATGGTATGTTATCCTCTGAAGTGCATCTCTGAAGATGAATTGTTTCCAACAAGACTTTAAAGTAAAATTGTGCACCCTATCCTAAGATCGCTTAAGCAATTCACATGCCTCCTTCATACTGAATTGTTTCAAAAAGATGTCTGAATCGTCCGCTTCAGAATTTACCAATTCACACAAGGGGTCTTTTTTGTGATACCGTTTAGTCAGTCGTATCGCGTTCTGAGCCATGGGTTGGATAATATTACTACAATTTGGAGGTAAAAGCTTAAGGGGTATTCACGATTCGGAGCTCTTTGTAGAGCTCTTGTGCAAAAGAGTAAAATTCGGTTTAGCGAGCCGTAATCAATGCGGACTGTAGAGTATGCAACGAATCATATATTGAATTTGGATTACTGGATAATTCGGATTACACACCGTTCGGACTAACGAGCTAGCACTGCATTAGATTTTTATTTAAATATCAGGCAGAATGGATCTGCGGATTCTTGCAGGCACAAAGTCAAGCTCGTTTTCGATTCCGGTGTCTATATTTCTTCTATCTCAAATCGGTGTCGTACTGCACCCTAAAGTGCTGGCTGATGTTATGGAGTGCGCAGCATGCGTTTACAATTTTTGTTGCTTGAGCAGGTTTTAGGTGTAAAGTTGCCTTGAACTTGTCTGCAACCGCATCCAACAAATATATAAACGTCTCTTTGTTTAATCTAAAATATTGAATGAACCTGAAAAAATTACAAATTAACTAAAAAGAATCAATTGTATTTCCAACTTACGTTTTTTTAGATAATTCTAATGGATTGAAGTGGTCCCGAAGCTGTCTCCTATCTCTGGCGAGGAGGATATCATCTTCATCGTCACTTATAAACAAATATGACAACGAAATGACCATTGCGTTATTATATTTTTTATTTTCGAGTTTTTCCAAATTAAAACGAAAATTGTCAGCTTGTTTATTTTTTATCTTTATTTTTTTTTTTTCTGTCAAAACAAAATTTTACACACGTTCCACAATCAAGCATATAACAACGTATTTGTTAACACACGGGTTAACATAAATGATAACACAAGGGTTAAGATAAACGTAGTGGCCTAATAAATACTAAAAACAATTATTACAAGATATGTAAAATTGCTTATTAAACAAAACATGTATAAGCGCTTCCGCTAACAATTACAACAAACTTATTACAAACAATCTTCTAACAATATTTTGCTTAATTAGCATATTTTTATTTTATTTCATAAAAAAAAAAATAAATAAATAACTGGTCATTTCAGCCCTTGAAAGGACTTTGACCTAGCTTCTTATGATCAATTGTGTTGTGCGTGTTAATAAACTTGTACACAATTGACCGAGAACCGGACCTACATGTTTAACGCCGACTCCGAACGGCGATGAACGGAATGTTCTCGTTCTTAAGAAGCTTTACATGGCATTTTGATTACTCTCTGAGGTTTGCCATTGTCTGCAGAGAGGTGGCAGCCGTACAGAAAAATTATTTTAATTCAAATAATATTCTGTCGGTTCGAACCTGGATATCCAGGTTCATTGACATAGCGGCCACGCACTTTAACCAACTACGCCACGGACGCCACGCCAAATTTCATAAGTTTGCTTTAATATATTCTTAATTTTGTAATATTCGCAATATTTGTAAGATTGTCATAGCTTCATTTTTATTAGTTTTATCAATAATGCTAACACTAGCATATTTATACATATATAAGCTGGTAATTTATCAATAAACTAAGAGTACAATTCTTACAACTCCACAAGGTGTTTTAGTTAACCAAGTTAAACTATTAACAACCACAAAATCAAGTTTCAAGTGCTTGTTGTGAACATATAAAACCAACAAAATTACAACAAATTCCACGTGCTTGTTGGAATAACCAAAAAAACCCAACGAATTATAACAAGTTCCAAGTGCTTGTTATAATTACCAACGGGCAAATAAACTAATTTGTTCGAAACATTTGGCGACCGTGACAAGACGTGCAATATTCCTGGACATCATTAACAGAAGATCTCCAAGGCGATCATCAGCAGGATCATCGATTATAAACAGACGATCAGGAGCAGACGATCATCAAAAATGGCCACCTTCTCAGAGTAAGTATCAGTACAAAGTAATGCGGGTCAACAAATCGAACGCATTGTAAAAAAGTACAAGAAGGATCCTTTAGACAGGAAACAAAATGCTCGATACTTCCAAGATAGAATTGAGCAGCTCAATGCACTCTGACAAACATTCGAAGAAACCGACATGAAGATCAGAGTGTCAGAGACAGAGTACAACGACCACGACTATTTCACTAACAACTACTACGGTGAAAGAGAAACGTTGGGTTCAAAATACATTCAGCATTTCCAAGAAAAAATTAATGCGCTATTGGAAAATCACAATAAACAAGCTACCAAAAACGCTTCAAAATCCAAGCTAAGGTTAGAAGGCCCAAACGAAGATCTAAAAAAAATGCTTTACAACCAGAAGGCGTTATTACGCATTATTTCAAAAACTTTAAACGAAATTGATGCAGATGGTGCGCCACAGTCCGAGATGTACTGCATTCTGAAGGCATCATTACTCGAGAAATACCAAGCAGATCTCATAAATAATAACTCTAAAATATGGGCCTCAACTCAGCTGGATGCGGTAGATTACTACAATTGGGGAAAACTTTTACGACATGGAAGCAAGAATACATGTCTTAGTGGTTCTTAACCAATACATAAATCGTCGACAAGCGTTGCTGAGAACGGCCAAGGAGTACAACAGGAACACACACAATTTCAACAAATAAAACTACCAACAATTATGCTTCCTACGTTTGATGGCGATCATTTTAAGTGGGTTCAATTTAAGGTACTGTATGAACAACTCATACACAGCCAACCGTACAGCTCTATGCAAAAAATGTTTTATCTCACGGCAAATCTTAATGGTGAGCCCAAAAACTTGATCAAACATTTGCCAGTATCAGCTCAAAATTACACAACAGCATGGGAAATATTGACTAGTCGATACGACAACAAACGATTGCTTGTCACAGCATTACTTAATCGGCTTTTGACACAGGCTAGTATAAGTCAGGAGTCAGTGCACGCTATCAAATCTCTTCATGATACAACAAAGGAATGCATTATGGACTTAGCGCACTACGCATACCAGTGTCAACATGGGACGCGATTCTTGTACACATCATCATAAAAAAACTAGATCGATCAACACACAGTCTTTGAGCAATCCTTGAGCGACTCAAGACAACTTCCAACTGTTCAAGCGATCCTAAGCTTGCTTGAGACCAGTTTCAATTCGTTAGAAACATTGAACAAATGCATCAATAAAGGGCATAAGAAGGCGCGACATAACGCAGCGTCTATAATCACGTCAGCATCAATAAACCGTTGTCTAGCTGGCAGTGGACACATCCACTATTTTCGTGTCTGGTATATCAGAGAAACCCATTTTTCAACGTTATGAATTTCTAAAAAAGAACAAACTCTGCACAAATTGTTTAAAAGGTGGGCATGAAGCATACAAATGCACCAGCGGAACATGTAGCAAGTGCAACAAAAGACATAACACTCTTCTCCATCAGGAAGGACAAGAGCAAAAAATCGTAGAGGCTTAAAGGCCAGTCACATTAACATCATCAGTCAAATCAAAATCAAGCTATGTGCTTTTAAGTACTGCAAAAATAATACTTGTAGCAAATGGAAAAAATATTGAATGCAGAGCGTTGCTGGATTCCGGATCACAAATTAATGCTATAACGTCAAAATTAGCGCAGCAGCTTGGGATAATTCTCCGAAATTCATCTTTATCTGTTGAAGGTATCGGCAGACAGAAACAGTTTGCCCGTCATAGCGTTCACATCACTTTTCACTCTCGCTCTTGTGGGTTCAAAGCTCCATTAGAAGCTTACGTATTTCCGCAAATTGTGAGTGAACAGCCATCAAAATTCATCAACACATCGTCATGGATGATACCTCAAAATCTACAACTGGCTGACTCACAATTCAATAATCCAGGCGAAATCGACATTTTGTTAGGTGCAGAATTTACACATCAAATAATGTCAATGGGACAATTCAAACTCGGAAAGGGCCTACCTATCTTTCAGAAAACTGTTATTGGATGGATTTTATCTGGAAAAATCAACAGTGAACAACGAAAATCAGTTCCATGCGGAGTTTTAGCTGACTATAACCTGAATGAGGCAGTTGCAAAATTTTGGGAACAAGAAGACATCTCTGAGACGGAGCCACAATTTTCAAATTCTGAAAAACAATGTGAGATGCAATTCATCCATCATACTCGAAGAGATGCAGCTGGACGTTTCGTAGTACGATTACCATTTAAAAACGACTTATGAATGCTAGGAAGTTCGCAGTAAATTACCTTCAATCGATTCATTTCTCTGGAAATACGCCTTACAAAGGATGTTAGAGTCAAAGAACAATACATTCAATTTATGGATGAATACAAATCATTAGGGCACATGAAAAAGGTTAATCCAAATGATGTGCTAGATCCAAATTACTTCATTTCACATCAATGTGTTCTGCGACCAGAAAAAACTACAACAAAGCTAAGAGTGGTGTCTGACAGAGTGATTGACAACAGTTCAGAGTGATTTGTTCGCAATACTCCTCCGATTCCGTATGCCAAGGTTCGTCTTTACCACTGACATTGAAAAAAACGTATAGACAAATTCGAATTTTTTTTGTATTTTTTGTATTTATTGGACTTAAGAATTAGTACAGTAAGATCAATAAAGGTATTTTAGCGTACAACGATTTAAAAACATAACAAAGACAAGAAACAATAAAATAAAGCTTAAAGCTAGCAATTAAAGTTTATCAAAACAGAAATAATTAAAAAAATGAAAAAAAAAATCACATTTACATTAAAAACTTAACTTATCTAAGCAAAAGAAGGAAAAGAGGAAGTAATTGAAGCAGTATGGAAGAGAAAGAGGAAGAAAAATTAAAGGCTAGAGAAATAGGTTGAGATTGATGACTTAAATTTGCTCGTGCTGACAATATTTTTGATGTTAGAGGGAAGCGAGTTCCAGAGCTTGATGGCGTTGATGAAAAACAGGCACTTGGATTGTAAGCAAGTTTACCTAGGCATTATAAGGTTTGAGGTTCTAATCGATGCACAGAAACGAAGTTTTTCGTAAAGATATGATGGAGTCTTATTGATTATCAACTTGTGCAGATATATACAGTTTTTTGCATTTAAATATCCTATTAGGCTACATCCTAAAATTTCTTTACTTTTAACAGACACATGGTCAAAACGCCTTAAGTCAAATATATATCTAGTCAAGTCATTAAGCGCAAAAAGAATTTTGTACTCAGAATGAGAGTCCAATTTACTGTAAACTAACTCAGAGTATGCAATTATAGGCAAAATGAGTTAAACAACAAGTCTTTTTTTGGTCAGGGTAGGGGTGAATTTGGACGTTAAGCGCAGGCACCAAGCATATAATAAATTCATTTTACAATGTTATTCACATGGTCAGTACAAGTTAGTTTTGAATTTATATAGAATCCTAAATGTTTCACTTTGTCAACTATTTGTAAATTATTGCCATTAAAACTAATCGTCGGAATTTGGTTAAAGTCAATTTTGTCCTTAGATATAGGAAGAATGAACGATTTGTTGGCATTTAGGCAGAGATCATTTTCAGAAGCCCACCTAGAAATAGCACTCAAGTCACCATAAATCCAAGCTCAAGCCTACAGCATAAATCCTCAAGTAGTCCAATCCAGTTCGAAGAGTATAATTGAATGTCGTCAGCATATGCATGCATTGTCATATCATTACATGTGGTAAAAATGTCATTAATAAATAAACTAAATAGCAGAGGTCCAAGAATTGATCCTTGAGGAACACCAGCTTTAATTTCTGCATAGTCAGACAGTGCATTGCCAACTTTTACTCTTTGCATCCTGCCTTTGATATAGCTTGCAATTAAAGAAGCATCGCTATTACTGAACCCAAACAAAACTTTCAGTTTCCGGACTAAAATATAATGATTTACACTGTCAAACGCTTTTGAAAGTCAAGAAGACAAATCAGAGAGATATTACCAGCGTCATAATTTATGCGTATATCGTCTTGAATCTTAAGCATAGCTGTTGCGCAACTATGTCCTTTTCCGAAATCCAGATTGGTCCGGTGAAAGCAGTATCATCGTACAATTCATTCTGACCATGAAAGATTTCAATTAATCCATTGGAGAAGCAATCCACAAGATTCAATGGATGCATATAAACTTCAAACAGTGACTTTTGGAACACGAGCAGCTCCACACTTAGCAACAAGATGTTTGCGGGAACTTGCACTCATCAGTAAGGAAACACATCCATTAGGCAGCAACGCACTTGATAAAAATTTCTATGTTGACGATGGTCTAGCAGGAGCAGACACTCTTCATGAAGCAAGAGCCGTTCAAGATCAACTTATTGAGATATATTGACGAAAGCAGGGCTCCATCTACGAAAATGGTGTTCTAATCGACCCAAGCTGCTTCAGTGCATTTCCATCGAAGGTCAAGAAGTAGATTTGGACTTTGGAAAATAACCAGAGTCAACCATTAAAACATTAGGACTCTCATGGGCACCAACAAGGGACAGTTTTCAAATAACGACAAAATTAAGTGCGGTGCAGCGCGTCACAAAACGCAGCGTTACATCTAACGTAGCACACATTTTTGACCCATTAGGACTCGTGGGACCTGTGGTGGTAGCAACCAAGGTATTTATCCAGCAGTTATGGATGCTAAAACTCCAGTGAGATGAAGCCCTTCCAATGGCGATGCACACATCATGGATGAAATTCCGCAACAATCTGACTACATTACAGAAACCTAGAATCCCACGCCACGTCTTTGGACATCATGTTCCTCAATCAATACAGCTTCATGGTTTCGCGGATGCTTCGGAAAAGGCATATGGAGCAGCAATATAAATTCGGGCAGTCTTTAAAAACAAAAGCATATCGGTCAGACTTCTCTGCTCAAAGTCCAGAGTAGCACTATTGAAAACACAAACTATTCCGAAGTTGGAGCTGTGTTGTGTACCGAACTAATGTCTCGAGTTAAACTCAACCTTGGGTATCAGAACACCAGGAGTCATTTTAAGACTGATTTGCAGGTCGTATTAGCTTGGATAAATCGATGTCCATCAACACCCCAGATATTTGTATCCCACAGAGTGGCAAAGATACAGAAACTTTCACCATCTGAACAACGGCGACACATCTCAACCGATCACAATCCTACAGACATATTGTCCAGAGGAGCCCATTCAGAGAATATGATGAAACCTCAGTTGAATCTATGGTTTTATGGTCCCATTTTTCTACATCAGCAAGATTGTACGTGGCCGACATCCATTCAAAAGAATCTTATCATCGAAGACCCTCCTAAAATCAAAAGGGCTCATCAAATCATAGCCACTGTAGCTACAAATGCAGTAAATTCGGACTCCATAATTTATTCTTTAAAAGTACGAGAGTCATTCAAAAGGCTACAGCGTATTGTTGGATACATTCAGCGATATATCAAAAACAGTAAAGGTGCTCAGCAGCCCCAAGAACGTTTACTGAGCTCAACGGAACTCGATTCAGCTCTAAACACTATAGTGAGATTAGTACAACAACAAGACTTCAACGAAGAAATAAGTCAGCTGAAGTCTTACAAAACCGTTAACCATTTCTGGATGAAAATGCAGTCATTCGAGTAGGAGGACGTCTACAATCATCTTCGCTTTCATATGACACGAAACAGCCTATGATGTTATCATACAACGACCCCATAGTGAAGCTTATTTTGCGGGATAATCACTTGGACATCATGCACAGCGGACCACAAGCATTATTGGCAAATATTCTGCAACGTTTTTAACCGATCAAAGGAAAACTCATGGCAAGATCAACCGTACAAAAATGTCTTCGTTGTACTAGAACAAAGTCCACTATGTGCCAACAATTCATGGGAAACTTGCCAGCAACAAGAGTTTCCCCTTCAAGACCATTTATAAACTCTGGAGTTGACTTCTGCGGCCCTCTGTGGGTCCACTATAAAATTCGAGGAAAGAAAACACACAAGGTATATTACTTACTTATTTATCTGGCGCTTACAACCGTAAGTCGGTTTTGGCCTCGTATAAGAAATTGCGCCAGCCATTTCTGTTTTGCGGTTGCTGGCGCCAGTTGGAAACACCAAACATGGTCAGGTCATCCAACACGTGATCCTTCCAACGAAGATGTGGGCGTCCTCTTCTGCGTTGACCACCACCAGGCACCGAATCAAATATTTTTTTCGCTGGAGCGTCGTTTTCCATTCGCTCAACATGAACTAGCCAGCGAAGCCGCTCGATTTAAATGCGCTTAACTATGTCTATGTCAGCGTACAGCTCATACAGCTCGTGGTTCCATCAAATTCGGCACTCGCCATTGACGCAGATTGGACCGAAGATCTTACGAAGGATCTTTCTCTCGAAGGCTCCCAAAGTATTTTCATAAGAACTGCTCAACGTCCAGGTTTGTGCTGCATATAATAGGACGCGTATTATGGCCAATGATATCGATATCACCAGCATACGCCAGCAGCATAATACTTTTGTAGAATATCGTGCCACTGCGTCTCAAATCAGCAGCTCGGATGATCTTCTCCATCATTAGGTTGAAAAAGTCGCACGATAAGGAATCACCTTGTTTGAAACCTCGTTTGGTATCGAATGGAGGAGTAGGAACCTTCCCGATTTTAACTGTGCTGCTGGCGTTGCTCAGTGTCATTCTGCAAAGGCGGATGAGCTTTGCAGAAATACCAAATTCAGACATGGTGGAATATAGATGATTCCTTATTGGACTGTCGAAGGTGGCTTTGTAATCGACAAAAAGATGATGTGTGTCGATTTGTTTTTCTAGGGTCTTCTCCAAGATTTGTCGTAGCGTAAATATCTGGTCTATGGTGGATTTGCCAGGTCTGAAGCCACTCTGATAAGGTCCAATCAGCTGGTTTACGATGGGCTTCAGTCTTTCACATAGTACGCTCGACAGGACCTTATATGCGATATTCAGAAGGCTTATCCCACGGTAGTTGGCGAAAATTGTGGGATCGCCTTACTTGTGGATTGGGCAGAGCACACTGAGGTTCCAATCGTTTGGAATGCATTCTTCTGACCATATTCTGCATAGAAGCTCATGTATGCATTTAAATAGAGCTCCGCCTCCATTCTTGAAGAGCTCAACAGGTAAGCCATCGGTAAGCCTGCGGCTTTGTTATTTTTAAGCCGAGCTATAGCTTTCAAGACTTCACTATGGTCGGGCAGCGGAACTTCAACGCTGTCGTCCAAAATTGGGGATAACGGGATATCATCTCTATTGGCGGGATTGTTGTCGTCGTCGCCATTCAGAAGACTAGAGAAGTGTTCCCTCCACATCATCTGTGTACTCTGGATATCTGTCACTAGATTCCCATTTTCATCCTTGCAGGAAGAGGCCTGGTCTTGAAACCATCGGCCAGGCGTCTTATTTTTTCGAAAAATTTTCGGACCTCCTGTCACCATGCATCTCAATTTTCTCGCACTCACGCATTTCCGCTTCCCTTTTCTTTCGCCTGGAAATGCTCTTCCCTCCTCTTCTCTTTGTATCGCTCCTTAGCAGCACGCGTTACAACCGACTGCAGGGTGGCTTTGTAGGCGGCGTCTTTTTCTGCAGTGGCGTCGCGACACTCTTGGTCGTGCCACTGGTTTCGGCGAGGGCGGTGATAGCCAATCAGCTCTTCGGCAGCCGTACGCATAGAGTGGGAAATATGATTCCACTGCGCGCATATATCGTCAATCGGAGGAGTGCTTTCTTGAAGCAGGAGTGAGAGTCGAGTAGCGAAGTCTTCGGCTGTTTGCTTTGATTGCAGCTTTTCGACGTCTAGCTTTCTCTGTGCTGGATTGCGCGCATTCTTGGTTGCGCACAGGCGTGTACGGATCTTGGCTGCGACAAGATAGTGATCCGAGTCTATATTGGCACCACGGATCGTGCCTACATCTAAAATACTGGAAGAGTGCCTTCCGTCAATCAAAACGTGTTTAATTTGGTTACGCGTCTTTTGATCAGGAGACAGCCAAGTTGCTTTATGAATATTGAGATGCTTAAATTTAGTGCTACTAACGACCATGTTTCACGCTGCGGCAAAGTCAATCAGCCTCATTCCGTTATCGGAGGTATTGTCGTGGAGGCTGAACTTTCCGACTGTTGGACCAAAGATATTTTCTTTTCCCACCTTGGTGTTGAAGTCACCAAACACGATTTTTATGTCGTGGTGGGGGCTGCGCTCATAGGCCTCTTCAAGGCGGTCGTAGACGCTGTCTTTGGTCTCATCGTCCTTATCTTCTGTCGGAGCGTGCGCACAAATCAGGCTTATGTTGAAAAATCTTGCCTTGACACGGATTATGGCAAGTCGTTCGTTCACAGGTGTGAATCGGAGAACATGATGTCGTTGTCTCTTGCCAACCACGAATCCGCATCCAAATTCGTGCTTCTCCACATGGCCGCTGTAGTAGATATCACAGGATGCTTGCCGTGAGCAACCCTGTCCCTTCCATCGCATTTCTTGGATTGCAGTGATATCAGCTTTGTATCTTTCTAAGATATCTATCAGTTGGATAGAGGCACCATCCCAATTAAGGGTTCGGACGTTCCAGGTGCATATCCGTAAATCATTGTCAGTTTTTCGTTTGCGGTAGTCGTCATCAGATTTAGGGATAATTTTTATCTTTTTTCTTAGACTTTTCATTGAAAGTTGTTTTTACGTGGTTGGCTTCAAACCCAACGCACAACCCTTTAAAGGCAGGGGGAGCCCGCCACTCAGATTAGCCGTCAAACTAACGTCCAGTTTGCCGTTTCTAGAGGACACCACGTTCTAGAGGACACCATATTGCCGTATATTGCTGTTTCGCAACAAAGGAGGTTCATCTAGAGATCATAACAGATCTTACCACCGATGCATTTATTGGTTCATTAAAAAGGTTTATTTCCTGAAGAGGTCATTGTCTTAACCTTTATTGTGACAACGCTACTAACTTCGTTGGCGCGAGGAATCAACTTCAAGATATACATACGTATTTGGAAAATCTGGTAGTGAAAAAACAGTAAATGTATGCAGCTCCAGAGGAAATAAAGCTTTTAAAGTATGTATATATATATCTTGTTCTGCCATAAGAATTTTTTGACTTATAATTGACCAAACCTAAAATTTTTATCTTTTTTCTAATTTGTTCAAATTTGAGGATTATTTACTGCCAAAGTTTTGTTAGAAACTACTATAAACGCAATAATTTCCTAAAAGTACAATTTATTACGAATAAAATTAATGTTCGTTTATGAAAATCGTATGAAAACTGACTGAGTTATTTAATTTGTTTATCAATAAGAAAGTACGTCTTCGTTTGTTAATGGTTTCAGTTTTTTCGTCGTTCAATGTTTTCACACAAAAAAAAAAAAAAAAAAAAAAACATTACAGTCCCAGTTTATTGTTTTTTATAAAAATATACTCGTTTCATTTTGTGATTTGGTGCTTATTCAATTGTCTTTAACAATAGTGTATATTGCACCAATGTTGATGAGATTTTCTCTTGCCTGGATTGCGAGCACCAACCAAAAGATTGGCGGTTATGAATTGATGGATCTTGTAAAAGTAAGTATAGACTCATTGATAATGGTAGAATACAAGTTGGTTATATAAATATTGTAGGTTTAAAAGCGGTACTGTTTCACAACGAGAATCAATTGCCATCAGTTCCCATAGCATATACTACAGATATGAAAGAAACGTACATTGCTATGACGAAGATTCTAAGCGTAATTGATTACACAAAACATCAAAAGTATATCGTCTCGGATCTGAAAGTCCTCATTATTCTATTTGGAATTCAAAGAGGTTATACTAAGTATCCTTGCTATCTTTGTGAGTGAGACTGTCGTGCGATGGATCACTATAAACGCAATGAGTGGCCACCACGAAAATCGTTTATGATTGGGAAAACTAATGTTGTCAACATTCCACTCGTGGAAGCTGAAAAAATCATTTTGCTACCATTACATCTAAAATTATAACATTAAAACGACTCAACACAGAAAGTTTTTTATAATTAAAAACGGTGTTCGCAGGCTAAGTGATGCAAAATCAAAGAAGGTATATGCTTTTCCTTTTCGGACAAGAATATTTACAAAAAATTATGCAAACTTTCTAGACAAATTGAATCAAGTTGAAAGAAGAGCATGGGAAAGTTTTATTTCTTAATGTGAAAATTTTTTGGGTAAGAGAAGAAATACCGATTACGTTGATATTTTAATGGAATTTTTGAATGCCTACGGAGAAATGGGATGCAGAATGTCCATCAAAATTCATTTGCTTGGTATGAATTTGGTAAGTTGAGCGATGAACAGGGTAAACGATTTCATCAAGAGATGCTTGAAAGAGAATTGAGAAAGAAATTGAAAGAGTTTTCAAGGAAAAAGTGAAATAAGAATGTTAGCTGATTACTGCTGGTCGCTTCAATGCGAAACTGACGATGTTTCTTACATACGGAAACGGTTCAATAAGCATTTCTAAGAATTGTAAAAATTTGTATTTTAAATAAAAATATATAGTATACGCCACTGAAATTGTTGTTCTGTATCATTTCATAACGAAATAAATTTTTTGCCTTGGACCAATTTTACAGTAATAATTATTCCTTTAAAGCCTCATCAAAGCATCAAATCACAAAATAAAACGAGTATTTTATAGAAAAACAATAAACTGCATTAAAAAAAAAATAATAATACACCATTAACTAACGAAGGCGTGATTTCTTATTTATAAAGAGATTAATAACTCAGTCAGTTTTCATAAACAAGTTTTCATAAACAAACATTAATTTTATTCGTAATAAATTGTACTTTTAGGAAATTATTGCGTTTATAGTAGTTTCTAACAAAACTTTGGCAGTAAATAATCCTCAAAGTTGAACAAATTAGGAAAAAAGGTAAAAATTTTAGGTTTGGTCGATTATAAGTCAAAAAATTCTTATTATAGTACAAGATATATAGACATATTTTGAAAGCTTTATCTTTTATCTTTACAAACCCGTTTTAAAATCGAAAATCGGTTGAAAAATGGCTCGGTTTTTGATTGTTATATGGGTCAAGTACCTTAAAATCAGGTTTTTAACGGTAAATCGAAATTTGGGGGTTTGTTAACAATTCCAAATATTTCGTATTGTACTCGACCAGATCTACAACGTACACTATATCACTTCAAAAGTACATGCAGTTTTTATTTTTTTGTAGCACCGTGTTATTAAAAGCAATAATTAAAATATTTAAGTATGTGGCGTAGTTGGTTAAAGTGCGTGGCCGCTATGTCAATGAACTTTGGAGACCCAGGTTCGAATCCCAGCAGCGACAGAAAATTATTTGAATTAAAATAATTTTTCTGTACGGCCGCCACCTCTCTGCAGACAATGGCAAACCTCAGAGAGTAATAACAATGCCATGCAAAACTTCTTGAGAATAAGAACATTCCGTTCATCGCCGTTCGGAGTCGGCGTTAAGCCTGTAGGTCCATTTCTCGGTCAATTGTGTACAAACTTAATAACACGCACAACACAATTGATCATAAGAAGCTAGGTCAAAGTCCTTTCAAGGGCTGAAATGGCCAGTTATATATATATATATACAAGGTGGCGCAAAAATAACCTTCCGATGTTTTTTGGCTGTAATTTAAAAAAAAAATTAAAAACTTTCATTCTTCTTGTGGATTATTTTTATTTGGTCTTTTAAATTTTTTTACATCAAGTCGAGAATATGATGTCATGTAAATGGCCGCCGCCACAGTTGATTGTCATTTGAGCCCTTTTTATGGCATTTTCCATCACTTCGGCCAAAACTTCCGGCGATAGGTCCTCACATTCTTGACGGATATTGTCTTTAAGAGCTGCAAGAGTCTGAGGCTTGTTGACATAAACCTACGACTTCAAAAAGCCCCGCAAAAAGAAGTCTGGAGCGGTCAAATCAGGCGATCTTGCTGGCCAGTGCAAATCGTCAAATCGGGAGATTAGGCGCCCGGGAAATGCATCCTTCAGCATATTGGTTGTGGCACGTGCAGTGTGTGCCGTTGCACCGTCCTGTTGGAACCACATGTTTTCCAATCCCAATTCATCAAGTTGCGGCAAAAAGAACTCGTTGATCATTGCTCTGTAGCGCTCACCATTCACAGTAACCGTCTTCGAAGAAAAAAGGTCCGATGACTCCTCCAGCGAAAACAGCACACCATACAGTGACTTTGAGCGGGTGTAATGGCTCTTCGTGGGTTACACGCGGATTTTCAGTGCCCCAGAAGCGTAAATTTGCTTATTTACGTACCCGCTAAGATGGAAATGGGCCTCATCACTCATGATTATTTTTGATGAAAAATCATCTTCCTCTTGGTGGTGATTAATTCCGCGTTCTGGAGCAGTGTAGCGTAACATTGTTTATTAACGTGTATTTCGCATGTGTTTACTACACAAATGTCAAAACAGAACTGACATTAGGGGCCAATCGCAAAATTTATAGCATTTTCTGATAGGAGGATTACTTTTGCGCCACCTTGTATATATGTACATACTTAAAATATTTTTAAATTTGTACATTTGTATCATAATTTTCACAAAAACTGCAACTAGATTTTTACGTGTTTAACCCTCTAATGCATGATTTTTGCGTGCGAAACGCTCACTTCTACAACTACAACTGACAATAATTACAAAATGCGCTAAGCTAGAAAAAATTTCCGTTACAGAAAATGTTACCCGAAGTGCATTGAACCGATATATAATCTATGATTTGACTTCTGAATTTTGAAAAAAGGTTTTCAGGTCTAGATTTTAATACAAACGTAAGTGTGTCTAAAGGCATTGTTATGCAGAAGGGGGTTAAGTTTAACATTTTTTCAAATCGGAGCACATTCATCATAGCCTTTTTGATTCTCCTGAAGGTCCTTTCTTTTTAAATAAACATATTTTTCTTCTAACTTTTTATTTTTTACAGAAAGCATACCTGCGAAAAAGATAAATATGTTACACATACCGACATTTTGGCATAAAAAAGTTTCAAAATTATCTGTTATTATAACTCTTAATGACCTTCAAAAATCGCATTTTTAGCTATTTTTAAGAACACATTTTGTAAAACCGCTGTAGATGACACATTTTTCATTGGAATTACGTAAAACTGATCTTGTTGGAAAGTTATTGAGTTCTTCTTTCTTTTTATATATCAGTTTGGTCAAAGCTGTGTGCGAAAAGAACTTTAAAAATCGAATTTAGAAATCTGTTAAAATGATAAATTTCTTACTCATACAACATTTTGGCATAAGGAAATTTTTATAAAAAAACGCTATGCTTTAATTTCATTTCATTCATTACGTATATAAGGGTAAATTTGTCTTCTACAGCCGTTTTAAAAACGTGTGTTCTTAAAAATAGCTAAAAATGCGATTTTTGGAGGTCACGCCTGGCCGATGGTTTCAAGACCGGGGCCTCTTCCTGTAAGGATGAAAACGAGAATCTAGTGACAGATATCCAGAGTACATTGGAGGGAACAATCCCGCCAATAGATATGTCTCCAATTGTGGTCGCCAGCGTTGAAGTTCCGCTGCCCGACCATAGTGAAGTCTTGAAAGCTATAGCTCGGCTTAAAAACAACAAAGCCGCAGGAGCCGATGGCTTACCTGCTGAGCTCTTCAAGAATGGAGGCAAAGCTCTATTTAAATGCATTCATGAGCGTCTATGCAGTATATGGTCGGAAGAATGCATTCCAAGCGATTGGAACCTCAGTGTGCTCTGCCCAATCAACAAGAAAAGCGATCACACCATTTGTGCCAACTACCGTGGGATAAGCTTTCTTAGTATCGTATATAAGGTCCTGTCGAGCGTATTATGTGAAAGACTGCAGCCCATCGTAAACCAGCTGATTCGACCTTATCAGTGTGGCTTCAAACCTGGCAAATCCACCATAGACCAGATATTTACGCTACGACAAATTTTGGAGAAGATACTAGAAAAACAAATCGACACACACCATGTTTTTGTAAATTACAAAGCCGCCTTCGACAGTCAAAAAATACAAAAATACTTAGTGTCAACAAATAAACAGTCCCAGCGTCTTGGAAACCACGTCACTGTTGCCAACATCTTCTTCGAGGTTGTTAAGGACTTCGTCTACCTGGGATCCAGCTGTATGTCAGTATTGAGATAAAGCGAAAGATAACTCTTGCCAACAGGTGTTACTTTGGGCTGAGTAGGCAATTGAGAAGCAGAGCCCTCTCTCCACGAACAAAACTCACGCTCTATAAGTCACTAATCATGCCCGTCCTATTATATGCAGCACAAACCTGGATGTTGAGCAGTTTTGATGAAAAGACTTTGGGCGCCTTCGAGAGAAAGATCCTTCGTAAGATCTTCGGTCCAATCTGCGTCAATGGCGAGTACCGAATTCGATGGAACCACGAGTTGAATGAGCTGTACGCTGACATCGACATATTTAAGCGCATTAAAATCGAACGGCTCCGCTGGCTAGGTCATGTTGAGCGAATGGAAAACGACGCTCCAGCGAAAACATATTCGATTTGGTGCCCGGTGGTGGTCAACGCAGAAGAGGACGCTCAAAGTATCAGGGCGTTGGAAGTATCAGGTGTTGGATAACCTGACCACGCTTGGTGTTTCCAACTGGCGCAAGCAAGCGCAAAACAGAAATTGCTGGCCCAATTACTTATACGAGGCCAAAACCGATCTACGGTTGTAAGCGCCAAAAACGTAAGTAAGAACACAACAAAGATGTGCCTATTAGGGCGTATCGAAAAATTTAGATCGTGTTCTAAGAGGTCTCAAAAGTTACAATGGGTTGTCAAGATCACAAAAAAAAAATGTTAAGGAAAAAAAAGGATGTCTTCTTGTCCCACAAGGACAAAGTTGTTTTTTGAGTAAAACAGTAACAAATAACGATCTTAAAATGCTTTGAATTTTATAAAAAAACTACGAATGTCTTAAAGCAAAAGTAAGTATAGGCTTAAACTAACAATATATTAGTTAACACGATGTCACTCACGATTTTTATCCAGTGTCCTGTACAATGCACGAATGCAGCTATCGTAATGATCGCAATAAACTTATTTCTTAAAAATGCAATTTATTTCAGGTTTATTTTTTTTTGTTTTAGCTTTGAACCAAGGATTTCAGATGGAATACCTATTCAGTCAAGTCTGCCTTGGTTCGAAAATGGGGTGATAGATTAGTGGGAAGGTAAGGGCAATCAATTGAAACACGCGTAGGATGTTCTGAGCGTGGTGGAAAGCCAAGGAAAACATGTGAATTTAAATCAGAGGCAAGTGTTATGCCTTTACCTCAGTCAATTCAAGTTATAAGGCAATCTCATCCACAAACTTCTCTACCATCAACTACAACTTCAAGTCGTAAATATTGATGAATTTGTAATTTCAATTGATTAGAAATGAGGATAGAAAATTAAGGTTTAAAGCGAAGGACCATGGCCTGGCCGGAAATCGAACCCGGGACCTCTGGGGTGGCAGTCGAGCACGCTACCAACACGACTACCGAGGCCGCTAAATATTTGGCAATGTCAGATTTAAACCACGCCTTCCTCTCATACAAAGTGACTAGCATATAAAAATGGTAAAATCTTCAAAAATTCCACAAAAAATTAATCAAAAACCTAGCGATTTTGCACACCTTTTTTAAAAATCGAATGAAAACTAAGTTTATCCCTCATACAAACTGGCGTTATCATTATAATAAAGACTTCATAATTCGGATATAAAATAAACACGAGTGTGGGGTATTTTAACTTCGTCACTCTTAGGATAATACATTCCTTACTAGTTTTGTTGCGTTGAGTAAAAATGTATTTTGGCAATTATGTTATGTTCTTACTACGCCTGTATTTTGAAATTGACTGCATTCATTTCTTACATCTGGTTCCGAAGGGCGAAATAAAAGAGAGTCAAATACGTGCGTAAAAGTAAACATCGAAAATAATGTTGCATCTAAATAGCATGAATTGTGATGACCTTGTATCCCTTTAAATTTTCCACAGATATCCTTTAGCTCATCCAAATTGTAGATTTCTTTAAATAATCATAATTTCATTATAAGATAAATGTGCATGATTATTTATATCAATCTATAAACTTACTTAATGGTGAAACAGCTCCTGGAACAGACGGGCATTCCACCTGGCCAAACATTTTTGTATCCTTCTGTTTTTTAGAATTCAAGTTTTTGAAATGGAAATCTTCAACATCAACAAAGCGTCGATCTATTGAGCACTGACTTGGGTCAACCAGCAATGCACGTCCTTCTTGACACTTAAATAATCTGCAATTGGATGGTTGACGATTATTAAAAAAAAAAAATAAAAGAATATTTAATCATATCAACAATCGCAATATAAAGGGTGGGCCAAGCTGGTTTCTTTTTAAATAACATATCTTTTGGCCTTCGCATAGCTAGCAGTGATATCAGCTTTGTAAAAAAAAAAAATAAATATCAGCTTTGTAAAAAAAAAAAAGAGAAATATCAGCTTTGTAAAAAAAAAAAAAAAATAAATATCAGCTTTGTATCTTTCGAAATATCTATCAGTGGGATAGAGGCACCATCGCAATTAACACGTTCGCGGACGTGAATGCTATAGCATTCATTTCTTCAGTGATGCAAAATGACGGAAATGCTATAGCATTTAAATTTTGCAGTCAATTTTTATTCATTTAATTTTAAACAATTTAATAATTATAGTTGAACGATATTATATATATTGTAGTGGATGCTATATCATTCATTGTAAATAAGGGTTAAAATACGATGTTTGACTACTCTTATAATATACGTCTGATCAGATTTCGGATATTACAACTAGTTTCAAAGATAATTGCCTGTATATTTTTGTAGCTCCCTGAAATTTTTTGCGTCCGCGAACGTGTTAAGAGCTCGGACGTTACAAGTGCATATCCGTAAATCATTGTCAGTTTTTCGTTTGCGGTAGTAGTCATCAGATTTAGGGATCATTTTTATCTTCCCAGTGGGGAAATAAGAAGTCATTATTGCCATAACTAGCTCAGTAACTAGTTACCCTGTAAGCATATGTCATTATCGCTAACAGTTTCTAAATAAATAATGTCAAAGAAAATGCCTCTTAACAACGATCGTTATCTAGCCGAACAGCTACGATAAACTCAAAGCCTTACATCCTCACTTACAATTTTAAAACAAATAACCTTAGCTGTAATACCTGTAAGCACAACACATTACTGTCTATGACAAGCCCATGTTAAAATAATGTCTTATTTCTTTGTTGTAATCCAGCAGGGAGCTACCATCCATTACTAAGTACTCAGTATGTAACTAGTTCTGTAATGAATATTTCCCTTACTGGGTTGATTTTTTTTTGTTTCATTGAAATGCTTTTTTTACGTGGTGGATTTCAAACCCGACGCACAACCGTTTAAAGACAAGGAGCCCGCCACAACTTTGATTAGTAATAAATTTGACCATTTTTTAACATGAAATAAAATAAATAGTTCAAAATTAAGTTTAAAACATATATTTAAGGTATGTTGCTACTTGGCGCGCACGGTATTCGAGTTAAAATTTAAAATGTTTTTACAGGAAAACGATAAGAGATAATGGATAATTTTTTTGGGGTAAATTAATACACTCAAAACAATTTTTACAAACTATTTTTTCATCAACTTTTAAAATATTTTATGTATGAAACTTTAATTTTAAATTTTTTTTTCATTTTTATAACTGGTTACCATCGTTACATAGATGTCCGATTATCTTAAAATTTTAACCGCATACTTTCCACGTGTGTGTTGTCCGTGCGAACTAAAATATTGGAAAAGTTTTTATTTTTTCTATATTTTTTTTTGCACAAAATCCAGGAAAAACTTGCGTTTTTTACGAATTTTTCTCAAATCTTCATAATTTTTTATTTTTTTTTTTAAAAAAAAAAAAAATAAATAACTGGCCATTTCAGCCCTTGAAAGGACTTTGACCTAGCTTCTTATGATCAATTGTGTTGTGCGTGTTATTAAGTTTGTACACAATTGACCGAGAACCGGACCTACATGCTTAACGCCGACTCCGAACGGCGATGAACGGAAAGTTCTCGTTCTCAAGAAGCTTTACATGGCATTTTGATTACTCTCTGAGGTTTGCCATTGTCTGCAGAGAGGTGGCGGCCGTACAGAAAAATTATTTTAATTCAAATAATTTTCTGTCGCTGCTGGGGTTCGAACCTGGGTTTCCAAGGTTCTGTGACATAGCGGCCACGCACTTTAACCAACTACACCACGGACGCCACAATTTTTTATTTTTTTACCAAACTTAAAAATCTTAGTTCATACGATAACTAATATTATTAAAAAAGTTTGTTTTTTTGTTTTTCTAGGTGCTGCCAAACTTTAGTTATTATGGTAACCATCAGCACTTTCCGATATCGACACGTCAACTTCAAATTAAAGTTTCATACAGAACAAATGTTAAATATTAATAAACAAATTTTTTGTAAATTATTTTTTTGGTGTATTTATTCACCCTAGAAAATTTATCCATTATCTCTAACCGTTTTCCTGTAAAGAAATTTTGAATTTCCACTCGAATACCGATCGCGCCAAGTAGCAACATGCCTTAAGTAAAAAACAAATAAACCACTTTTTTAAAACAAACTAAAAAGTATACAATTTTTTATTTATTTATTTATTTATTTATTTATTTATTTATTTATTTATTTATTTATTTATTTATTTATTTATTCATCTATCGAGTAAAGTGCTCTCAGACTAATCAGTAAATACAGTAATATTAAAATTTTTATAAAAAGAAAAAAAGATATTCATTAAATTATACTAATTGATAATAATATAATAAAGTATAACAATTTGATACTGAGTAACGAAATAAAAATTAACTGCTTGGAGCAAATTTAGTAGTTCCCTTTTAAATAAATCATGAGACTGAGAAATATCTAGTTTATTATGAACAAACTTAAATTCAATGCAGGATATCGAAGTAGGATCAGATTTACTATAATTTGTCCTCGCTCGAGGAATTAAGAAAAAATGCTGCCTACTTCTCAGATGTCTTGAAGGAACATAAATCGGAAAAAGAGACAATAGCGCTGAGCAATCAATCTTGTTGCAAAGTACATCTCTAGCTAACATAACAAGATAATATTTTCGTCTGGTTTCGAGCGTTTTTAGATCTATTAGAAGACACCTTTGCTTATATGATGGCCAAAATCCGTTATCCAAACCAGTTTTTATAAAGGCAAATCTGGTAAATCTCCTTTGTATTGCCTCAATACGGTTTATAGTAACCGCATATGAGGGACTCCATATATTACAAGCATACTCTAGCGTTGATCGCACTAGGGGCACATATAAGAATTTGAGCGTATAAATGTCTTTGAATTCACTAGTGTTGCGCTTAATAAAACCTAATAATTTATTAGCTTTTGACACAATAAAGTTAAAGTGACTGTTGAAATTAATTTTGTTATAAAGGTCCTTAATGAACAATATGAACAATAAGGGTCCAACATGACTCCCTTGAGGAATACTAAAGAGATTATGTATAACTTTAGACAATGTTGACCCGATTTAAACAAATTGCTTATGGTTACATAAATAATTACGAAACCATCTTATATATACAGTTGTGGTCAAAATAATAGCAGTGTTCTACAATAAGTCATATATGATTAAAAAACAACACTTTATTTACTTTTTCAACAATTGTTTTTTTATTGAATAGAAGTGCACTAAATCACAATTTATATGCAAGGAAGAAACTAAAGCAAATTAAAAAAAAAAAAAAGAAGAAATTAAAAACTTTTCAAAAATTCTTAAAACAAAATAACGTCAAAATAATAGCAGTCAATACGAAAACTTCATTAAAAATATATTTTTAATAATTTGTAGCGTGACCATTATTTTTAATAACTGCTTCACATCGACGTTTCATTGAATCAACGAGCCCGTGACATCTTTCGACCGGAATCGCCTTCCAGGAGCGCTCAACTACATCCCATAATTCCCAAACGTTCTTTGGCTTAGCGTCTGATACTGCTATTATGTCCGCCCAAATGTTCAATTGGGTTCAAATCAGTGCAGGCCACACCATGACGCTAATGTTGTTTATTCGAGACCAATTTTGAGCCTTTTTGCTGGTGTGCTTAGGATCGTTGTCCTGTTGCATTATCCATTTTAGCGGCATATCGAAGTCAGCATAAGGGAGCATTACATTCTGCAAAATATCTACGTAAATGTGCTGATCCATTATTGTTCTAACCCAGTATATCTGTCCAACACCATAATGATGAATTTCATGTAAAAATCGAGATGCATTGAACCCGACCACCTCAGATATCGATGAAATTTTGTTCATAGCTAAACTTGATTAATACAAACAAACCCTCATTTTTAGAAATGACTGTTTTGCGATTTTTTGGGCGTGGCACAGTGGGAAAGTTTTCGAAAAAACGCGAAAATGGTCGAAAAGAGCTCCATTTAAACTGCAATAACTCAGAATCGGCTGAACCGATTTCCATGATCTTGGTATCATTAAAAAGATATTTTAACAGGCTTTATGACACGTTTAAAAAATTGCACTGTAAAAAATTTTATAACAAAAAGAAAATTTTACCTAACGAAAAAACCAAAAAGATCAAGGGTTTTTTTACAGTGTATTACTTTTTTAGAAAGGTTTATCCTTCACCTATAACATATCAAAAAATAAAAATGGGTTCTTTTTTAGTTTTTTTTATATAATTTTTTAAGTAGTGGCACTTCTAGTAATTGCCCATATATTTTTATATTGAAGCCACGAAAAATAGCCAAACATCTGTTATATTACTGAGAAGTGTTCAAATTTCAGTTATATTCAAAATATACTTATAATGTGCAAAGATTATTGATATAATAGGCATAAAAGAAAATTATGTATGTATACAGGTAAAAAAAAAAACATTGTCCCAGAAAAATTATGAATATGTTTTAACCCCAAAAAGTTCTTGCGGCCGTACCAGCCCAAACCAATAAGTATACAGGTAAGCGCATAAAATGCTTACTGTAACTGTGTTTCTAAGATTAGCAAAATAAACACACTGCAGGTACCCCTAATTAAAGAATTGATTTTAAAATTGCAATTTTTTAAACGTGTCATAAAGCCTGTTAAAATATCTTTTTAATGATTCCAAGATCATGGAAATCGGTTCAACCGATTCTGAGTTATTGCAGTTTAAATGGAGCTCTTTTCGACCATTTTCGCGTTTTTTCGAAAACTTTCCCACTGTGCCACGCCCAAAAAATCGCAAAACAGTTATTTCTAAAAATGAGGGTTTTTTTGTATTGATCAAATTTAGCTATGAACAAAATTTCATCGATATCTGAGGTGGTCGGGTTCAAAATTTCAGTTTTATCTAGATTTTTAAATGAAATTCATCTAATAGGAAAAACATCCCCATATCATAATGCTGGATCCGTCAAGCTTCAAAGTTTATCTAGTGAAACTAGGATTATATTCAGTGTTTGGTGGACGTCTTACATATTATCGTGAACCATTGTCACCGAACAAGACAATTTTACTTTCGTCTGTCCACAGAATGTTGCGCCACTTTTGCATTGACCACTCCACGTGTTCTTTAGCAAAGCTTAATCTACGAGACACATGCACTTGCTTCAAAAGTGGCACCTTTCGAGGACTTCGAGCATACAGGTCATGATCTCTGAGTATTCTTTGAACAGTAGAAAGGCTTGTAAGCACATTTAGTTCTTTTTTGTATTTCTGTAGCTGGTACTAAAGGATTATTCTTGGTAAACCTTACAATGCATCTGACTCCCAAAGGCGACAAAACTCGTTTACGACCCCGTGTTTCTGGTTTTTTATGGTGATTTTTTGCATTTAAAATCATTTTTGCAGAGCATCCTAATAGTTCTTGGATTTCTTTATATGTTTTTCCAGCATTTATTAAACGTTTAATTTTTTGCCGTTTTTCAGGCGTACAGTGTTTACCGCGACCCACTTTAAAAGAAAAAGGTCATGATTTTCAAAATAAATAAACATTTAAAGGTTGTACTCACTTTTAAACAAAATATTTTACGAAATATTAAAAACAACTACTTTAAAGTATCGAAATAAATGAACGCTGCTATTATTTTGACTTCTCACAACCACTGACCCCAACGATTAATGAACGACTGTACAAGAATCATTTTAACTTTCGATCTCCTGAACATACAGTGAATCAAAAAAGTTTAGAAACAAAAAATTTTCTCTCAAACAATCATTGAAATTTTACACTTTTTAAGCTGTTGCAAAAATTTTTTTCATATATTTTTATTCCATATATATTCACAACACAATAACAAAAAAAATTAAATCAAAAACAATTACAATATTCGTACAAGTGATAAAAACAGCAAAAAGAACATTATTTCATGGCCAAAAAAGTTTAGAAATAAATCAAAGTTATACAGAAAAAATTGAAGAAAAACTACTTTTTTAATATATTAGTATGTTACTTCGTTTGATAGCCTTTCGCATCAAGAACCGCTTGAAGTCAATTTTTCATTCCCAAAGATAGTTTTTCGAGCTCTTGTGGGGTAATTGCATTCCATTCTTCTAATATGGCTTGTTTAAGCGACTCTTTGGATGTAATATGATGGTGCCTGATCCTTTTTTCAATAAGGTCCCACACATTTTCAATTATGTTGAGATCTGGAGATTGTGGGGGTGTATGCAGCTGGTGTGGGACTTTGAAAAGCAGCCATTCTGTGACCAAAAGCGACATGTACTTGGGGTCATTATCTTATCATAAATATGTTTTTTATTCATTATTCCTTCAAATAACTTCAAGTTTCCCACGCCAGCTGCTGAAACACACCCCCACACCATCACACTACACACACTGTTTAATTGTTGCTTGAATGTTTTCTTTATTGAACTCCGTATTTGCCTTTCTCCACACCATACGACGTCCGCCCGAACCAAAAATGTTGTATTTCGACTCGTCACTGAATACCACAGTTTTCCAAAACTGTTCCGATTGGTTGAATTTTTTCTTTGCGAATTCCAAGCGTTTATCCGCATTTCGCTTATTTATGAAAGGTTTTTTCGAGCAACTCTACCATGATAGTCAGCCTTATGGAGTCTATTCCGAACTGTTTGGGCATTTACTGGGACATCATGAAATTTCTCTATTGTCGCAGCAATCTTCGGAGCAGAAACGTTTGGAGTTGCTTTTATTTCTGACAAAATAACTCGTTCATGCCGCGCTGTTAAAGAAATTGGCCGACCAGATTGAAGTTTTGGTTATAATGATCCCGTGTATAAATATTTATTTATAATTTTATGAACACTAGAATGGCTTCTCTCGATTATTTAGCCAATATCTCGCAATTTATTATTTTGAAAATACAGCCTTAGAATTAATTTACGAACTTCCAGTGAGATTTCGGTATTTTTCCCCATTTTTAAGACAAAAAGACAAATAATCTACGTTTATTTCAAGAAGGCGAGTGACTGATGCGTATATTACTGACATTTATAGCTAAATGCTTTAGATCCCGTTATTTTAAAGCTTTTTTTCAAACGAAGCTATACAAAGTTGAATCAAAAGCACAAATGTTTCTAAACTTTTTTGGCTATGAAATGTTTAGTTTTTTGTTTCTTTTTTCATTTGTAGTCATAAGAAAGTTGTTTTTTGGTTTGAATTTTTGATGTTGCGTTAAAAATATATATGAAATATTGAATATGTAAAAAAAACTTTTAGTTTTGTGTTAAAAGGGTAAAAATTGAATAAATGTTTTAAAGAAACTGTTGTGTTTGATTTGACTTTTTTGATTCAATGTAATTCGTTCTACAACAACATTGTAGTAACGGTTTTATACAGTACAGAGAAAAAAACGACGTAAGAGAATAATGATATTACAAGCAACTTGAATGGGGTTATAGCGCTGCTATTATTTTGACCGCAACTGTATTTCGTAATCTCGAATTCTGTCCGGCGTAAGGCTTTTTAAGTACAAGTCCAATCTTAATAAATTTAGTATTTCTTGGTAGGGTTAGACCTGTTGATGTGCAAACTAGACTTTATATTTCTTAAGAATATATATTTTTTAAGTTATAGCGTATTAAAGTTTGCAATATAATTGTTGTTATGTTGCTTTTTTTATTCTTAACGGAGCACATGAGAACAATGTTATCAAATTCAGAGCAAAACTATTGGCTGCTCACATTTCGCTCTCTTCCGTCTCTTCTTAATAGAGCGTCTGTAAACAGTGTAATAAAAGTCAGAAAAATGTAAAGCTCACGCAAGCCACTCGCGCTGAACGCTCGCAACCAAGATACAAGTTTTTTATTGCAATTTTCAGCTCACATTTCGCTGTTGTCTGTCTCTTGTTAATAGAGCGCTTGCAAACGAAATCAAAATCATAGAATACATACAAGCACATATATTGACTTCCTATATTACAGCCATGGATTACGGCACTTTTGCGTCGTATGGGTTTACTAGTTTTAGTAAATTTGAATGAATTCCTAAGTTTTCTAGCTTTATATAAGTGTAAATATTGAACTTTATCAAAGGCTTTTGAGAAGTCAGCGTATATAGCATCCACTTGACCACAATTCTCCATACCTTTCAGACAAAAACTAGCAAACAACGCTAAGTTAGTAACTGGATTTACTATTAACAAATCCATGTTATTCATCAGTGATGCCATGTCTTACTTCCCGATATAATATCCTCTTCACAATAGACTCGAAAACTTTAGGAATCAATTTCAGTTTTGAAAGAATTACGTTTTCCATTTAAAAAATGCCAAAAGGCCTTAGAATTCTTTTTAATGTTACTTTCTATGGAAAACAAGTAATTTTTGTAGAGAAAGTTTTTAACCATTCATAATCTCTTTTAGAGTTATAGTACTCAAAACGCAAATGAAGCCAGGTTGTGCTGATCTTGCGCAAACTACACATTTTATTTTTTAAATTACTCAAACGCCTGCTAAACCAGACCGGTACTTCGAAAAAATAAATGAAGTCCAATAAAATCTGCCTTAGCAAAGTCTCTCACAGAGTTAGGAGAATTTTTAAAAAAGTTAAGTTTATTAAAATTAAAACATGAAATTTTTATTTCCATAGCATTATGATGTATGCTATTATTTAATAATGGTGGCGAGCCAACAGAAGACTGCCTACCAAATCATTATCTAGAAAAATCAGATCTAAAATGCGACCTAATCCGTTCTTCTCTTTATTTACTTGGCATAAATTCATTGATATAAGAAAATCCTTGTCTCATAATCCTTCAAATTGTTTAAATAAAAAGGCAGCAAGCATTTTTCTTCAATCGAGTAGTCCCAGACAACATTGTCTAGATCAAAATCACCAAGAACGATAATATGGAACGAAGCGTTGCACATCTCAAAAATGTTGCTTATATTCTTAATGTGATTCGCATAAATAGTTGTATCGCTACCCGGTGGAATATAGGAAACAAAACAATAAATGGTAAAGGATTCAACCAGTAAAAAAATCTCTACACAAATTTGCTCTACACTGTCTACTTCTAAAGTAACATTTTTAGATATTATGTTTGACTTAATTGCTACTAGAACCCCCTCTCCCCTGAGCAGTCCAGTTTCAGTTTCTGATCGGTCTCTTCTGTAAACTTCGCAGTGCTTATAGAATCATTTAACCAAGTTTGAGTAAAAGCAATAATATCAAATAGAGACTCTGAGGCAGCGACAAATAAATCGTTTGTTGTGGTTCTCATGCCACCAACGTCTTGATAATATAGCGAGAGATTATCATTTGCAACGTTTAAATTTATCGGAGACGAAAAGAGCTTAAACTTCCATACATAGCGTTGGCGGAACATTGCTTCTAGGAATATTGCGAAAATTTCGTACATAAAATCCAGCTGGCCAGCAGGATATAAAGGTCCGAAGGAACCCCGAACTTAAAATTGATATAGGTAATTTCAATCTCATTCATGCCTTTTTTTAATAAGTTTTTGGCGAACAAATTTCGATGGGTAAGATTTCAGATTCTTAGCAACCATGTTAATAAGAGATTGCGAAGACGTTGATGGCTTTAAGGGATTAATTCTGATTGACAATGGATAGAAAAAGTAATAGAAATAAAAATAAAATAAACACTGGTAGTCGAAAAACTCGTCCCTTAAAACGCCAGTTTCGTGGTAACCAACACGAAAGATATGAGGACACCGAATTCACAAGTACATCAGCAAAAAAATGTAAAAATAATGGAAACGAAGACATAAACATTGACAACAAAACGGGGAATTGCATTTTGGAGTTTTATACAGTTTTCTCTGCGATTGCTAATCTGGTGATATGTGCCAAATGTGAAGGAAAAATCGAGTTTAAAAAAGCATCGCCATATGGAATTGGCTTCAAAATTGGTGTTCACTGCGCTTGCCCGACCACTACATACATTTTTTCGTCGTCTTTGGTTGGCAAATCATATTTGATGAACCGCCACTTGATTTTTGCCATTGGGCCCTGAAAGGCATTCAGGGTTGTTACAGAAACCGATTGCTGTCGGAATCAGAATTAAAACCGACAAAAATTTCGCTTAGGTGTCATGAATTCTGATTTTGTCGATTTTGTGTTCGAATCGGTTTCGGTGTCTGTTTTAGGTGTCACAGAAACCGATTTTATCGATTTGCTTATCGGAAATAAATCGAGCAGGTGATCGCTGTCAGAATTAAACAATTGTGCCTTTTTTGTGTTTGCTTTATGGTAATTTATTGAAATGTAAGTACATGGACGTAGTGAGCCATGAAACTGCAAAATGAACATTTGTACACATTTGTAAACACATACCAAAACTTTAACTTTTCTCACATTGACTCCGGCAGCTGTAGGACATTGCTGTGGTCTCTTTAAACTCTCCGTTTTATTTTTTCATCAATTTCGTCCTCCTCTATTAACAAAAACGCTACCACTGCGGCACTCATATTGTCTTTTAAAATTTTATTGTTTAAATAAATCTTTATTGTTCAATAAATAAATATTTAAAACGCGCACACTATCAACATTATTAATTTAATACAAAAGAAAAACAATTTTGTTGACAGTAAAGCAGAACAGCTGTTTCGAATATCGATTTCGTTTATGTTCGGAAAGAAGCAAAACCAATCAGATTCCATGACACCATTTGAAATCGATATCGGTTTGCAATTCCGACAAAAATGCAAATCAGACTTGGTTTTCACAACAACCCTGATTAACACGTTTTGTGGCCTCGTGGATATCGGCAGAGGTGTGGGTAACTCGTTATACTACAGATGATTTATACTACTAAAGATGACATGATCACAGCCGATCCACAGTGCGACCCAACAATGTTTACCGTATCAGGTGATGGCACTTGGAAAAAACGTAAAAAAATAGTCGACTCTGTTGTAAAGTCCAGCGTATGCAACAGTTGCAAGTATTGGGAAGCTAAGAAAGAAGAACCAACTGGCATATGAATTTTGGATTGAAGACCACGAAGAGGAATGCCGTGCCAATCATCAAGAAAGCTCTGCGAAGATGGAGGTGGATGTGATAGAGGAAATGTTCGCCATATCAGTCGAAAAGCATGGCGTAAAATATTGCAAGTATATCGGCGATGGCGAGTCGAAAACATTCAAAGCTTTTATAGACGACGATACGTACGATGGCGACCCAATCGTCTAAAAAAAGAATGTATACTCCGCAAGTCCAAAAAAGAGAACAGATGCATTGGCGGCAAGGGTGCAGGCAAACTCACAGATAAAGTCATCTCTGAACTAACAACATATTATGGCCTCGCTATTCGTCGTCATCCAGAGTCGGTTGCTTACATGAAGAAGGCTGTTTGGGCAACGTTTTTGCACAAAATCTCGACTGATGAAGCTCCACAGCACCAAAACTGTCCGACCGGTGCTTCGAGGTGGTGCGCCTGGCAAAAAGCGGTAGCAGAAGGGACAATCGACAGCTTCAAGCATACGTATGCACCACTAAATCAGAGAGTCCAGGAAGTAATCAAACCTATTTACGAAGCACTGTCAGCCGATGATTTTTTGAACAGATGCCTTAGCTCCGAAAATCAAAACAGCAACGAATCTTTCAACGCAGTGCTGTGGTCATACGCACCGAAGCATATGCACACCGGGGCACGCACTATTGAGATTGCCAATTATATTGCAACTGTCATATTTAACGAAAGTTTTTTGCCAATGCTTCAAATAATGAACCTAATGGGCATACCGATTGGCAACGTCACATATGATTTCGCCATATCTCGGAACGAAGAACGTTTGAAAAGGTCCGAAGCCAGATCAAAAGAAGGTAGAGCTGCTCGAAGAGCACAAAGAGCCGATGAGTCCTCATTTTTTGAAGAAGAGGAAGGAGTTCTTTATGGGGCTGGCATTGCAGATTGATATATGTAAGTATTTCACAAAAAAAAAAATTTTTACTGCCCAAAATTTTCTTTGAGTTTTTTCAAAATCACGTTTTTGAATTTCGAAGTCACTTTTCTCCGGTTCTACTGAACCGATTTTGATGAAATCAAGTGCAACCGACGCAGAATTGTCGAATTTCTAAAACTGCATGCAACGAGTTATCCGGGCCGCAAGCAGCATACCTTTTTTTCGACGCCCAACTTTGAAGGCCTACAACTATTTGAACAGCCCTCGTACAAAGGAAAACAATTTTTAATTTTATTTAATACGTTCTTAATACAATAAAAAGAAACTGAATTTAAATAACTCTTTGCGTTTTCAAATGAGAAGTTTTTCAAAAATTGTCCAAAAACAGCCTTCCAACCAGGAATACTCCCTTAAGCTGAATACATGAAGCTGTCCGCCAAATTAACATTAATTTCCAACAACACGCATCTGTTTTGTTTTCTTCTTTTTACTGACTTTCGTCCGCTCTCCAGATTCAGCAATCACATCTGTTTCAGCATCAGTTTCTACGGGATACTTCATAACGGCTCTCGCAATGCGTGAATCACATATTTGAGCGGCGAATGTTTCTTTGCTAGTGCTCGGAGCCTCAGATTCGACCACAAGCACAACGTCGTCAACACCCTCGCCACCCGCGTTCAGATTGTCAACTGCAGTATTTTTTATTGCATTTCGCTTTACCTTTACACGGCTCAGCCAATTTCTCCTAGAGTTGGGCTTTTAGATCTCCTAAAAATGTGGGCCGCATGCTATAGGAGAAATTATTTTATACTTTTTAGTTCGTTTTAAACGTGTTATATTAAAAATTTTTTTACTTAAATAATTATTTTCTGATTTCACTGGTCAACAATTTCGCAACTTTTTCGGGCCACACGAACTTTGATAACTAATACTGTTTAAGCTTTCTTCCCTCATTATGAAACTGAATTTTTTTTTAGTTGGCCTCAGATTTTTTGTGATTTCGGACTTTGTGTTTTAACGACTTTGAAGCCGTTTTTATGCTCTGGAATCCAAACCACTCAACGCAGAGTAAAAAGACACAGCTTTTATATAAAAAAAAACAAGCTTTTTAACAGGGTATTTTGTATTTTTCGGCCATGTTTAGTCTGTGAGATATAAAGGTTCAAAATAAAATTTTTGATTTTTTTTATAAAAATTTTGAATTTTACAAGAATTTTTTTTATATTTAAAGCAATATTAAAAAAAATATATAATTTTACCGTAGTCTATATTTAATTTCCTTCATTTTGATACCAAAAACATAAACATTCTCAGTGAGGAACAATTAAAATAAATTATAAAAACTTTTAAACAAAAAAAAAAAAAAACCGACCTCAAAATCACCACAAAGTAAAAAAATTTTAAATAACTTTTCCCATTAATTTCTTGGTCAAATTTATACTGTAATTTATATGTATTATAATATTGGAAGTCTTATCATTTTAATTTTTTCTATTTTGTTTTATTATAATTAATATATTAATTGATTTATGAACATATAAGCTCTGAAGTCGAACCACTGTTGGCATAACCACTGTTGGCATAACCACTGTTGACCAGTGTTTTTAGTCTTGTGTAAAATTTTGCAATAGATTTAAAAAAAAAAAACGGCTCAAACTCACAACCTCACGATTATAAAGACACTGTGGCACAGTGCGCTTTTTTCGATTTTAGGAAGACATTTGCATTATCGCAGAAACTATAACAGCTAGGATCATGAAATTTTCATGAAACCAATGATTTTTAGCCAAAACTAAGTAACAACACAAAAATTAAAATTCTAGGTCAACGGCAACTAGGCAACTAGCCTACATCCAATGTAAGCTACATTTTTTCCATAAGAAAAGAAACGCAAATTGCTTATTTGTGTTTTTAAGAAAATTTAATTTATTTAACTATACTTCAACTTTTAGATATATCTCCCATACAACTAGATTACCAAAGAACTATGCTGATGCTGATGAAAAAAAAAATTATTAAACAACATTTCCAACTAGATCAAATTTGTTTCAAGCTATGAATTAAATTTTATTTTTCTCAAACATGCAGAACGAAATCAACAAAATTTTTTTGTTTCGTTAAAAACGAAAAATAAAAATAAATAAGAAATTTCATTTCTCTAAAAGCGATAAAAAATATCAAAAGAAATTTCGTTTTGTTGAAAAACAAAATTATTAAATAATCAGAAAATAAAAATTTCGTTTCAAGCTTATTAAAAAAAAAACTTATCGTTTCGAAGTATATTTTCGTCAATTTATATTTGTACAAAATCTCAAATGTCTGAAATTTGAAATTTTGGCACAACAAAAAATTTTGCCACTGCCTCTTTTCCCGCCCATAAATCAATGGAAATGGTATATTTCTGAGGGTTTGGATGCATAAAACTATGGTATGGCGGTTGCTATCTATATATAAATACACGGTTAAAAATCTTGGAGTAATTTTTAAACCAATCATTGGAATATTGAATTTTTCAATCCTTTTTTTATTAGAATTGATACTTTTCAAAATACTAGAAATTGTTTTAGTCAAAACTGTAATTAAATTTAAAAAAATTAGAATAAAATTTTAGCTTTAGTAACCACAGTTTAAGATTAATTACAAAATTTCTAAAAAGTAATAAGACCTATATTAAAAATTAATACTATTGAAATTGATTTTGAATTTAGACACCCCGGATATAAAATTTAATACAACATGTATTAAATTTTTTAATTCCGTTCTCAAAGAAAATTAAATGAGGGTTGTCGTGTACTGTCATTTCCCTAAGAGCTTGAGTTAAAAAATTACAAAAGTGTTTTAAATTAATTGCATTGCGATAGGGCTATTTGTGTTTGCGTTATGGGTTTTGTGAAGTACAGATGAAAAAATATTATATATTATTATAAGTTGTCTACTTTTACGGTGCGTATAATAAGAGTTACCTCGTTTTTTAATCAAATAATTACTTACTAAATTACAATTTATAAAATTTTGACTCAATCAAAATTAATTTTAATCCTATTTAAGAAAAACAAAATTTTATTTGAATCTCTCAAAAATTGAGTTATTATAAAGTGAAAGAGCAAATTTTCATTTGATTCAAGCAATAATTTGCTAAGATATAAGGTCTGTTCCCAATATTCTAAAGTTTTATTTATTATTAGCTTAATACAAGCAGATACTTAACATTAGTTTCTTAATCCTAGAGTTTTGTATTTTTTTTTTTATTTGTAAGGTAGGGAATTTACATTTACGTGGGCAATAGTCTGCCCACAAGACGTATGAGAAAAAGATATCATAATTTATTTAAGAGGGAGGAAGCGGGGTTTGAGTTAAGAAGGATATTTCGGAGTTCGGATCTGCTGAGATGGAAGTCGAATTCATTGATCAAATTGTTGGTCAGACGAAGCATCCTAGTTATAGGTTCGCCACATCCATAGACGGTGCGATGAAAGTTGAGATGGAAGAGAGGTACAGACCTTAGGTAGCGTGGGTTGGTATTAAGGGATATCAATTGGAGCAGCGTGGGGCAGTTAATGGTGCCGCCTAGTAGTTGATGAATGAAGAGGACATCGGCAACCACCCTACGTTTTTCAAGAGATTGCATGTTAATCAACATCAAACGATCAGCATAAGGAGGTAGGTTGAAGTTGTCAGAACCAGGGAGGCCGCATAACAAAAATCGAAGGAATCTACGCTGTACAGCTTCAATACGCAACGAATGAGAAACATAGAGCGGTGACCAAACTTGGCTAGCATATTCGAGTATGGGACTCACAAAGGTTAGGTAGAGAGATTTTGTAACATATGGGTTAGAGAATTCCCTGGACCATCTAGATCATCTTGAAGGCGGGTTGAGTCAGCATTAGTATGGATTCGTTGATAGATTTTCATGTCATCAGCATAAACAGAAAGATTTGAATTTTTGATGACCTTATCGACATCGGTTATTGTTAAGACGAATAACAAAGGACCAAGGTGGCTGCCTTGAGGGACACCAGAAGTTGCTGTAAAAAACTCGGATTTTGAAAACCTAAAGATAACATTATATCGACGTTCTTCAAGGTAAGATTTAATCCAAGCAATAAACGGGGGTTGAAAGCCGAAAGGTTTTAGCTTACGAAGGATGACAGTGTGCGAAATTTTGTCGAATGCTTTGCTAAAGTCAGTTGAGACAACGTCAACTTCATAACCAACTTCAAACTTTCCAAAGAACATAAGGTATTCGAGAAGATAGACTTGCAGTGAAAAAACAAAATGTCGTAGAGCAGCGAATGCCATCGCCTCACTCTTTCCACTCTATTACAACAACTTTAATATTTCTATGATTGTTGTAATTCGTCGAATCGTTCACAGACGCAGCTGCACCGCAACCATAAAGCGTGTGTTTGTTGTTGTTTATTTTTGTCCTTGTTGGTATATATAGCGCATGCGATCGCGTACAACTCTTGCTACGCTGAAGGTTTCTTGTTGGTAATTTTGCGTATGGTTTCGTCACCGACTGCTTTTTGTTTGTGTTTTTTTTTTTTTACTAATTCCTTATTGTACTACGCATCTAACGATTTGTTGATGTTGTTGGTTTTTTTTTATAATTGTTGTTGCACTCTTCAAAAATCACTATTTGGCAATCCCTGTCGTAGAGTATACTTTCAAATATTTTGGGTGTGCATGATAGTCTTGCAATGGGTCTATAGTTTGTGATATCATTTTTTGTGCAGAGGTATAATGTATGAATTCTTTCAAAACTTAGGAAAAATTTATTGAGAGATAGAGAGCTTGAAAAGAGCTCAAAGGGGATGAGCTAAAGTGTTTGAAAGTTTTTTTAAAACAATAGCAGGCAAGCCATTGGATCCAGGAGAGTAATCGTCCTTTAAATTTCCTAATTTTTCGTTCATATTAGCTAGTGTAATATTAACCGAAACTAAAGACGTTTGGGCACAATTTCTTAAAGAAGAGAAGTATTCAGAGTCCAGTACATCATTATGACTGGTAAATGACTGAAAAAACTTGCAAAAATACTTGCAATTATTTCAGGGTCGTCCGAAGATTTGTCTGACAATTTAAGGGTAGACGGGTAATTATCTGATTTTCTCTTGATATTAATGAACTGGTAGAACTTTTTTGGATCAGTGATAAATTTGGTTTGGATATGGTTTAGATAGGATTCATAAAAATTATCACAAAGATAAGAAAAATGGTTGTAAACGTTAAGGTATCTCGTGTAGTCAGTAGAAGATTTAGATATTAAATATGTACGCCAAAGTTTGTTTCTTTTATTCCGAAGTGAACGTAGCTCTTTATTATACCAGGGAGGCAAAGACGAAAAGCTCTTCTGCCTTGTAAAAGGAACAGATTGTGTGAAGCAGTTAAACATTATGCCATAGAAAAAGCCGACAGCATTGTCGATATCTTCATTAGCACTTTCAAATACGTTAGGGAAGTCAATGCCACCGAAAAGTGATTCTAGTTTTTCAAAATCCGTTTTCCGAAAGTTAAAACTGTACAAGTGCTCGGAGTGTGTGTTTATGTTAGTATTATTGTAGGAACAGGTAATTGAAAGAGGTGGATGGTACTGACACAGTGTTGAGAGTAGGTGGTTGCTTGCAGAAACTGCACAATTTTCGCTTCTGATGAAAAAACAAGGTCTAGTTGTCTACCCATATAGTTAGTTACTCCACTTTACTGGAAGAGTCCGTAGCCGGAGAGGCAACTAGTAAAGAGAATTTCTTTTTCAGATATTGGATTTGAGGGGAAGATATGACATTCATCATCTGATAAAACCCACTGAAGATTAGGGAGGTTAAAGTCACCCAAAAATATTACGGTATCAAATGGATCTATGATATATAAAATAGAATCTATAGCATCTACTGCCAACTGATAGCCAGTCGTTGGTTGAGACGGGCGAATATAACAGCATATAACGTATAAATTACGCTTAGCGATACTGATTTTGGCACAAATAAATTCAAAGTTTGCAGTATGTGAATTCTGAACTAACTTTGAATCATAACGATTATGAATTACTAAAAGGATACCGCAACCAGAGGAATGATCGTCTTTGTCTAGTCCATCGTCTCTGAACACTACAAAATCGGACGCAAAAACTTCTTGATCCTTAAAATCTTGGCAGAGATTAGTTTCAGTGAGGACAATTATATCATATGGAAGTTTCAGAGAGTTCAGGAATACTGAGGAAGTTTTTGTGCGCAGTCCTCTCACATTTTGGTAATAGAGAGACACATATATTGGGTTGCGATCAGTAGGTTGGTTAGGAATAAAATTGTTGCTGTTCTTTACGTGACTTTTGAAGATATGAGACGTGTTTCGATCGGACGGAAAGTTAGGATAAAGTGTGTTGGGAATTTGCGGATTATTTTTATTAGAAGGTGGGTCAGAGATTGGGTTAAGATTGAAAGAAACGCGATTGCGATGAGTAGTTTGAGTAGGTTTGTTGTTTTGATGAGAAATTTTTTTTTTAAATGGAATTATTATCATAGTTAACCGATGTGGGCTTATGACTGATCTGTGGAGAGAAGGTTGGAAAAATATTGGTTTTTAGTTCCCAGTTGGTGGCAGGGCTGTGATGGGGCTTAGGTAACTTTTGGTAATTTTCTCCACTGATGCGTTAGGCCTGGTGGAAGGATGAAGATATGTATGGTGTTCTCTGATATGTGTAGGTTTCGTAGTGCAATAATTAGGATTAGAATTTAAGTTGGAATTTGGAATACCATAAGATGTTTTTTTGGGCTTATAACTATTGCTTATTCTAGGGTTAGAATTAGTGTTTTTGCTAGAATTGGAACTTATATTAGGATTAGACTTAGGTGTATTACTAATTGGAAATACGTTTGACGTATATATATTTCTCGGTTTCCAGGTTCTGCTAGGTTTGTCCATCTACTTAGATATTTGTACAGTTCCGTATTTTTGCGTACCACTGGTAGGACTCAGAACCATCCAAACGTATTTAGAAGGTAAGTTTAATTTAAAACTGCTAAGCTTGGCACGAATTGGAGATGTTTTTTGGCATTCGGATATGGTGAAGCGGAACTTTTTAAAAAAGTATTTACGCACCCTATTCTGGGTTGCATTGGATGGGAAACCTCTAATAAATAATGTGATACCCTCATTTTGGTTGACCGACTTTAGCTTTTGCAGACGTCTTTTCCATTCTGGTATTGTCCACGAAGTTCCAAAACGTTCGATAACTCTTCGAGGAGCAGCGATTGGTGTTGTTAACAAGGGGGTGCCTGAGGTAATGGAAGAGTCAAGAGTTATACTATGTTGAGTAGTAGGTAAAGAGGCAACTGATGGCGGACGCTTGGATGATATCGTGATTTCTTCGAAAATAGAGGAGGAGTTATGTTGAAGCGTCTGTGGTGATGGGGATTCAACTCTATTGGGCGCTAATCTAACTTCATCCTCTATATCTGCGAGCGTCACTCGAAACACATCTAGATTATCGCTGATGTCATTCATTTTTTGAAATAGTATTTCAAACATTGGATCAGGCTGCAGAGGTGTTAATTTGACTTTACTTGATGTAGCTTGAAGCGCAATGTCCATATCATACCGCAAGGAAGTAAGATTACTCATTATGTTTTTGGTAGATTCATCATTTTTAAGGATTTCAAAGCTATTTTTGACTTCTTTTTTTAGCTCATTGATCGCCTTATCACAATGCGAAGCTTTCTTATTATCTCTTACTATTTCAGTTAATATTCTGAGGTTCTTAAAAATAGTTGAGATGTCAGAGTTATTTGCTTTACACGTGGACTCTACTTTAGCTGATCGTCAGATAAATGTGTGAAGACGTCAAAGTTGGGAAGATATATATATATATATATGTGGCGTCCGTGGTGTAGTTGGTGTAAAGTGCGTGGCCGCTATGTCAAAGAACTTTGGAGACCCAGGTTCGAACCCCAGCAGCGACAGAAAATTATTTGAATTAAAATAATTTTTCTGTACGGCCGCCACCTCTCTGCAGACAATGGCAAACCTCAGAGAGTAACCAAATTGCCATGTAAAGCTTCTTGAGAACGAGAACATTGCGTTCATCGCCGTTCGGAGTCGGCGTTAAACATGTAGGTCCGGTTCTCGGTCAATTGTGTACAAACTTAATAACACGCACAACACAATTGATCATAAGAAGCTAGGTCAAAGTCCTTTCAAGGGCTGAAATGGCCAGTTATTTATTTTTTTTTTTATATACATATATAAAAGGGACTGACGTCCGTGTGTACGCGCATAACTCAAGAAGGGGTCGTTCAATTTTTACAATTTTGAGCTTGATGGATTCGTATTGACCCAAGGAAGGACACTATGTAGAAAAATGTTGCCACACCCTCTTTTACCGCCCACTAAAAATGCTATAGTTCCGACGGTTTAGGTCGTATTAGACTACAATTTGGTAATTTAGTTTGTATGCTCACTGTCGGAGACTGTACTAAAAATTGGTTACCACACCCTTTTACCGCCTACAAATCAATAAAAACTATATATATCAGAAGATTTTGGTGGTATTATACTAAAATTTGGTATTGTAAATAAATATTTAAATTATTATACTAATTTATTTTGTTTGCTTGCGGTCGGAAACTGTACTAAAAGTATGTTGCCACACTCCCTTTTACCACCCACAAATATATGAAAATGCTATATTTCAAACGGTTTTGGTCATAATAGACTAAAATTTGGTAATTGTGTTTGTGTTTCAATACTACACCGTCTTCTATTGAAAAAGTAGAAACATCGAATATTAAGTTTGGGCAAAACAACGTTTGCCGGGTCAGCTAGTTTATCATAAAGAATTTTCTCGAAGACTTTAGGAACACATAAGATTTTACTGACAAGTCTATAGTTGCAGACATTTTGCTTCGGACCAGATTTATGGATTGGAACTATATAGCAAATTTTCCATTCGTCCAAGAAGTTACCAGTAGATAATGATTTAATAAACATGAAAGTTAAAGAAGACTAATTGATGAAGCACAATTTTTCAGCAAAATTGTAGGGACGCCATCAGGACCAACCATTCAGAAAGATTTAAGATTAATTGAATCTTGAATTTCTGAATATTATAACAAACTAGCAACCCTCCGCGGCTTTCCCCGCGACGTATCTTAAAATAAAGTAACGCATTTTTGGTAAAAAATTTTTCTTATTACCGTTTTAATAGGTTTATTTTTTCCATGACATATTAATTGCAATCATAAAATTCATTCATAATCTTTACATTTGTGTCGATCTCACATCAAGTTATTTGATTTCCAACTGATGGTGGATCATAACCGGGCTCAAATTTTTTTTAAGTAAAAAAATAAGGTTTTAGGCAATCGTTCATAATTTGTTTGCTTGTAACTAAATCGATAGGGTCTCTTTGGGGAAAAATAATCTTAAATAATTAACTTTCGTTTGACATAACAACCATGGAAAAATATTAAGCACACACAATTTCATGTCGATTTAAGGAAACATGGCTCTTAACCGGAGACATTCCCCTACTTATTTAACCATATTATTAAATGGTATGAAAATACATTTTATGCAATACACCTTGGGTAATTAACACAATTTGTAAGCCCAATTATATAAAACTCGTGTTCGATAACGTGAATTGTTTTGGCAAGATATTGGTTTTAATAAGTCCTTGCCTTTTCAAATGTAAATTTATATTTCAGGAATGAATTAAAAATACTTTTTTATACTTTTCAATAAATAAAATCAAATTAAGTTAAAATATTTTCATAGGTATTATTTCAGTGACGAAATTATACTATAGTATACTATAATTATACTACGGCTATGTAATGCCGTAAAAACATGCTAAAAAAGCTATTCAACCCATACCAATGCGCAGCTTCAAAGCGATGTAATTTGCATCGCACATCGTTTCAATTTAAGCTTAAATTGTTACCATACATTTCATGCACTTTTGCAGCTTAAGAATTCTGCACGCAGCTATTCAACATTTTGAATAGAAAAACTCTCTCTGAATAATGAAACATTGAAGCAACAAACGACGCGCTTGGAGAAAATGCTTTAAATTTTGCATTCTGCTGTTCGCGAAAAAATATCTATCTCTCTCTGCTTCCATGCAGAGAATCTCTTTCTGAGCATTGAGTAGCATTTTGTAGCGAAACCAAAGCAACATTCTGCTAGCTGCAAGCAATGACAGCGTCGAAGCCAATGAACAACTCAGTGCTTGCAAGAAAACGATTTAATTTTTCAATAAAATATGAATTTTACGACCAAACTATTGATCTTAGATGCACGTCACCATCGACTTTTTTGTTGGAATCGGCAAGATCATTCATTTGTCCATATATCATATTCACTTATCTTTTACGGTTTAACCCGCATCCATCGTTTGCATCAAATTGATGCAAATTCTTGAAACACATTCATATATTAAAAACAAATATGCATATTTAAATTCAGAATTTTGGCTACCTTCCTAAAATATCAAAATAAACAAGTGAGCAGTTCTACAGTTAGAGATAGTCTTATACTTATCGCGCTAGAATAGTTAATAAATTGAAAATATTCCAATGAATAATATTGTCTTTATGTATCTGCATCAAATTCATGCACAACGCACTTTTCGTTTCTAGAAATTTCCGATGGATGCGGGTTAAGCAGAAAATGAAAAAAAGCGCCAAATTTTTCCAAAAATACCGAATTTTGTCAGTTTCTCAGCCAATAACTTCTAAGCTTTGAAATATTTCAAAATTTTAAGTATGCGGTGTCAATCTACAATTAATTACGATTTGAATATTAAAAATTTCATTTAAATCCGTTCAGCTGTTCTTAAGTTTACTTGCATCAACGCCAAAAAAGCAATATTTCATGTTTGATTTTTATATAATAGTAAGATATGGGTTTCCTGCAATAATATGATGTCTGGTTTGTGTTTCGCCACCAGGTAGTGCAAATTTATTGTTAAGAAATCCCTGCATGTTCCATTGAATAATTTAAATATTTATTCCAAGGTTCATGTGAGTGTTTTATAATATCATCATATATTTGGGAGGAGTATGGAGAGAGAGTTATATTGTTTTTTGGTTGAGATTCTATAGCTGTAAATGATTCTTCCATATCGTTGTACATTGGTTCGGCCTGAGTACTTGTTTTTTTTTTTTTTTTTTTTTTTTTTTTTTGGATTCGCCCGGAGGTAAGAAATCTTCATAGATACGTATGACCCGCGCCATACGCATGCACGATTTACATTCTAAGAAGTTCCCGGATCAGCCGGACTGATAGAATGCACCTACGTGCTAAAACTTACCACCTGTTGGCAAATAATAGCCTCCACTAAGCTCAATTGCTTGGCCTTTCAGCGGAAATTAAAATTAAATAAAATTTGAGAATTTTTTGTGCTTATGTAAACTTCATAAACATCATCGAATAAAAGCACATTCTTCATAATACGAAGCAATACAAGACAACATCCAAAGTTATTTATTAGACCATATATAACCGCATTTATAATTGTTGTCGTTCGGCTTGGGGCCACTGTCCAACCCAAGATCCTACGTGGAAAAGAGATGCAACTCTCAAACACCAAACCAATACCAAACATAGCACAGATATACAAGTATATATTGTGCAGGCACAATATATTTATATATTCGGGTCACTAAAATAAGGGAACACCGAGCTAAAGTTATTATTTGGATATGCATTTGGGCCAACGCAGGTAAAAACTTGTATGGAAAAGAGATAAACTCTGACACACCAAGCCAAGAGACACGGTATACATGGTCAAATAAGGAAGAACTAAAGATCTAAAATAATTTCATGAAAAAATAAAGCAACGAAACTGAATAAAACGAAAACTTAAAGTATCTATCATATTCGATGATGCTTATTTGTTAAATCGTGGAATGCGTTAAGTATTCAAATGTTATATAATTTTGCGTTTTAAGACATCCACCGAGTCAGAAAAATTTATCAAGTTCAAGTTGCCATTAAAATCACTACACATACATCGCAAAGGGTCGTGAAGGGCATAATTAGAAGTGTAGTGACTCAACTTAAAAAGCTGGAAATGTCTGGCTCCGCTCCTGGGGATGTTTAATGAAGAAAGGAGGTATTGTGAGTCTATATCACCACTGAGTAATTTGTATAAAAAAGAGACATTGAGCATAATTCTTCTGCTTCTTAAGGAAGGCAGGGAAATAATTTTGAGGCGTGTTTCATAAGGGGGAAGAATAATATTGGGGTTCCAACGATAATGTAAAGCAAAAAGTAAGAATTGTTTTTGAACCGATTCTAATGCATCGATGTGGACATTGTATTGAGGGTTCCATATTACGGATGCATATTCAAGAATTGGTCTAACAAGAGAGGTATAAAGTATTTTAGTAGTGAAAGGATCGTTGAATTCTTTAGCCCATCTTTTAATGAAACCAAGGACACCTCTAGCCTTATTTACCACCAAATTAACTTGAAGATTGAAACTAAGTTTAGGATCCATAATTACACCTAAATCAAGAAAACTGTGTACAATTTCTAAATTAGTATTATTTATAGTGTAATTTATACTATTAGCAATTCGACGTGAGAATGTCATTTGCTTACATTTTTTTAAGTTTAATTTTAAAAGGTTAAAATTACACCACTCAACTAGACTGTTTAAATCCGATTGTAAGAGTTGTTGATCTTCAGGCGATTTGTAAGTTAGGAAAAGTTTCACGTCATCGGCGTACATTAAGACGTAAGAGTGTTTTATTACAGAAGGAAGGTCATTTATAAACAGTAAAAATAAAACCGGACCAAGATGACTTCCCTGCGGAACACCAGATGTGACCAAAATATTTTTTGACATAGAATTCTTATATAAAACTTTTTGAGAACGATTCGACAAGTACGAGTTAATCCAGTGTAATAGTTTGACGGGAAACCCTATTAGATGAAGCTTTTTCAGAAGAAGATAATGATTGACACAATCGAAAGCTTTGCTAAAGTCTGTATAAATAACGTCAGTCTGTCGTCCTAAAGTAAAACCTTTGATGACACGTGAAGTAAACTCCAAGAGGTTAGTTGACGTAGATTTTCCCTTTAAGAAACCATGTTGAGAGGTGGAAATGGAGGAAGATACAACGTGGGTTATTTGATCAGTTATAATTTTCTCAAATAACTTAGGGATTGCGCTTAGTTTTGCCATACCTCGGTAATTGGAAACATCAATTTTTGAGCCGGATTTATGAAGAGGTATTATATAAGATTTTCTCCATATATAGGGAAAATGACCACTGTGCAAGGATATGTTAAAAATTTTTGATAGGGGAGAACACAAACTAATAGAACAATGTTTTAAAATGCAGCTCGGGATTTCGTCAGGACCAGTCGTAAAAGAAGATTTAACTTGTCGAAGGTAATGCATAACTATATTAGAATCTATTACAGGGGTTTCAAAAGAGTTAACTGGTGGTAGGTAAGGATATTCAAGACTCATGCTCAATGGTATATCGGAGTAGGTTGTTTTAAAGAAGTTTGCAAACATGTTGGAAACTTCGATGTCGCAAGATGCTTCTTCATGATTGAATTTCATAAGAGGTGGGAAGCTAGAGGTTTTGCGTTTTGAGTTGACAAAAGTGTAGAAAAGTTTCGGATTATCTTTGAATTGAATTTTTATTTTGGTTATATAGGCAGAGTAGCACTGTTTATTTAATAGTTGATATCTGTAACGACAAGAGGAATAGCAAGCGAAGTCTAAATTAGAGCCTGACTTTTTATATTTTTTAAATAAGCGATTTTTGGAATTTTTTAAAGACTTAAGTTCATTAGTTAACCAAGGGGGGCTTAAAGGTTTGAAATTACTATTTTTTTTCGGCACAGATAATGAGAAACATTTTTGCAATGTATCATTAAGAAACTGTACTGAAGATTCGACATCATAAAAAGAGTACGAAGACCTATTATTTAAAATTGGGGACCAGTCAATCCGCGCGAGAAGAGCATTAAGTTTAACATAGTCTGTTTTTTTAAAGTTAAAAATTTTATTATTTCGCGTATCTGGAGCTAATTTATTTTTATTTATGTTGGCAAGTAATATTGTTATTTCAAGAGTTGGATGATAATCGTCTTCAGGTAAGGAAACTGGGTTCGAACGACGGAGATTTACGGAAGTGCATCTATCTACAAATACAAGGTCAAGAGATCTATAATTTTTATTAAGAATATTATTAACCTGCTGAAGACACAGATCGGACAACTTATCTAAGAAATCATTTATCCAATCAGAGGCAGAAATAGGAGTAAGAAATGCGGAATCATCGGAAATACTCCAGGATACAGAAGGTAAGTTGAAATCACCTAATGCAATGATAGTATCCATATTTTTAAGCATATTATGGACTGTTTCGATGGCACTAATATGGTTTAAGTAAATTATTAAATCACTTTTAGGTGGAATGTAAGAGCAAGTAAGAAAAATCGTATTATTATTTACTTTAACTGTAACACAAATAAACTCCAGGTCGTTGGTACCAGGAATTGTTAATTCCTCCGAAGCAAGCGAGCTATGGACAGCTATCAGAACGCCACCACCGATCTTATCATAGCGATCTTTACGAAAAATTTGGTACTTATTACACATTATTTCAGAGTTTAAAACGTTAGAGCGAAGCCAAGTTTCAGTAAAAACTATAAAGTTATATTCAAAATCAAAACTGTTCATGAAAATATCGGAAAGTTTAGAATTGAGACCTCTAACGTTTTGATACACAAGCTCTAATTTAGACTTGTGATTTTTTAATCGTTTTTTGTATGGTACTGAGGACTATTAGAAGGACGAGGCAAGTGTACAACATTTGCAATACGCGGTTTTTTTTTTAATTCAAATTCATGAACAATTGTATTACGGGGCCAAAAGTTTACATCCACAAGAGTATTAAATAAATTTTCCGGAACAGTCAATCTAAAAGACGTAGTCAGTCTCGCATTTAAATATTTGAATTTTTGGATCGAAAGAGGCATACCACTATTTAACTTTGAATTAATAAAAAATGTTATGTCATCTTCAGTTGTATCAGCAGCTAAGCGCGAGACAAAGATTGCTTTAGTTGGTGGAATTGCAATTAATGGCTTAGGAGAAATAGTAGCAGTAGTAATAGGAATCCGTTGAGCGTTAACAACTGAAGTTGCAAAAATAGGAGTTTGAACAGTAGGCGGAGCAACTGAAACAGCTTGAGCATAAGTAAGAACAGGCTGGTTAACAGGTATGGATGGTGCTAACATTGGCAAGGAAACGGTCTCTGGTACATTTGGAGCAGATATAGAGGCAATCGTATCAGTACAAATGTCCATATCGTCTGCAATGTCACGTTCAACAGGTGGTGGTATTGGTGGTGTCGAGTTAGTTTTCTGTTTATTGCGCAGGTTCATGTATTTCTTTTTACGCTTGGGCGAACGAATTGGCTCATCAATATATTTACACTCATCGAAAAGTGTTTGGTACTTTAAAAATTTTGCAGAAAGCAAAGAAAGTTCCCTACTTATCTCAGAGAAACCCTGCTTTGTCTGCTTAAAAAGCTTATAAAAATTGACATCAGTCAATCTGCACTTCTCACAACACCAACGCAACCCTTTACCTTCTTCAATAAGGTCTGCAACTCTACCCATTATGCCCACACATTTGGTGTGAACGATATCATCACATAGCCAACATGATAAAAATCGCTCAGTTTCACCCTTAGTGGAACAGCCAGGCTTAGAGCAGAGCATTTTAATTAATAAATAAAAAAAAGACCAAAAAAGTAGTAAAAATAAATAAAAGTAGTAAATGTAGTAAAAATATTAGTAGAAATTAATAAATAAAAATAGAACCAAAAAAGTAGTAAAAATAAATAAAAGTAGTAAAAGTAGTAATAATAATAGTACTAAGCAAAAGTAATAACCTGAAGTGATGGCAACCCTTAGTATGTATAATAATAATACGTATTCAATAGCTTAGCTAGACAGAGCTAGGCAGATGTCTTAAACGCAATTAGCAATAGAACAAAAAGAAAGCAAACAACTTAAAGTGCGAAGAATATAATAAAGAAAATGTAAAGAAACTTGTTCAGCACTTTAAAGAAATTTTAATAATAATAATAACACTTATGTTAACAATAGTAAAACAAATGCAAAACTTATCCGCTGCAATCATTAGACTTCACATAAGCACAAAATTTTTTAATTATTTTCAAAAAACCACTGTAATTAAATTTAAACTTTGCAGAAATTAACAAACACAACTTAAAGAAATTTTAGCGCGTTGCCAACGTTGTTGTTTCATTTGTTATTGAGAGTGTTGATTGATGTGATTGAATATGATTTGTAATATCATTATATATTTGGGAGGAGTATGTAGAAAGAGTTATTATATTATTTTGTGATTGAGATTCTATAGTTGTAAAAGGTTCCTCCATATCGGTATACATACGTTCGGCCTGGGTACTTATTGTTTCATTTGTTATTGGGGTATAATTTATTTGTTTTTTTATTGATGTTTCCTTGTTCCTATTGAGATTATTTTCATATTTGCGGCTAGTTGTTAATTTTTGTTTATCCTTATTTGTGTTGGCAAGTTTATTGCAAAAAGTTGTTGTTTCTTGTTTGTAATGGTATGTGCTGAGATTTTTTATTTGATTATTCGTAGTGGTTTGTATTTTGGAAGATGTGTTATTGTTAATATTTTCTGTTGCATTGATGGTGATATTTGTTGGTGTACTGACTTTTGCAACTTCAGCATAAGATTTTGCAGGTTTACAAAAGAGTAAATCTTGTATGCTGATGGATCATTGTTATACGTTTTCCAAGCTTCTCGAATGGAGCATCTTTTATCAGTTTTAATTTTTATAACAGCTTTATGCTTTAAGAAACTTGGGCATGTAGAGTCGTTTGAGCTGTGTGAATTCTTTTCGCAATTAATACAAAATTTACGATAGCAACTTTCATGTGGCAGATTTAGTCTGCACTCTTGACACACGCTTACATTGCGGCACCACTTTTTCGTGTGTCCCAGCTTTTGACAGTTATTGCATCTCATGGGATTTGGTATAAATTCTTCCACATCAACTCTCTCCCAACCAAGCTTTATATATTCAGGCCGTTAAATGAGGTCAAACGTAATTATTATCGCCCCAGTTGGAACGAAAGATTCATCAACTTTTTTTGTAATTTTCCCTTCAATTAGCTCCTGTTCAGAAAGATCAACTGTTTTTTTGGAAAATATTCTTCCATGGCTAGAGTTTAGCGTGCGATGGTAGGCTATTTTTACGGGAACAATGTCAACGTGTGTAGTAGACCGTATCACCAAAACTAACCTGTATTTGACCCCACCTCAATCGTTAGACATTTAAAAGACATTTTCAAAAAAAAATTTTTTTTTTTTTTTTGAAATGGTCCCTATGGTGCTTTTTTCTTGTTTTCGTTATATCTTCTGTGTTTCTTGTCCGATCACAAAGATTTTTCATATATGTGTTTATTGCTTTTTTGCAATTTTTTTCTGATTTTATTTTTTCGCGAATCTTGTTTTTTTTTAATTATCACCCACCTTATCTCAGTTGCTACTATGTTAACAAAATCTAAAAAGAGCAAATAATTAAAGCTCACAAAAAATCATTAAGACCATGGAAACAAATGATATCCATAAAATTTATTTTTGGTGCAGTTCCGACCGATTTTATCCCAAAAATAACACTTTCGAAATTTTCGTCAGTCATACTCGACTTTTTATTAAACAAATAACTTGGCTTTTTCAATCACAACGGTTCTCATAAGAAAATTAATAAAAGTCAATTATATCGAGAGTTGAAGATTGCAAAAACCGTTTATATTTGAAATTTGATGTTTACTAGAATTGTAATAAAATCTCTAATTGTTTATTAAAGTTGACGATTATTTTTCGTTGAGAGTAAGTTTAACTAATGAAATCATGCTCTGTTACAAACTCTGCCCAACAGTAGTTGTTGTCGGCTTTAAATGAATAACACCCCCCCCCCCCCCCCCCAGCTCATCATCGCTTCCATTCATGAACAAAAAATATTTAAACACTTTGTACCAACAACAAAAAAGGCCATCACCACCACCTACTCTTCGTTTTCGCTATACAGTCAACAAAAACAACAAACGTCTTCGCTTTGCCTGCATTATTATCAATTCTTCGTCTTCGATTTGAAGCCCGTTTAAACCTAACAGATCGTATTCGGCAATTTCGTGGACCCAACCACCAGCCCTTTATCCAATATGGCAGCACCACATTCACTGAAATGATCGATTGGACCAAATTTCAGATCACTGATCCACCATGTCTTCAGTTTTTTACTCAAGAGCAATTGACTGATCTACAGTACTTGGACGTCCTGTACTGTATTAAAATTCCTGGTGAGCATTAAAGCAGATATTTTTTTTTATGAAATAAATAATTAAATTTGACGTCATATATTAAATCGTATTTATCATGTTATATGTTTTTCACAGATTATCCTTGTCATTCGCAAAACATCGAGCGTTACGTCCAAATTGTGCAAAAGTCGGCCACAGCAGTCACTGACGAAAATCGTTTGGGGCACATCTTCGTGAAGCTTGACAGTTTGAAGTGCTACAGCCACCTTGAATCCCGTAAAGATTTAGAAAATTAATAAAAATTCGAGTATGACTGACGAAAATTTCGAAGTGTTATTTTTGGGATAAAATCGTTTGGAACTGCACCAAAAATAAATTTTATGGATATCATTTGTTTCCATGGTCTTAATGATTTTTTGTGAGCTTTAATTATTTGCTCTTTTTAGATTTTGTTAACATAGTAGCAACTGAGATAAGGTGGTTGATAACTTAAAAAAACAAGATTCGCGAAAAAGTAAAACCAGAAAAAAATTGCAAAAAAGCAATAAACACATGTTTAAAAAATCTTTGGGATCGGACAAGAAACACAGAAGATATAACTAAAACAAGAAAAAAGCACCATAGGGACCATTTCAAAAAAAAAAAAATTTTTTTTTGAAAATGTCTTTTAACAGCCCTATTCTGGCACAGTAACAAATGTCACCACAGTAACAATTGAAACTGAGAGTAACAATTGACACCAATTGCTATTCTGAGTAATTCAAAAAAGCTTTTTCGGATTCAATTGTCACCAAAATTGTTACCGTTCAATGAGCAGGTGACAAGCTGAAATATCAAACGAATCTTACGTTGTTTTATATTGAACTGAAGAATTTTTTAAAATATTAATTCGTACCAACGTTTTGGAAGTGTTTAAGTTTTTTGTAGTTAAAAAATGGAAGAAGAGTTACTGCTCTTGTACTTGGAAACTTTAATAAAAAAAAAAATAAATTTTAGAGAGAAGACGTCTTTTAAAAAGCATACGCGACAGCACTGACTCAATCAAAATGCCAGAAAAGACCTTTCAACAAAATTTCCGACTTTCGAGGCTACTTTGTCGGTCTTTGATCGAGGAACTGCAGCCGTACGACGTTCAGTGTTCGTCCATTCCCTTCACTTTTCGCTTCCTGGCAACAATTTATTTTTACGCACACGACTCATATCAAAAATGTGTTGGCAACAACATGTCGGTATCTATGAGTCAACCATCTGTTTCTCGGACACTGCATCATGTATCGCAGCTAATAATCAACAGGAAGAGTGGCAAATTACGGTTTCCTAGGACGTTTGAGGAACAAGTTAGCATTAAAACAGGGTACGAATGCATTTGCAAGGATTAAACGTTGGCGAAAAAAGATTAATTGTTCGTTTGTTTTTAGTTTCCACAGCTGTTTTGGAATTAAAGGTACAATTGGCGCTATCGATTGCACCCACGTTGCTTTATTTACACCGACGACTACTGGTGCTACTAACCCAGTCAGCCTCTACATGAATAGAAAAGGATTCTATAGCATAAACGTTGAAGCAGTAAGCATATTAAAATACAGTTTTGAAAAGCCTGCTAACATCAATTCCTATTAACAGGTTTGTGACCATCGCCTCTTCTTTTTGGCTATAAACGCCAAATTTCCCGGGTCTAGTCACGATTCCGGAATTTGGACAACATCGGAAGTTCGACTGCAGATGATGCAAAACCACACCTGTCAACAGAGCTCATGGCTGCTGGGCGACCAAGGCTATCCACTAGAACCCTGGCTATTAACTCCAGTTGCGCACCCGTCCAGTGCTAAGGAAGAAAAGTACAATAAACTTCACGCCAAAGCACGCAATACAATCGAAAGAGCGTTTGGAGTGTTAAAGTCCCGATTTCGTTGTCTCTCCAAATATCGAAGCCTTCACTACACCCACAATAAAGCTGCAAACATTATTTACGCATGCGCAATATTGCATAATATATTGTTAAAAAATGGCCCATCTGTAGACATCGACGACACTGTAGAGCCAGATATATTTATTTATTTATTTATTTATTTATTTATTTATTTATTTATTTATTTATTCAACTATAAACAGTATTGTTTAACAGTTACTTAAAAGTTATTTAACAAAGTTATAATAAGAATATGTTTAAAAATGGCTAAGCATAATACAATTCTTAAAAGAAACCCTAGTTTGGGTTATATCAATATTTATACAAATAGTATTAAAAGAAGCACTCATATTATAAACTGGATCCTGTCTACCATAGTTTGTCCGGCGATAGGGAATTTGAAAAAAATTTCTTTGCCTAAAATTCCTTTCAGGCGCATATATATTAAATAAAGCAAGCAATGGTGCACAATCTAAGTGATTCATTACTATATCACGCGCAAACATAGCCAGAAAATACTTCCGTCTAAACTCTAAGGTTCTTAATCCTAAAAGTGCACAACGAGATTCGTAAGTTGGCATAAACTCCCAGCGAAGTTTTCTTATCGTCATCCGAGTAAAACGTCTTTGAATGTTTTCAATTCTAGATACATGCACTGCATATCTTGGGTCCCAAACCACACTACAATACTCCAAGCTTGATCTAACCAAAGAGAAGAAAATAGACTTTAGAGTAAAGTTTTAGAAATAATAGCATCGTAGTGTTTACAGAAGGTAAGTTTTTTGTCAAACATGACACCCAGATCCATTTTGAAATCAACTCTTAACAGGCTTTCTGTATTTATAACATAATTACCTACAATTAACTGTTGTTTCATGGTGAATGACATAACATTACATTTAGCCACATTAAAGTATAACTTATTAATATCACACCACTTCTGCAAGCCATCTAAGTCTTGTTGAATAAGTTGACAGTCGATTAAAGCATTTAGTCTTATATATTTTTACATCATCAGCGTACATTAGGCATTTCGAAAACTTAATATAGTTCGGTAGATCGTTAATAAACAGAACAAACAAAAGCGGGCCAAGGTGACTACCTTGCGGTACACCAGAAAAATTATCAATATATCTCGACAGCTTATTTCCTATCCTAACCGCTTGTCTGCGACCATATAGGTAATTTTCTATCCAACTAAGCAAGGAGGAATGAAACCCCAATTTGCTAAGTTTATTTATTAAAACTGAATGCTGGACTCTATCAAATGCTTTCGCAAAATCTGTAAAAATCACATCAATTTGCTGGCCTCCTTCCATTTCTGTTGCTATGAAGTGAGTAAACAGAGTAAGATTTGTTGAAGTAGATTTACCAGAAACAAAACCATGTTGGCTTTCAGATATAGCGCCTTTAATACAAGCATAAATTTTTCTTTTAACCAGGGACTCGAATAATTTAGGAATGAGTGGCAATTTGGATATAGGTCGATAGTTTTCAATATTTTGCCTTGATCCTGATTAAAAATTGGAGTTATCTCGGATAATTTCCATACATCTAAAAATTTTCCCTTTCGTAACGACTGATTAAAAATAAAAGTAAGAGGTTGCACAAGTGCCATTGCACAAAACTTTAAAAAGATGGGTGGAATATTATCAGGGCCGCATTTCTTCTTCACATCCAAGCTAATTAGTTCACGATAAACCTCTTCACCAGATAAAGTCAAGGACCCAAGATCTGTAATAGGAACATCGTTACACTCAAGTGGAGCATAATTAATTGATTGGTTATAGCATACATAATTCGACTGAAAATATACTGCAAAGAGATCGCATATTTCTTGAATATTGTCAGAATTTCAATCTTGGAAAAACATGTTTTTTGGGAGACCCATAGAATTCTTTTTGCTATTCAAATGAGACCAAAATGCTTTTGGATTACACTTTATGTTCGACTCTAAGGCAAGCAAATGATTTCTATAGAGAAATTTTTTAAGTGACTCATATAGTTTTCGTGCTTCAATGTATTCATATTTTAAAGCTGAGTAGGTCTTACTAATTTTATATTTTTTATTCATGATATTCTTAAGGTTTGCAAGGCGACTATTATACCACGTCGGCTTAGTAGCTTTACGAACCCTTTTTAGAGGCACAAAACTCATGAAAGTTTCATTAATGATGTTGATTAAACAATAATGGTTCTGCAAAAGATTCTCACCAAAGATTGTGCACCAATCCACATTATATAAAAAATCCGATATTACGGCATAATTTGCCTTATTGAAAGCAAATTCATATATGTCTTCTCCCAAGAGGGGATTTTGTAAGGCAACAATATTATAAGTAACTAAAAGAGCTTTATGGTGAAAACTATTTTCGGACAATGTGAATTCTGCCTCGCTACACACCGTATTGAACTCTAAATCAGTAAAAACTAAGTCTAGCATTTTATTTAACCCATTTCTTACAGCATTAATTTGGTACAATCCAAGGGAGAGAATAGAGTCTAAAAATTCTGCGTCTCTTACAGCACCCAAGGTACTCGGTATTAATGCCGGCCAATTATCAGCAGTAGCCCAGTTTACACTACTTAAATTGAAGTCTCCTACAACTAAAGGATATTCATTTAGATATTCATTTCAGCTTTTCAACTATCTTAAGAATATTAAAAAAATACAATGAATAAATTTCACAAGTTGAGTTCGGTGGAATGTACGAAACGAAAATATAAATACTTATTCGCCTTGAGTTATTAACTCCACCAGATGAAACAGGAACATCAATCTTTACACAGATCTGCTCTAAAATTCCAGTTACTTGTATTAGTCTAATTTCTTGACAAGAATAGACAGAGCGAACAGCAACCAAAACCCCACCACCACGTGTAAAACCTGTGGCTATTGGACATCGATCTCGACGAAAAACTTCATATTTATTGTCAAAAAACTCGGAAGTAAAAATATCTTTTTGTAGCCAGGTCTCCGTCAAGGCAACAACATCATAGCAGCAATCGGATACAGCAACAGAAAATTTTGATGATTTAGTGCGTAAACCACCAACATTTTGATAATACACAGCTAATTTATTAGTTTCAGCACTATTTGATACACGAGTTTCAAGCTCGCCTGCTGGTGTTATAGCATTCATGTCGGAATCGGAGAGTAACGTTCCATCTCGTTTTTTGAGTTTTTCTGGAATGGCCTTACTCGTACACCCAGTGGCCAGAAATTAGAGTTGTAAACCGTTCTAACCATCTGAGGAGGAATCGCTATTTTAAAATTCACAGTATGTGCTGTGCCATTAATTCTAGATAATTTAAAGCAAGCAATTTGTGATGCATCAACATTGGCTTTATTGGCAACATAATTTTTTACTGTTTGGTATGTTGTAGATGACTTGAAACTAGAAACATGAAACCATTTTCGATGTATTAGAACACCTAGATCTTCTGTTTCATTGTTTGCATTTCCAGTAATATAGCGTAGTTTTCTATTTTGTTTATTTGGCAAAATATTTACAGCATTTTGAACACTCTGAGATATACTTGAAGAGGAACCAGATAACAACGCTACTCAACACTTGCGAGAAGGACAAAGAATCAGAGCACGCTATATTGAATCCTTATAAACGCTTGTAAAATATTGCCTCAATTTATGCATAAAAAATGCAAAAGCTGCCAAAAAATGTTTGATTGAATACTAACCGATATATGCAATATATCCTACGAACAATAGCTAGTTTGAAAAAACGCATAAAAAAGTTTCTTTCTATTTTTTTATTATATCTAATTTTTCACATAATAATGACAATGCATGGGACATTTTTAAAAACGCCTCAGTCATCAGCTTTTGTTGCTCGATAGCTCTTTCCTGCTGCTCATATGCTCGGTTTTCCTGTTCTTCTCTCTTTTTTATGCTCTCTAGCATCATCTTAATAATGCTTTTTGTACCACCCTGTCGAGCTGCAGAAGGGTTTGGAGCATGGTTGGAAGCATTGCCTAACTCTTCCATGTTGTGTGATGTTGAAGGAATTGGCGATGAAGTTTCTTCGAAATCATTTACTTGAGGCAATGCTTCTTGCGAAATATCAGCAAAGATGTTTTCTTCAAAAGAAACTTCATCACCAATTTGAACAGCTTCAGCAGAAGCAGAGCGTGGATCTTTCTGTTAAAAAAAAAAATAAAGGAAATAAGTCATATAAATACATAATCTACCTTTCCAAATTTTACCTGAAACTCAATTGCCATCACGCCGGGAACTCCTTCTACGGCGGCAATGCCAAAGGTTTGCAGCGCTTGGTGCTCGAATTCCCCTATAGCTTCTTCTTCCATTGGTCCGCCTCCAGTGCGAGCGCGTTCAAATTAAGCCTTTCTGGCACGGCTGCGTAGCTGCTTTTTCCACTGACCCATCGTCTTAAATCAAAACAACAGAACAAAAATGTATATGCAAAAGTAATTAACATAAAATCAAGTTAAAAAATTACCTCTTTCCATTTGCTTGCTGAGCGAATCGGCCCTCTCATTCCATTTAAGCTACTTGCAAGCTTGTCCCACAACTCTTGGATGCAATAAGGAGCATTTGGGCTATTTTTACCCCTTTGGAGCTCTGGGTGCTGCTTGCAAAATGCCACATAAAACTGTAGCTGCTCCTGAGTTGTCCGCTCGAATTTTCTACGGTGATTAGTTAAAATACATTTAAATTATAAAATAATCAAGATTTACAAAAATTACTTACTTTCCTTGCGTTTTGTTTTCCATTTTTTAAATAATTTGACAGATAATATTTGAAAAAACGATTAAAAGCTTTTCCCCATTATGTTGAATTTTATTTAGCTTTTTTATTGTTACGTTGTTACCAGAATAGTAGTAACAAATAAGGGTGACAGAAACGTAACAATAGTGCGGTGACAATTAATTGTTACTGTAGCACCAGAATAGGGCTGTAAATGTCTAATGATTGAGGCGGGGTCAAAATGGGATTACTTTTATTGCATACAAGGTGATACGGTCTAGTGTGTAGCTTTAATAAACTTTTCAGCAGCTTTTCGAATGGAAGTTTTCAACAATAAGTCACCTGATTTTAGCTCAAGAACTTCAGAGTAATCGCGAGAAATAAAATTGAGGCCTTTTTCGATTTGAAAAATATTGTATGAGGATATGGGGCGAATATTTTCTGCGTCTTTTTGACTGGTTGCTGTTATGGTTATATAACGTGGCATGTGGTCGTCATTTCGTATTTCGGGTAATGCAACAAAATCTTTGGAGTGTAAGCGTTTATTTTTGATTGGTCTTGCTGCATAGTAATTAAAGTCCGGATCAAGGTCTTTAAACCTATTGTGATTAGGCGGATTAAGGCCAGTCATTTTTTGCTTGTCCCTAGGGACTTGCAAATGTGTTTGAGGTTATGTCTATTTAATTGCTTGTGTTGTAAATAAGAAACAAGAGAAAATAAAGTTGCTGTAGAAATAATACTCTGGACACGAGTGAGCGCGATTGCACTTTGCACTTTGTGCCTGAGCACTTTTTATTTTTTTTTTAATGAAAAATTTTCACAGAAAAAAGAAACGACCGTTTGCTATGAAATTCAAAAGCTACTGTATATAAATATATACATATACAGGCGAATGTATGTATGATCGCAGCTAGCCACACATGCGGACAGTTATTCTTTTGTACAAATTGGTACATGCTTTGTAATTGCAAAGAATATAAAACTAGTTTGTTGAACTTTATTTTTTTGTGACTTGCAACTTAAGGGGGGCTTGGAAAAAAATCCCAAACAGGAATTATGTTCGTAACCGCCATGTTTGCAACCAATATTTGTGTTATGTTTAAAAATCTACGAAGGGTTTTGATATTTTATTACTTGTTTGTAACATTCCTGCTTTTATTAGCTGATGGTTCAATGGGGAGACTACGATTTCTGGTGCGTCGCGATTTAACGATGTATTCGTGGGGTACTTTCAATAAAAATAAGAATAGCCGGAGGAAAAATCCATTTATCGATTTGTTTTTAATTTATCGATTATTTAAGAATTTTTTTTATAAGATCTAAGCAAAATAGGTTTATTTTTCTTAGTAGGCACGATTACGATTTCTTGGGCGCCGCGATTTAAAAGTCTTTTCTGGTAGAGGAAAAAAAATGTTGACCGAACATTTTTGAAATTATTTTCTTTCCAAAAGTTGTCATTAAAAAACATCTATATCTTTGCCATTATTCAATCTATCCAAAAGATTGATGTGTCATTTGAAATAATTAAATTACCTTTTATATGATAAAAAATAAAAAAAATAAATTACTGGCCATTTCAGCCCTTGAAAGGACTTTGACCTAGCTTCTTATGATCAATTGTGTTGTGCGTGTTATTAAGTTAATACACAATTGACCGAGAACCGGACCTATGTATATGCTTAACGCCGACTCCGAACGGCGATGAACGGAATGTTCTCGTTCTCAAGAAGCTTTACATGGCATTTTGATTACTCTCTGAGGTTTGCCATTGTCTGCAGAGAGGTGGCGGCCGTACAGAAAAATTATTTTAATTCAAATAATTTTCTGTCGCTGCTGGGGTTCGAACCTGGGTCTCCAGGTTCTTTGCCATAGCGGCCACGCACTTTAACCAACTACGCCACGGACGCCACCTTTTATATGATATGAGATAAAAATCTCTTGAAAGTATATTTTAAATTTTACAAGCGTTATTTTCTACAAAATTTGCGTTATTAAGGTACTAAAGTTATAATATATTTTGATAGCTTAAAGTTTTAGCCTTCATTTGGTATATAATAATATATATATAGGGTGTTTCAGAAAGTTCTGGCCAAATTTTTCCAGTGTATTCCTTGGCTCATTTCTTGAAGAAAAGTCCACTAGGACCATGTCCGAAAATGCACGGGTGCGAAATGGCAGCGGGTTCAAAATTTTCGGATTGGTGGTCAGAGGGTAATAGGGTAAAATTGCTAACTTCTGAGCCAGTGGTCGGATTTGTTTGTTTTTGGGCTTGTTGGAAAGGTCTTTAAAAGACCTTTCCGAATAAAATAAAGCAATAAGTAGAAAAAGATGAAATAGCCGAGATACAGAGCTTTCCGAAAAAAAAATGGAAAAAAAAAATTAACCTAACCTCAATTTGCTCAGTCAGATGGCAGGTAACTTATGTTTTTTTTTCTTTTAAAAGATAGTAATACCTCTTACCTTTCTAAAAATACCAAAACGAAGCCCGAAGGTCTTACCGTTCCAAAGTTATGACCATTTGACTGAAATGCAAAAATTTTTTTTGGAAGCAAAATAACCCCACAATAAGCCCGTAATGCGATGGAGCACCATTTTGTTGGTAGAAAAAATGATTTCGTACCGCAAGGGGTACTTCCTCGAGGATGTCTGGCATGACTTCTCGCAAAAACTCCAAATAATTTTGCGAATTTAACCTGGGCGGAAGTACTTTTGGCCCAAGGTGTTGTCGATGATTCCAGCCCAAACGGAGACGTCAAATCTGCGTTGAAATGCGTTTTCTTTCTTGTTGTGAGGATTTTCGTAGGCCCATTCATGCAAATTATGGAAATTAGTTATACCGTCTCTCGTGAATTACCTAGAACGGATACTCCATTATTTGCCTCTTCAATTGGATCTGCCTCTTCTATTGGATCAATAGGAACTGGTCTAGTGGATGATGTGGATCATTTTAAAGAGTCTAGAACTAACCTAGCTAATAAACCTTCAACTTCTGTATCCACTTCTTTGCCAGCGCACTCAATGACATCTTCGGGTCCAGCTTCTTCAATTACTGTCATTACACCTCAAATAACAGAACAATCAACAACTGCAACTACTTCTTCGGCTGCGTCTTCATTGACCTCTTCATTGCCAGTTGATGTTCACCGTACTATTATGGAAAGATCTAACATCTCGCCACATCTAACACAACATTTACCGCCTTCAGTGTCTCTGTCCAAGCATGCTTTGTCATATCGTGTAGCACCTATTAATGTTGTAAACTGCAACCTCGTTGTTGTAAAGACAGTGGAACGAAAGGTAATTTTCCTATCACGTCTAGCTAAAAATACGTCTACTGATGCTGTTTTAGCGTACATCTCTGCTAAACTTCCTCAGTTTTCCTCAGATATAAGGTGCCATAAACTCAAATTTTATGTCCAGAGATATTGCATCTTTTAAGATTTTTGTTCCGGATTCAGTCTTGAAAACTCTCCTTTCTAAGGAATTTTGGCCTGATAGAATAGTTGTCCACGAGTTTGTCCTTCCTGAACCTGGTGTAACACTTCGTAAATCTGGTGTAATACTTCCAAAAAACTAGAAATTTATCATAATAAGTTATTGAATCATAATATTAATAACAGTAGCCTTTGAATTTCATAGCATACGGTCGTTTTTTTCTTTGAAAATTTTTCTTTAAAAAAAAAAAAAACTAAAAATAAAAAAGTGCTCAGGCAATCGCCGCGTAAAGACCCTTTTTTATCGCCTTCACTCGTGTCCAGAGTGTTATTTCTACTCCAACTTTCTTTTCTCTTGTTTCTATTTACAACACAAGCAATTAAATAGACATAACCTCAAATATATTTGCAAGTCCTTAGGGACAAGCAAAAACTGACTGGCCTTAATCCGCCTATTCACAATGATCTGGACTTTAACTACCATGCAGCAAGACCAATCAAAAATAAACGCTTACACTCCAACAATTTTGTCGATTTACCCGAAATACAACCAAATGAATGTGGTCGTCATTTACGTTATATAACTATAACAGCAACCAGTCAAAAAGACGCAGAAAATATTCGCCCCATATCCTCATACAATATTTTTCAAATCGAAAAAGGCCTCAATTTTATTTCTCGCGAGTACTCTGAAGTTCTTGAACTAAAATTAGGTGACCTAATGTTGAAAACTTTCAATCGAAAAATTTATTAAAGCTACACACGTTGACATTGTTCCCGTAAAAATAGCCTACCATCGCACGCTAAACTCTAGCCAAGGAAGAATATTTTCCAAAAAAATAATTTATCTCTCTGAACAGGAGCTAATTGAAGGGCTCTCAAATCACGAAGTTATTGATGTCAGAAAAATTACAAAAAAAGTTGAGGAATATTTCGTTCCAACTGGGGCTGTAATAATTACCTTTGACCTCATTAAACGGCCTGAATATATAAAGCTTGGTTGGGAAAGAGTTGATGTGGAAGAATTTATACCAAATCCCATGAGATGCAATAACTGTCAAAAGCTGGGACACACGAAAAAGTGGTGCCGCAATGTAAGCGTGTGTCAAGAGTGCAGACTAAATCTGCCACATGAAAGTTGCGCTCGTAAATTTTGTATTAACTGCGAAAAGAATTCACACAGCTCAAACGACTCTACATGCCCAAGTTTTTTAAAGCATAAAGCTGTTATAAAAATTAAAACTGATAAAAGATGCTCCATTCGAGAAGCTTGGAAAACGTATAACAATGATCCATCAGCATACAAGATTTACTCTTTTGTAAAACAAAAACCTGCAAAATCTTATGCTGAAGTTGCAAGTCAGTACACCAACAAATATCACCATCAATGCAACAGAAAATATTAACAATAACACATCTTCCAAAATACAAACCACTACGAATAATCCAACAAGAAATCTCAGCACATACCATAACAAACAAGAAACTACAACTATTTGCAATAAACCTACCAACACAAATAAGGATAAACAAAAATAAGTATAATTTATTAACCAATAACAAATGAAACAATAAGTTCCCAGGCCGGACGTATGCATACCGATATGGAGGAACCATTTACAACTATAGAATCTCAATCACAAAATAATATAATTAATCTTTCTCCATACTCCTCCCAAATATATAATATTACAAATCATATTCAATCAAATCAATCAACACTCTCAATAACAAATGAAACAACAAGTACACAGGCCGAACCTTTGTACAACGATATAGAAGAATCATTTACAGCTATAGAATCTCAACCAAAAAACAATATAACTCTCTCTCCATACTCCTCCCAAATATATAACGATATTATAAACCAAATGCAATCACACCAATCCATTCCCGAGAAAAGAAATTAATAATACATATAACTTAAATCAACATTCTTAAATAAATCATAACTTGAAAATTCACATGAACCTTTGAATAAATATTTCAATTATTCAATGGAACATGCAGGGATTTCTTAACAATAAATTTGCACTAGAAAACCTGGTGGCGAAACACAAACCAGACATCATATTATTGCAGGAAACCCATATAATAGATACAAATTTACACCTTTTACATTTACCACATTATAAAATATTTCACCACAGCAAACAATATTCGTACGCAAAATCTGGCATTGCAATTCTAGTTTTAGAAACAATGAATGTATCTGACCATAAAATTTCAGTCGATAATCTACTCTATCAGTCAATTACAATACATGGACTAACAGATTTGCACATAACCAACATATACAAGGAAACTGATATTTATTTAACAACTCAGCTGCTAGAAGAAATTCCCAACTATACATCGCGACATCGCTTGATCGCGGGTGATTTGAACGCACATAACACATTATGGGGTTCCCAAACTACAGAAAGAAGTGGCATTTTGTGGGAAACCTTTGCTGTAATCTTTCAGTGCTGAACGATGGTTCACCAACACTATTAAACACTTGAAATACCCTCACAGCGGTGGACGTTTCAATGACTAGTGATGATCTAGCATCGATTTTACACTGGAACTGTTTCCCCCAACCCGAAGTATACGATCACATCCCAATTCTGATATTTAACCATCTTGCTGAAAAATTAAAAAAACATTCGCCTAGATTTATAGACACAAAAGCTGACTGGGATCGCTTCAAAAAAAGTACTGAATTACTTAATGTCACTTTCACAGAATCATCTCACGTGAACAAAGAAGCAGCACAAATCAAAAGGCTTTGTTCACAAGCAGCACAAATCAAAAAAAGGAAATCGGCAAACGAAGCTATACCCGTGAGCCGACAACAAAAAAAAACGCAACAGTCCTGTATGGTTTAATTCTGAAATCAGCAAATTAATTCACAAAAAAAAAATGAATCTTGGAAATTGTTTAAAGCAGTAAGAACGCAGGCTAACATTATTCAATACAAAAAGGCTTGTGCACAAGTAAAACGGAGTTGTAAGCTGACAAAGCAGGATACCTGGAGGAATTTTGTAAATTCTCTAAACCCAACAATGGATATAAGGTTATTATGGAACAAAGTTTAAAGAATTAAATCACGTAATATTCCAAACTTTCCACCTTTATTTCATAATAACACAGTTATTACACATCCAAAACCTATAGCGAACGCATTCGTTGAATTGTGGAGCTCAATAAGCTTGGATCAATCTTTTGGTTTAGATCTTGTAGAGGAAAAACGTAATATAAATATAGACATCATGGAGGCCAGAATGCACACATTAAATTTTTTATTGAATGACATAACAATCGATGAATTAGATATGACACTCAAAAATACAAAAGGTAAAACTCCATCCTTAGATAAGATCACATATTCTATAACACAGTGTGACGAAATCGACAAAAAAAAAAAAAGCACAAACAAACTTTATAGAAATTCTTAAAGAGGGACATGTTGTGAGTCCATCGCACTTGGTCTGGCCTCTCAATGTCGTCACAATTTTTTTTTAATTCGTTTTTAAAGTTGAAGGGTCCGATTTTTGTTGCGCCGACGTTCATTGAATTTTAACAGCTATTTGTCTTGTTGGAAATGAAAAACAAATTCCACTTCTTTTCAGTAGAATTTCACGTAGAACAATGCTGTAATAAAATAAATACGATAAAATACAAAATGAAGCGTGTAGCGAAGCAAATTCCTTAATTTTTCTTTAATTTCATAAAAAAAAATTAGTGTTTCTATAAATTTAAATGGTATAATGCTGCATGAATGACATCTTTTTTTCACAAAAATTCATTGCGCGTAAAAATACCTTTTCATTGAATACAAAACCATTAATATCGGTTGAGAATTGGCAAAATGGCGGCAGTTTTAATGTTTTTTTTTTTTGTCAGAAAACACTGACTCCCATGTACAGTGACTCAAAAAATTGATCGCATGTTCAGGAATTTCTTACAAAACAAATATTACAGGAAAACGAAAAAATGGATTATGAAAAGATTATATATTTTTACAAACTTAATTTTTCTTAAATAAAAAAACACATTATTTTTTTAATTTTTCAGAATTTGTTGTAAAATAAATTAGAAAAATTAATTAAACATATTCGATCATTTATTTGAGTTTAAAAGTTAATATTTTGTGTAGCCTCCGCGTGCTTCCAAAACAGCAGTTATTCCTCGTGGCATGGTTTCCACCAAATTTTTGCATAAATCCTGTGACAGTAAATTCCATTTTATCTGGAATTTTTGCCAGATATCATCGAGTGTTCGTGGCGCACATTCACCATCCCTCAATCCACGTTTAAGCTCCACCACAAGTGCTCAATCGGATTTAAATCAGGTGATTGCGGTGGCCAGTCCAAGACGTTTATAGAATTTTCCTGGAACCACATTTTTGTTATTCTAGCCGTATGTTTTGGGTCGTTGTCTTGCTGGAAAATCGATTCCTCCAAAACAACTCCGAACATATCCAAATTTTGGAAAAGGTTTGCTTTCAAAATATTAATATAGTCCTGTGCTGAACTTTTTCCTGCAATTTTATGACACTTTACAACTTCAATCCAAGTCATACACCCCCACAGCATTATTGAGCCTCCTCCAAATTTCACTGTTGGCTGAACATGTCTACTGGATAATTTTCCACCTTTTTTTGTCTAAGTCCACTGCCTCCCATCAGACCCATATTTGTTAATTTTAGTTTCATCGGACCATATAACCTTGTTCCAATCGTCAATGCTGTAACTTTTGTACTTACGGGCAAATTTGAGGCGCAATTTCTTATAGCGATTAGACAATAAGGGTTTCTTTACCTCAAAGCGACCTTTAAAACCATTTTTTCCTAGAAGATTTCTAATTGTTTCGTCCAAAATATGAATGACGTAATTTATTTTCAAGCATTTATTTATTTCAACAGCATTATCGTGTAACCCATGTGTAATTTGATGTATTATTCTACGCCTTAATAAATTTGATATAATGGGTTTTCGTCCAGCGCAGTTCTTAATCGTCAAATTTTCACATTGATCGCGAACTTTGCTAACTGTTGAAATGGAGCACTTTACAGATAGAGAAATTTGCCTATGAGAAACACCCTCACGCAAGAAATGTTCAATTTGCTTAAACTTTTCAGGTGATATTGCTTAAATCTGAAAGATTTTTCAAATAATTACATTTTGTAGTAACAAACTTAAAAACTAATTTAGTTTTACCTTAAATAAACAAGTCTCACTAAAATCAAAGTTAATGACCACATTCAATAAAATAGTTTCGAAGTTTGGTTATTCTTTTATTATTTTTTAGCAAACTCAAAAAATTGATCGAATGAACTTTTAGTGTTTCCACTCCAACACTTAAATAAGCACTGAAATTTTTTAAATATATTACTGCCAAATGAGAATAATAATACAACAAAATTAATAACCGTTACTTTTACAGTAGTGGCTTTAATAATTTGTACACAATATACTGCTACACGCACTGCTTACACACATGCGATCAATTTTTTGAGTCACTGTATATGTTGCTATCGTACAAAGTGCTGTCATTTTGTCAAATCTTAACCTATTTTGAACATCTTTAGCTCATTGGAAAGAAAATATGATGAGTAACATACATCTAGAATATTAAAATATAGATCTTTGAAAAATATAAAAGTTACTATGAAACGAATAAACATATTTTTACTTTCAACAGAATTTTTTTATGAATGTATGTGTACGAGTGCATTAGACCGTAATGGAAAAAAGTAAGCTGCACACTGTCTTATCTGAAGCATTTTTTAAGAAAATTTCGAAAAAAAACAATTGTTTTTTCCCGAACGTTTTAGTCTTTCTTCATATCTTCGGCATTTACAGACCTATCTTGTCCAAGAATGATATATCAATGTTTCTATTTCGAGGCGTCCAAATTGTTTGCTCTAAAAGACATTGGGGTCGAGGACCCCTTTCTAGTACTTACCAGATTTCAACTTTTACAACATGAATTAAAAAAGAAGTGTCAAATCAAAAAAAAGCTTTTTGAGCCGTTGTCAAAACCTTGAAAGTCCTCAATTAAATTTTTATTTGCATTTTTTTATCTTTTAAATAAAACACAGAACTTTATTAGTGGGTAAGCTTTTGCTAAAAAGTCACTTTGATTATTTTAATAAGCTACTTTTGACATATAAAAAAGTAGGGTAAGTTAACCTACCATATACTTTCTCGTGGGTAAGTGCTAGAACGGGGTGATTGATCTCAGTGACCTTTAGGGCAAAAAAGTTGGACTTCTCGAAATAAAAACATTTATATATCTTTCTTTAATGGCGTTTTCTTTTCTTGGCAAAAAATTCTGCCCTCTGAGAGAGCAGAATATTTTACATTTTGACCTGCACTTCTTAGTCGAGAAAAGATCAGAAAAGTGCAAGATTTTTTCAATGATGATGTGTTGGCTGTACTGTTGCTTACTTTTGAGAACAATTTTTATAATATTAATTTTGTCATCCGTGAAAAAGCTAAAATTTTAATGAAATGTCAATGATAATATTTAATATTTTCCTAACATGTCACTTTTTTTGTTCATTCAGTTTGTAGCATTTGAAGGCAGAATTTAAAATCGTCGATCTTGAGAGTGAAAAATTCTGCATTTTTTCTACTTTCAATGTCTATATTGTCGAGAAAAGAACTCGATTTAATTTACAGGTCAGAATTTTTTTGAGAAAAAAGCACATAAAGGGCAGAGTCCTCAAAGAGGGTAGAAAAAATGCAGAATTTTTGTGAGAAAAGTAAACGCCATAAGATAGAACTGTAAATGCCGAAGATAAACTTAAGATAAATTTTCTCACAAAAATGTTTCAGATTATATGGTGCGACGTGTACTTTTTTACACATTTCGTACCGTTCACTCATATCAAAATTCTATTGAAAATAAAAAAATATCTTTATTCGTTTCATAGTAGCTTATATATTTTTTAAAGATCTATATTGCAATGCTCTAGAAATATGTTACTCATCATATGTTTTTTTCAATGAACTAAAGATGTCCAAAATCGGTTAAGATTTGACAAAATGACAGCACTTTGTACGATAGAAACATACACATGAGAGTCAGTGTTTTCTGACAAAAAAAAAAAAAACATTAAGACTGCCGCCATTTTGCCAATTCTCAACCGATATTGATGGTTTTGGATTCAATGAAAAGGTATTTTTACGTGCAATAAAGTTTTGTGAAAAAAAGATGTCATTCATGCAGCATTATATCATTTAAATGTATAGAAACACTAATTTTTTTATGAAATTAAAGAAAAATTAAGGAATTTGCTTCGCTACACGCTTCATTTTGTATTTTATCGTATTTATTTTATTACAGCATTGTTCTACGTGAAATTCTACTGAAAAGAAGTGGAATTTGTTTTTCATTTCCAACAAGGCAAATAGCTGTAAAAATTCAATGAACGTCGGCGCAACAAAAATCGGACCCTTCAACTTTAAAAACGAATTGAAAAAAATTGTGACGACATTGAGAGGCCAGACCAAGTGCGATGGACTCACAACATGTCCCTCTTTAAGAATTTCTATAAAGTTTGGTTGTGCTTTTTTAGTCGTCACACTGTGTAATCAAAAATGCTTCACCAACCACTAAAATGCGACTATGCAGGTTGTACAATAATATTTTGAATTGCAGTGTGTATCCACATGACTGAAAGCATGCGCTTTTGTCCCCAATTCCTAAGCCAGGAAAAAATCCGAACGGAACAGAAGGATACCGTCCAATTTCTCTTTTACCAGTTATATCCAAAATATTGGCTCAGAGATTATGGAATTGCAGTGAAGAAAATATGCTTGAAGAACAACATGCATTCTTGCCGAACCAGGGAGTTCACACCTTATGTCACTCACTTGAAACACAAATAAAGAAAAACATTAATAGTTAGGACAGCGTCATATTATCAGAAGACCTTGAAAAGGCATTTGACCGTGTCTTGGCGACACAAGTCATTAAAGAACTTCATCAGTGGGATCTTCCAAAAAAAATATTGAAACTTATACTTTCATTTTTGTCAAATAGAAGAATAACTGTTAAAGTAGACGGTTTCTTATCACAAACGCTTAAATTAGACAATGGTGTCCCTCAAGGGTCACCACTTTCGGTCGTACTTTACAGCGCCTATGCAAATTCCCTAGTAAGGGAATTTAGAAATTCTGCAGGAATCGACTATCTGGGTATTTATGCTGATAATATATTTGCGCTTTCATCGGGGACATCAGAAGAAATTACAACAAGTCTTAATAATCTGGACGAAAAAATTAATCATTGGGCTAAAAAAGTTGGAGCACTTATACCAGTAAACAAAGCTGAGGCACTTCATATATGCAAGAGATATAAATGCGATAGATCACCAATAAAGATAAGAGATACAGATGTTCCAATCTCCTCTAAGCTTAGAATACTTGGAGTAACATTCACAAAAAATTCGCTTTGGATTGAGCATTCGACAGTCATTGTCGGAAAATTGAATAAAATCAACAATCTTTTGAAAGTCATCTGCTCACGAAGAAAAGGACCACACCTAGAAACCGCTATTTCAATTTGTAGTGCACTCACCACAGGCGTTACCCAACACTGCATAACGATATATGGTTGGACTTCTATTACTAACAAAAAAAAAATAAATTCAGCAATAAATAGATGTTTTAGAATGGCGTCTGGAATTCTAACAGCAACGCCACTAGAGGCGCTCAGAGTAGAGGCTCGCTTTCATGATTCTGATTGGTTGGTTCAAGATAGGTCAACGAAACTTGCTTCCAAAGCTCTTACCTCAACATCACATGCCTTGCATTCCACTTTTTGGTCTCTGATTAATAATAATGAAAATCATACACAAAAAAATTGTTGCGGGCTCCGCAACATTATAAAATACCTGAACGACAAAAATACACCAATACCAAATAAACCTACTAAATGTTTGATTAATAAAGACCTTAATGTGGTTATAGATACATCTCTTAGCACATTTAAAAAAGACAATAGTAATCCAAACATCTTCGAAATTAATTATCTACGATACAAACACAACTTATCACCCAGCTCCATTTTGTTTACAGACGGTTCGTTCTCCAATGGTCAAACTTCTTATGCTATTGTCGAAGAAATTTCTTATGTAAAATTTCAAACGCGACTGCAGGCCCTACTGCCACTACACGCAGGAATCTTTAATGGAGAACTTGCTGCCCTTAAATCCGCCGTACTCTACGCAGCCAAATCTAGCAATCATACTTTAATATGCTCTGATAGCCTTAGTGCTGTTAAATCTCTCACTTACAGAAAATCAGTTTTCTTTAAATACGTTTTTTAAATACGAGGGGATTAGTACATGCAACATCATAAACATATTCTGAATACCAGGGCACGTAGGAATACCTGGCAATGAAATGGCAGATAGGGCTGCCAAAGATGCACTCAAAATGCCGCTTATAGCAGAGGTGGCTTGCTTACCCTCGATTATTACCAATTACAACAAAGCTATCCAAGCAGAACCTGTTCAATTCTCATGGAACGCATCGTCTTCATTTCTACGAACAATAAATCAACAGAAAGACACAGGTATAATGCTGACTTTACTCGAGAAGAATGCATTAAAATTGCTCGTATGAGAGTCGGTACGACAATTTTTAGTTCGCAGCATTATTACAACCAAACTAGCCCACGAGAATGCGTCCACTGTTCTGTCATGCTTTCAGTAGAACATATTTTAAACGACTGTCCAAGCTCTAAAACCAACATTCCTACTAATATGGCACTACATTGCAGCAAAAAAGATACCATCAATATAATTAATGAAGCTTTGGCAAAACATAATTTATATCATTACGACATATAAAAAAAAAAAAAATACATGTTTTATACGCATAAAAATTGTATGTTCGCACAGTGCATTGAATCCATACAAAATTGGAACATAAATATAAGGAGTGATCCTATGAAAATGAAATTTTGTGTGCTGGATTAATTTAATCTAATTAAGAAAAACTGCAAAAATGGTTGAAATTGGTCAGTTCCCAGGGGTACCTCCCTTGGACCTATATTAATTTTTTACATTATTTTGTATGGGAGGTACATACAAAAATTGAACGATCTTAACAAAATTTGGTCGAAAGGCTAGGCAATTAAAGAAATAGAAGTGTACTAAAAATTATTGAAATCGGTGGGTTCCTAGGGGTACCTCCCGTGGACCTATATTGATTTTTTACATTATTTTGTATGGAAGGTACATACAAAAGTTGGCCGATCCTTACGAAACTCAACGAAAAGGTTAGACAACTAAAGCAATACATGTGTTCTAAAAATGGTTGAAATCTGTCGGTTCCTAGGGGTACCTCCCCTGGATCTATATTAATTTTTTTCATTACTTTGTATGGGTAGTACATACAAAAGTTGGTCGATCCTTACAAAACTCGGTGAAAAGGTTAGTAAAGTATAGCAATATATGTGTTCTAGAAATGGTTGAAATCGGTTGGTTCCTAGGGGTACCTCCCTTGGACCTATATTAATTTTCTACATGATTTTGCATGGGAGGTACATCTGTTACTCATAAATATTCCCATTTGTATTAATTAAAAAAATAATTTTTTAGGCAAATTTCATTTTATTTACAATAGAAAAATAAAATTGGTAACTTATTTTTATTAACAAAATGTGAAATAAAAAATTAAAAAATTGATGTGTGCATATGTACAAACAACCAAGAACTCATCTCGCTATTGACTTTCATCGCTATTGACTTCTTCGTTAGAATCAATCACAATATAAGGGTCACCAACTAATTTAATAAACTTCTCAACTTCTTCATCAACAATTACATTTGATTTTGATTTAATAGTTCTTTTGGATGCTAAGAGAGGCTCAGATGTCAGCAACAATATTTTCATTAAATCTGTATTAGACTTAATGCTCGAGCATTCACGGGTATGGTTAGGTCGATTTTTACCTAAATTCTTTGTGCCTTGCTTCCAATGCCTCTTCAGACCATGTTCCGATTGGTAAGGAAAATACTGAAATGACTTCAGACTATATTAACACTTTATGAACACTGCTCGGCATATAATACCAGCCATATAAATTTATATACAACTGCCTAGTTTCTTCTAATAACAATTTGAAGTTGTTCAGATGTATGGGGTAGTCACTTGCCAGAACTCTCAATACAATAGAAAATTGTTCTATCAAACTTTTGTTTATGCCAGTTATCTGCGAGCTTAGTTCAGCGTTATAGAAAAAGCGCCTAGCTGTGTTTTCATCGTTAGTAGACCCATATCCTGGCTTTGGTTTGTCGACCAAGAGACCCATTTGCACTTTTATATATAAACTAGCTGAATTACCCTGCGTTACTTTTTTTTTGTTTGTTATCTAATATAACTTTCTTTTTATAAAGTGTATATAATATTTTGGAAATCAAAAGTCAATACTTGATACAAAATTACTAAATTTTGAATATTTTTCCATATATGTAAAACTGAGCATTTTTCGCAAAAAAGTCACTTTTTGAAATCTGCATAACTTTCTTGTTTATGAAAAGGGGCAGATAATATTTTAGAAATAGGAAGTCAATACTTCAAATAAAATTACAAAAAAGTTGCGCTAAAATCAAAGAATCTTTTTTTTTTTGCAATTCCCTTTTGAATTTTGCTAAATTTTGAATAATTTTCCATACAAAATTGAGCATTTTTCGCAAAAAGTCACTTTTTGAAATCTGCATAACTTCTTGTTTATAAAAAGGGGCAGATAATATTTTGGAAATGGAAAGTTAATACTTTAAATAAAATTACAAAAAAGTTTCGCTAAAATCAAAGAATCCTTTTTTTTTGCAATTCTCTTTTGAATTTTGTTAAATTTTGAATAATTTTCCATACAAAATTGAGCATTTTTCGCAAAAAGTCACTTTTTTAAATCTGCATAACTTTCTTGTTTATAAAAAGGGGGAGATAATATTTTAGAAATCAAAAGTTAATACTCAAATTAAAATTACAAAAAAGTTTCGCTAAATCAAATAAACCTTTTTTTTTTTGTTATAGCTTATCAAAACTCGCAAATTTTTGAGTTTTTAGGTGTTTTTTCTTAAGGTAAAGAACATTTTTTTAACACAAAATATATACTAAAAAAAATTGCTGTCAGAAGCAAAATACATTTTAAAATAATACCCTTTAATGCTTTTTAGAAAAAACATGATGTTATTTTTAAAACATTAACCCAATTTTAAATTACTTGATTTTCTTAAAATAACAGGGTGTTGTATAAAGTGATCGCATTTGTTTGTTATTAAAGATATTTTAAAAAATCTTTTAAATTTTATAGAACTACATAATATAGATCTTAATTGCATACTTTTTTTTTAAAACAACAATTTTTTTTTTCTTATTTTCGTACCATTTCGATGGATTGTGGTTCAGTGCAAAATGGCCTTTGTAGCCAAGCACATTGAGGCATATTTTGTAAATTTATTTACAAAATATCAATTATAAATAAATAAATAATATTTATAATATCTTTGGGTACTCTTTGTATTATCAAAATGTAGGGGGGCTACGAACCAAAATGTAAGATTTGTTTTTGGCCTCACAATCTCTTCAATATGACATAATAGTGTTTATTGAAACATGGCTTTCCGAATATGACTTAAATTCTGAATCGGTGCCAAAATACTACTGGACTATCTCGTGGTGGTGGAGTATTAATCGCTTTCCGTAACACTCTTTCATGCTCTCAAATTTAACCAACATTTTTGATGTGGATCAGTTAATCATTAAAGTAAATAGAATGAATTAAGCTTATAAAGTAAATAGAATGAATAAAGCTTATAAGAGATCCAGATGTTCATTTGATAACCAGATTCTCGAGATACACTACCTCAACTGTCAACATGAGTTTAATATATTAAACAAATTTTTTTTTTGTTTAATGTGTTTTTTATACTTTTAAGAATATACATACACATTTTTAATTCGATATGTAAAAAAAACAGAAGTTTTGACGGGTTTCGTTAACCTATGTCTAAACTCCATACAGCGTAAATTTGTTATAATATTCAGAAATTCAAGATTCAATAAATCTTAAAACTTCTTCAATGGTTGGTCCTGATGGCGTCCCTACAAATTTGCTGAAAAATTGTGCTTCATCAATCAGTCTTCCTTTAACTTTAATATTTAATAAATCGTTATCTACTGGTACCTTCTTGGACGAATGGAAAATTTCCTATATAGTTCCAATCCATAAATCTGGTCCGAAGCAAAATGTCTGCAACTATAGACCTATCATTCAAATCTCATGTGTTCCTAAAGTCTTTGAGAAAATTGTTTATGATAAATTATATTTATATAAGATATTTAATCTCTTCTAATCAACATGGTTTTTTATCAGAAAGATCAACAGCAACGAACTTAAATATTTTTTGTTCTCATATAGTTGCAAATTTCTCTAAGGGTTTACAAACAGACGTTATCTTCACTGACTTTGCAAAAGCTTTTGACAAAGTTAATCATGAAACATTACTCCTCAAGCCTTCTGCACTTGGTTTTCACTCTAATCTCCTTGCGTCGATTAGATCATATCTGATTAGCCGCTATCAAATAGTTAAAATCAATAATTGCCTATCACTATCATTTCTAGTTGTATCTGGTGTACCTCAAGGCAGTCATCTTGAACCTCTCTTTTTCTACTTTTTATAAATGACCTCCCGCAGGTTATTATGTACTTGATATGTCTCTTTTTTTTCCTTTGCGGATGATCTTAAATTATTTCGGTCGTTGGAGTCAGCAAATGATTTCAGTCTTCTGCAATTTGATCTTAATTCAATAGCAAATTGGTGTTCTCTCAATAATCTTCACCTGAATATATCTAAATGCCAGTGCCTTACATTTTCAAGGTCCACGTCACCAACATTCTTTAATTATTTTATTAGTTCTGTTCCCTTAGAAAGAGTATCTAGTAAAAAGGACTTAGGTGTTCTACTGTACCCTAAACTTAACTTTAAACAGCACATTGAATTAATAATTGCTAAAGCTAACTCAATGTTAGGACTCTTAAAACGAAACTTAACCGAAGTCACAGATCCTTATACTCTTAAAACACTTTACTCATCTTTAGTAAGACTCCAGTTAGAATATTGCTTTATGAACTGGAACCCGTCTTACCAACTATTCTTTAAAAGATTGGAATCTATTCAACGTAATTTTACAAGATATGTGTGGTATAAACTTAATTGGAATCTACCATCTCTACCTCAGTATGCCACTCGTTGTGCGCTAATTAATAACCATTCAATTTCAATTCACACAATAAATAACAATTCGTCGTAAAATCTTTTCAATTATGTTTATATGGGACCTTATTCATCATAATATTCAATGCACTGAACTTCTTACAATGCTAGACTTCTATACTCCTTTGCGTTCCCTCCGTAGACAATTCCATTTCCGTGAGCTCGTCCATAGATCTAACTACTCGCAGAATATGCCTATAGCACGCTGCATAAGTGAAGCTAATGAGATTCTAGGAGTCTTGGACTTATGGTCTAGTTAGCCTCGCATGGCACAACAGCGCATGGCTCAACAAGTGTCACTTGGCGATCAGTCCAATGCGATTTGCGTGTATCTGATTATGCACAACATGACAACGCATGGCAATGCTCAGATAAAACAGAAATTCAACGCTGGATACATATATAAAGATGGAAGATCTGTTTCGTTTTGACATCTTTGTATCTTCTATGCGTTTGACGTTTTGCCGAAACAGTTTTGCATAATCAGCAATTTTTTTTGCTATGTGCTAGCTGCTTATCTATGTACCATTAACTGCTGTGCCATGCGAGGCTAACTAGACCATTATTTAATAATGTATTCCAAAAAACTTTTAAAGATCTTCTTTTACTCAGCATAATGGCACATGATTCTTGAGCTAAGTTTAATTTTTATTTTTAGATTTTTCTTTTATTGCTCAACAATAAAATTTATCTTACGATTTTTATTGTTTTGATCAGAAATGAAAGTTATTTTGTGATTTTTATTATTCTGTTCACGAATAAGAATAATTTTTGATTTCTACTTTTTTGGTCTTTATTTTTTTTATTGATTTATTTTTGGTTTTTATTTTTTCGCTCAGCAATAAAAGTTTTTCACAATTTTTATTTTATGCTCAAAAATAATAATAATTTGTAGTTTTATTTTTTTCCTCAAACATAAAACTCAAAACACCACATAGCTTTGTTGCTGGCACATGCCAATTTTAATTCCCTACTTCTGAACAATGGACCTATAAGGGTGGGCCGGAGAGGCAAAAGTAATGGCGGTCGGTCATACATTAATATGTATGTACATGGATTTATATGTATGACCGACCGCCATGACTTTTGCAAAAGGAACATTTTTCCCTTGGGGACCTATTCCCTCAGACCACTCCTTATGAGGGCTCCCATACAAATTTTATGATTTTCTGTATATTTATTCCCTACATCTTTCCCTACATCTACATTCCCTACAGCATCACTTTAATCTGCTATTCATCGGTTAATCAAAGAGTGTGCAACCAGCCGAATGTTGTACAGTACTCGTTTCGATTTTCTGAAATTACTGCACAACATTTTGAAATATACTTTAAAATACTGTGGATTACAGCTCTGTTAGCAGTCAGTGTTTGTCTTTTTGTTTAAGGTTGATGTTTTCAATATGAATATCAAAGACATGCTCCATATGCGGGGAATTTTTTTGGTAATATTATAATTATTCAATGTATGAACCATGCAGTTGAAAAGCTACTGTGGCCATACTATATTATAATTATTTAATTCTGCGTAACACTATGAAAAACACGCTGAAACGTTTCACGGCAAAGTGATTCATCGGTTTTACTCCCCATCATGGCTAAAGAAGTTTCACTTCAAAAATTGTTCACTGTCATTAAATTCTATTCTACAATTTATCACGCTATTGTCTTCTACCAGGAAATCCACCCCGGCGTCGTAGTCCATTTTTATTGTAGCACGTATAATAATGTTTTTTGTAGGTTTTCCATTTAAATTTATATAATCGATTTGTATCTGTTAAATATATTAATACACTATTAACTTTCCTTCTACCAACGAACTCGAATTAATTCTTCCATTTTATCTGCACTGCTTGAACACACTCTTTACTTATTCAAACAAAACTGAATAATTTTCAATAACAATACCTAAAATCACTCCAGAAATAAGAAGGAAAACAAAAGAAGAACCGCTGCTTTTACTTTAAATACCGTTATCTTTATGAACTGATTGAAGTTTTTTGTCAAATTTTGAAAACGAAAGATCACCCAAAAAAAAAAAACAAAAACAAAAAATTACCCAAAAACAGAAAGTGAAATTTCTCCCAACATCTTTGGGTGAAATTTCGCCCAAAAGCACAAAACGAAATTTTACCCAAGAAAAATGCAAAATCGCACAATTTTTTTTGTGATTTTTCATGTGAAATTCTTATGAGAAAAATTGGGTGATTTTTTATTTTTTATTTTAAAATTTTTGTGGAGAGCCATAAGAATTTGAAATAACGTATAATGTAATTTATAAATAAGAAGTTAAGTGATCAAATTTTAATTTAAAAAATAAATGTTAGTCCTTTCATAATATTTTTAATGAAAAAAGTGAAATTTTTGTACTCGAAAATGTTATTTTTCAATTTTTTTTGTGTTAGGTATAACATATTTAAGTGGCGTCCGTGGCGTAGTTGGTTAAAGTGCGTGGCCGCTATGTCAACGAACCTGAAGACCCGGGTTCGAACCCCAGCAGCGACAGAAAATTATTTGAATTAAAATAATTTTTCTGTACGGCCGCCACCTCTCTACATACAATGGCAAACCTCAGAGTGTAATCAAAATGCCATGTTTTAAGCTTCTTGAGAACAAGAAGAACATTCCGTTCATCGCCGTTCGGAGTCGGCGTTACCTATAGGTCCGGTTCTCGGTCAATTGTTTACAAACTTAACACGCACAACACAATTGATCATAAGAAGCTAGGTCAAAGTCCTTTCAGAGCTGAAATGGCCAGTTATTTATTTATTTATTTATAACATATTTAAGTAACTTAATTAAATGTTTAATTAAGAAATGAGATTATCTAATATTATCGATTCTAACTCAGTGCCGCTAACATTTTTTTCTTCAAAAACTCTTGAAGTCTTCTTTTTTTTTCAAATTAAATAATCTTTGTGTTCTGCAACTATATGGGAACATAATAGGTAAATTCAAAACTTTTTTTCGACTCATAGTTTGACACCACTGTTATTTTCCACTGCCCGTTACAGTTTCCCAGTAGCAGGAGATCACCAAATAGTAACTCCATTTTGAGTTAGTATGTAAGTATTGCTACTTTTACTTTCAAAGCTATTCGATAATACAAATTTTAACTGTATGGGCGGAGCCACACCCTCTTATATAATGCTCATCCCAGTTTTCTAGTAGATGGACATTACCCTGTTTTAGTACAGTTGCCGACAGTAAGCATACAGACTAAATTATCAAAATGTAGCCAAATCGACGAAAACCGTAGGAAATATAGCATTTTTATTGATTTGTGGGCGGTTAAAGGGGGTGTGACAGAAATTTAAGCCATCTCGTACTTGAAAAAAATGTACTTCCAAAATTTCAGCTCTATCGGCTAAGTAATTTTGAAGTTTCCAGCCATCACACAGACAGCGTTTTGCTTTTTGTATATATATTTTGGATAAACATTATTGGCTATAACTTTTGATTGGCAAGAGATACTAAGATAATTTTTTGTAAAAAATTAATTTTTTAGCTTGTTTATTTTTTCAAAAATATAAAAACACAATATTGGAAAAAAAATTTTCTTCGAAAAAATCAAGGGCCTTGCTTTTGAATCACAAAAATGGTTTTTAATTTTTGCGTAAAATTGAAACAACTTTTACTTACAAATGTTATAACTTTTAAATAGAGTTAAAAATTTGAGAATTTGAGTTTAAATTATTTTTACAACAAAAACAAATTTTAAGTCTGTTTTTGAGGAAAACTCCAATATTTCATACCTTTTTTGAAAAAAATATTTAAAATATATTTACTCAACTAACAGTATTTTTGCAATAAGGTTTTCATAGTATTTTGATGAAGCTTTAAGACAAAAAAAATTTAACACAATATATAAAAATGCAGCGGAGATATTTGAATCGAAAGTCACAAAATTGAATATCTGATTGTTTTTTTCGTAATTTTGTGTAACGAATGTTGCATTAAATATATCGTTGCAGTAAAATTTTTCATAATTTTCAAGATATGTTCATGTTTTTGATATCAAAATAACGGACATTTTTTAATTTTACTAAATTTAAGAAATATTTTATATTTCGTAAATATTTGCACATGTAACCTAAGAAAACAACTAAAAATATGCAATTTTGTAAAAAATTTGTACTACAGCACCATCTGGTGTCCAAGGTGGTTCAAAAAAGATAACGCTTAAAAACTCATCGTACCTGAAAACTACTATATACCAATTTTTATGCTAATCGCATGAGCGGTTTGGGAGTTTCAGGTGGTTTTGTAAAAAATTGTACTATAGCGCCCTCTGGTGTTCAAGATAGGTCAAAAACGATAGCAGCGGAAAACTCAACGTACATGAAACCCACTGTACACCACTTTTCATTCTAATCGCATTAGCAGTTTATGAGTTTTAGGCAGTTTTGTAAAAAATTTGTACTACAGCGCCCTCTGGTGTTCAAGCTGCCCACCGTATCAAAAAACTTCTATTCACAAATTTTCATGCTAATCGGATGGGTAGTTTAGGAGTCTATTGCGGTCTTACAAACATAAGCTCCTTTTTTATATATACACTAAGGGAAAAAAATATTAAATTTATCCAAAAACTTTTTTAATTTATCCAAAAAGCGAGTCATTTTTGCACCAATAACGCATTTGAATAAATCGACTACGTAAATATTTAAAATTTATTTGAATACTTTTTTATTTTAATTAAATATTTAAATATTTAACAGAATTAATAAAAAATATATTAAAATTATGCACGAATTTTTTTAAAATATCTTTCAAATATTTACTATTTGAAAATAAACTATCGCATTTAAAGAAAATTTGAATAAAAATATTGAATTTAAAAAAAAAACATATTTAAATTGAATATGTTATTAATGGTTTTATGGTATTATTTTCTTCTTATTGCGTTCATCAAATGCCATTGCCTGTATAATTTATTATCGCTTCACTTTTTTCGTTCTCTGATTTATACTATTTTTGACAGTTGGTGCACTAATATTGCACAAAATGTCAAACATAGTATAAATTACAGAACGAAAAAGTAATGTACAAAACATGTTTAGGCAGAAGCAAATTATGCAGGTAAATGACAACCGGTCCAAGATATTCTTGAAAATACCGAGTTGCCACTCCACCCTACATAATTTAATTTCTTTGCCAAACATGCATAATATATTACTCTTGCAACAATAACTACATGAGAACTGTAAGAACTGCAAATGCAAGAAATAAACTCAGGAGCAAAGTGCGATGCTGTTGCTGCTTGTCGGAGTATGTGTGTAAGTGTGCGATGCTGTTGCTGTTTGCTTGTATGAAATATGTGTGTACGTGTGTGGTATAAATAAAATTAAAATACGGGAAAAAAACGAGTTGTAAGGAAAACATTTGATTTATCCACGTAAATATTTGAATAAAATTTATACTCAGGCGTGGATAATGCTAATATGCGTTATTTCCCTTAGTGTATAGATTGCTAAGGTTCTAAAACTATGCTTTATACAAAAATATAGTTCTTGATAGCCATTGACGAAAAAGTCGTTTTTAACCCAATAATTGTGCTTTTAAGATTACAGATTTTATTTTCTTTAAAAAAAGAAAAGAGAATTTTTAAATTTTTATTGCAATTTTCAGTTTCGAGAAAATACAAGAAAATGTCAGAAATTATGCACCCTCTAATAATTGGTATATGAGTAGTGATATTAATAATAATTGCTATGATTGTCCAACAGTGCAACATGATTTATTTCATAGAAAAAAACTGACTTGTTTGTCTTAGGAGCATAAAGGCCTGACCAAAATAGACGATTTGCCTCGTTACGAGTAGTGACGAAAATGTTCGCTTAAATGCATTTCAGTGTTGTAACCCAAAATGAAGAAACGTAAACTCATCGAAACAGTTTGACAAGACGTTTTGTTCCGTAAGAACCCATGGTATAATAATACAAGGTAGCATTGACAGTTGCTTGGGAAACCAGCATCTGTCAAAAAACAAAGTCAAGATAGAGAGCGTTCAATTATTGCTTATGTTTTCGCCATTGTTTATGTTTCAGAGCTTGCAAATAACCACACATTTGATAACAAAATATTGCATATTTTATTTTATTAATAGTGAGTTATTATTATTACTAGAACGAAGATTATTTGTTAACTTAATGTTATTAAGTGCAAACATAAAAACAAAGTTGAAAAGGTTTAAGTGCAGCAACCTCAGCAGCTGCAGATGAATGTGTACGAAATTAAAGAAGTTTTCAAATAAAATTAAAACACCACGGCTGGAAAACGTTAAACACATATCACACATAATTTTTTCGCAACTTTCATTATTTTATTTATTTCTAAGAAATATTTAAATTTTTTTTGTTGCTGAGAAAATCAATTCTTATCAATGCTACCTGCATAATTGTATCATGGTAAGAACCGAACTTTTAACGTCTCAACTCATCAACAACAGCTGTGCAGTCAATTGAAAGAACTCGTTTAGTTTTGAATTAAATGTCATTGCAAACGTTCATCAAGTTGCAATCGTTTCGTTTCGTCTATTTTCGTCAGGCCTTCATGGCTGAACATTGCGGTAGCATATAAATGTTTACAAAATTGGGTTGAAATCGGCCAAAACACTTAGAAAGGGATCAGGAATGTACAGAAATACAGCGATTCTGATATTCCGCTTAAAGTATAAGGCACTGCTACGCCTTTTGTCGAGTTATACCCACTTTTGTATTTATAACAAAAAAGTATGCGTGTCAGCTTCGACGCGCGACTGGAGTTTATTGCTTAAGATCAGTTACCTTGGATATTTAAATATACTTAATAGGCAAAGGGTGTGACTAAAGGCATCTCTTATATTACTGAAAGAATTATATACATTTATTCTTATATTCAAATATAGTAGTTATCTTAAATAAATACATTAAGAGGTACATTTACGAATAACAAAGCGTGTTTCTGAATTTTTCTGTATCTGAGACGCAACAGAATTTATGCATTTAAGAATTTAACTACCGGATTCTACACTCTTCAAGACTCTACATTCACGAGAGACGGCATAACTAATTTCCATAATTTGCATGAATGGGCCAACGAAAATCCTCCCAAAAAGAAACGCATTTCAACGCAGATTTGACGGTCTTTTAAAGAGGTCTTTTAAAGACCTTTCCAACAAGCCCAAAAACAAACAAATCCGACCACTGGCTCAGAAGTTAGCAATTTTACCCTATTACCCTCCGACCACCAATCCGAAAATTTTGAACCCGCTGCCATTTCGCACCCGTGCATTTTCGGACATGGTCCTAGTGGACTTTTCTTCAAGAAATGAGCCAAGGAATACGCTGGAAAAATTTGGCCAGAACTTCCTAAAAGTAATAATGCATGTATTGTTTTTTTTTTATGTTAAGCTTTGTTGGTACATAGGTTGCAAACAAATTTGGGGCAGTAACAATTTCAGTAAAAATTTGGTAAAATAAAATGTTTTAAGTGGCAATTCTGGTCTGCATTGCGAAAATCTTAATTTCTCTCAGTACAGACCAAAACCAATGTTGCTTGCTATATGATTTCAAATAAAGGACATTTGATAACTACTCGTTAATATTCGGCATATAATGCAGAGGACGGGTTTGAGTGTGCAGTTTTTACTTAAAGCCAGAACGTTTTAGTTATCTATTTACTTTTAAAGTTTTTAACAAAGAAGTATTTTTTAGGCTTTAATTTTTTTAAGGCATGAATAAAAATAAAAATTCTTTTGAAAAACAATTTTATATATGCACTTGAAGACACTGACCTGATTGGTAAACAAATAACATCGATTTTTGTAGTAACGTCAAATAAAAATAATCCGTTTTTAAGAAATCATCATCTTAATATGCACAATATGCAACACTTGCTTTTCTTAAAACTATTCTCTCGCTCTCACACTTTCTATAAATCTACGCTCTTAATTCTCTTAATTCTCTCACCAAAATGTGCATAGCATTGTTATTGTTTCCTTCCGTCGAAAGATCATTCCCAGTGTGCCATACGGATGTGTTTCGAATTCGAAACGGACATACTTCGTATATTTTATCCGAAACGGGTTGCATTTTAATAAAATGTTTTTTTTTATTTTATAAGCGGATTTGTTACTGGTTCGAATCGGGTCCATCGAAACATAAACGAGCGAATTCCGCACTGACGGACTCGTAATGGGTTCGAAACGGATCCGGCATCCGTTTTTGTGCATACTGGGTTGTAGATTAATTTTACCGGTAATATTGCGAAATAAAATTTTATGCCATGGGCTATATATGAAATCGATTCTAAAGGAGTAAACTCCAAAAAATATTAAAAAAATTAATGAATAATTTTGTAGCGTTATGCTTGTTGTTTTCCAGTTTTGTTTAAACTTTGTTGTCAGTTGTTATTAATTGATTTGAAGCCAAATTTAACATCCCCTGATGATGTTAAGTTACCTACGAAACGTTGGGACAAACAATGTTAAGAAAAATTTGTTAATTATTTAACATTCAACCACAAATTGACCAAAACAGTCCAAAACACACAGCTAGAGTGAAACTTAAAGAATTGTTTGGCACATCATTTTCATAACTTCATTTGCCATTTTTAACTAAAAATTAAGATTAACAATAAACATTTGATAATTGAGGAACAGTAAGATACTTACGAAATTCCATTGAAGGATCCATCTGTGGTTTGCAATTGCTTATTTTCTTGATTGTCTTCAAGTTCTACACCAATCATCACACTTTTAGAACCTAGAGGAGCACCTATCCAGCGAATGACACCATAAATATCCTCGGAAGCTTCTGCAATTGAGATCTCAACCATTGAGCCAACACCAAGACCCGTTGGTGGATTTTCTAACGTTATCGAAGTTAAGCTTAAATCTTCGCCATGTTGTATAGACCCTTCTTCTGCAGTTGTGGAAATGTTCAATTCAGCATTAATAACGTTATCATACACAGAAGCTTTATCCATTTCCTTAAACTCTATAAATAGATGAAAGAAAACAATAAATTTTATTATGGAACACCAAATAAATCCGGGCAGTTAAAATTGTTTTTCTTAAAAACAAAAAGAGCTTATTAATATAAATAAAAATTCACCTTTGCCTATATATGGAAAAAGCTCTAACACTGTCAGCGGAATATAACTATAAACCGACGACTCAGATGGTGAAATAGTCCTACTGTCGAAATCCATAATACTATTTTTAACTTCATTTACTTATTTTTATATTTATTTATTTACGTTAAATAATTCAGAACTTAATTTTAGGATTTGTTTGGGTTGAAATTTAATAAAAATATGAGGAAAAATTTAGTGATCTCATAAATTTCCAATACATATTTTTGTTTCATATTTGTCATGAAATATACTTGAATGTGTTTTAAATATATATATATATATATATTATTTAAAGTTTTATTATTCGGATGTTTTTATTGCATTGTACTATTTATTTTTTTATATTATCTTTACAAAAGTGTGAAAATATATATATATAGTTTTTATATATAGTTTATACTATAGTTAATATATATATATATATATAATGTTATATATATATATATATATATATATAACGTTAAATATATTGTATAGTACAACATATATATATTGTACTATTTATTTGTTTATACTATCTTTACAAAAAGTGTGAAAATATATTATACATATATTTATGATGTATTGTACTATTTATTTGTTTATATTATATATATATATATATTGTGCTATTTATTTTCTTATATTATCTTTACAAAAAGTGAAAATATATTATACATATATATATATTAGAGTGGCCCTTAAATTTTTTTTTTAGAAATTGAACATGTGCGGTGCTCTCATTTATTTTTTATCATATCAAAAGTATATTGTGAAAATTTCAAGAAAAAATATTAATATTTAGACGTGCCGCAAAGCGAAACTTCATTCAAAATATGCCTTTATATTGGAAAAAATTGTTTTTTTTTCCAACAATAATTAAAATGAAGACTATTTAATGTTCTTTTCTAATCTACTCAACATAACATCGTATTTTACATAACATTATCTCTCAAACGAGCTACCATCCGTTGAAATTGACTACAAAGTGAGAAAACTACAACTATTTTGTCGAGCGAAAAAAACGTTTTAATTTTTTTCGAAAATTATTTTACTAACGCTCTACAATTATGTTTAACCGATCAACTTATTACATTTAAAACAAAAAATATATTTAATTGAATCTACTAAAAGTGAAAGCACTGGTTACCTTCCAAAATAGATGCTTCAAGTATTATTTTTTAAGATAAAAACAATAAAATTATCTTTGAATACAAGTGCAAGTCTTACTATAGAAGAATGCAAATTAATTATTCACTTCACTTAAACACTCTAGGAACTCAACTGGCTGAGCTGGACTAAAAACCTAACTGTGAAAATCAGTTCTTCTCTTATTTAAAGGCTTTTAATATAAACAAAACTGAGGATGGCTTGATCGAGTTTTTATAAACAAAAGTATTTCATCACAAGATGAAATATTGCATCAGCCAGAATATTTGCTGACATAACAAATTTAAGCTTAAGAAAAAGAATCTTAAGACAAAACCATTCTTGAATCTTTAAGATACAATTTTCTTTACATTTACAATTTACAATTTACTTATTGAATAAAGGGTGATCTTAACTTGCATAGATTTTTGGAAAAAGGCAAGCATACCTACCAGAGTTCCCCCATCGATGTGTTCAAAAGTTGCTAGATTTGCACAAATGTTCGAAAAATTTACAAAGAAGTCAGTAACGCACAACAGAAAAGCAGCAAATTAAGGAGACTTTATTCTGCGATGAATTTTACAATCTATTTGATATTTCACACAGGGAAGTTCTGAACCTAACCCGAAGACAGCCAGTTTTTACTACTCCAGAGAGAAAATGGAAGACCCGATTGCATGATTGACGTTGCATGATTGACGTCTTAAGAGCATGGCAGAAGCTCAAACTTATTCGGAAAAAAAAGAAAAACAGAGGAAGCGCAAACTCGAGGAGAAGAAGCGGGAGAAAAGTATGATTTATAAAATAATTAAAAATTGGTTTAGCTTTATTATTTGAGATCTTACGAGTATTATAATGTAGAAAGAGCACAGGAAAAATATCATATGAATTACAGTTTCCGTGAGAATTAGTACTACCCAGATAGACAAATGTACCTTTTCTCCTCCTTTTGTGTTGTTCGATGAAAGTATTCTAACAGAAATTAAAGTTGACATGGCTAAAAAAATCCAGGAAGATGACCAGTTTGAAAGTGATAGCAGAAAGAAAGTATTTTTTTATAAAGAAGATATACAAACACCATCTTCTATGACTTTTTATCACCATCATCAATGAAATTTTCCCAACGTTTCAAAATTGGAACAGATTTCCTTTGTTCTAATCTACACTGATGTTCTGAAAATCATTACTTATCTTAAATTACTGAACGACACAGCTTAACATGCGGTTAAATTAATAACTGATTTTAAAAGCCTCCTAACTAAGAACACAAACCAACAGGATTATCTCCTAAAAGAATATATGTATTTCTCATTATTTGATTGAGAATTTAATGATTATCCGGAACTATCGTAAGAAATATCCAGGATACAGTCGTGAAATTTTATTTTGGCCCTACGAGCAATAACTAAAGTAAAAAAAAATTATGAATAATAAACGGTGTTAAGTTTAAATAAAAAAAAAAAAAAATAAAATAATAAATGTATTGATTAAGATTTAATTTTATGTGGTTATTGTTGTGTTAGAAACGTACAAACTTTATACAATTTATAATTAGAAACATAATTTTTTTCAAAATAATTGATTTTACTTATGCATTTTCGAAAAAAGTATTTTTTAAAAATAGTTTTTTGCTCCACTAAACTTTTTGAGTTTTCGCATTTTTTACCCGATTTCGACACATAATATCTCCTTGGAAAGAAATGTTTATGCTCATGCGCCAATAAAAGATTGAAAAAAAAAATAATTGCATTAATTTCATTTGTTTTCGGAAAAAAAATATTTTTTAAAAACAATAAAAATGTAATTTTCGTATTAGTCAACCGTTTTCGACGAATGATAGCACGTTGGAAAAATAAATTAAATGCCTAATGCGATATTTTGTTTCGTTGATTAAAAAATCACACAAAATTGTCTTAATTTTAATTATTGTTGAAAAAAAACAATTTTTTCCAATATGAATGTGTATTTCGAATGAAGTTTCGCTTTGCGGCACGTCTAAATATTAATATTTTTCCTGAAACTTTCAGAATATAATTTTGGCATGATAAGAAACAAACGAGAGCACCGCACATATTCAATTTAAAAAAAAAAAAATATCGCATACAGTTAAGGGCCACCCTAATATATATATATTATCTTTACAAAAAGTGAAAATATATTATATATATATATATATGTATAATATATTTTCACTTTTTGTAAAGATAATATAACAAAATAAATAGCACAATGCAATAAAAAACTCCGAATAATACAACTTTATATAATATATATATATTTATTTAAAACGCATTGAAATATATTTCATGACAAATATGAAACACAAATAAATATTGGAAATTGATGAGATCACTAACTTTTTCCTCATATTTTTATTAATTATAATCTGATAAGCAACAACTAAACACTGAAATTGGGTAAGTGTACAGAAGAACCAAATTTATACAACACAAACGTGAATGTTCGGATCTATAAATAGTTTGTATGCCATTTTCTTTCTTTTAATTGAAGTATACATTCTAAAATGGATACTTAAACATCAAATAACAGTGGCATGATGTGTTTTCACATGCAAACACAAGACTTAGACGATATAAAACAAACCCTTAACTTGCTAAACGATTTTTATTTCATGCCTGCCTCTAATACAAAGCGACTTTATTAAAATCGTTAAATCTCTCAAAATTGCACAAACATTGAAAACTGTTTCGACTTTATGTTTAAATTGACGCCCATTTCAAATTGAAGTGTAATGCCAGTTGTAATGACCTTCTTCGATTTGGCTCAAATTTTTTTCTTGGATTGGTTTATTACGGATTACCGAATCCGAAGTTATAAATTTTTAGAATCAATTTTCGCGGTGAAAATAGGGTATATTTTAAGACAAGGTAACTAAGTCAATTTAAATCCGATTTTCGTAAATAGGGTATCATTGAAAAGGTTACTTTGTCTATTTTAAGGGAAAAATAAAAAGTTTGGAAAATTGCAATAAGTTGACCCATTCTTAATTTCAAAGTTTAATTCCATGCAAGCGACATGCGCTAAAATTTTTTATTATTATAATTTTTTTACGTTCCATTACCTTTCCAACGATATAAAATGAAGGTGCGCTCTTGAAGTGTAAATTTTTAGTATTTTAACTTCGATATCGAGGGGGAGTTGGCAATTAAAAAAAAACGAGAGAAAACGCTGCGCTTCTCAACCTTAATATGACCAAGGTCACTCTATTAGTAAAAGACTTAAAACTGACAAAGTTTTGGTAAAGGCAGCGAGAAGCGCTGCTCAAAAGAAAACGAGGAGAAGCGAAAAAACTCAAGAGCATCTTAACGCACACTACTGTGCCAGCACCGGGCCACCACCAGTGGCGTTAACATGCCGCCCTCCCTGCAAGAATCCAAGACGTTACCAGGCACCCTGTCCTGATAAGATCTAACCGAAAATAGAGTTATGGGCCAACGGCATGCTAAAACCACCTGGTAGAATACCAGGCTGTATGACCCGGGAGTATACGTCGATATCTAGCAGGATCCAGACCAGCGACCTCTTGTAGAAATTAGGATCAGCCAGATTTATGTTAGGATAGCTCTGACTGATCCTCTAATCGCTGTCTTTGGACGGCGTGATGATTTTTAAATGCCGTTCTATCAGCGCTGTCGTCGCCTGCCGCGAGAGCGTGCAGACTTCCTTTCCATCGACAACAGAAGTTGGAAGTCTCCACAGCCAATTCTCTGGCAAGTCGCGTTTGACCATTCTTCCATTGGCCCAAGTACTCACCAATACTGTAGAGAGGGGTGAGACTACTCTCTGAAGGCTCGTCGTTGCTGGTCTTGTGGGGGGAGACCGCTTCGGAAATTTGTCCCTCGACGATGACGCTGACGGTAGCATCGACTGTGGTCTCTTCTTGGAAGGGGACCGCTTCGGTACGTCGTCCCTCAACGACTACGCAGGTTGGAACGTCGACTGCGAGCCCTTCCAAGAGGAACTCTTCGATTCCGCCCAGACCTCGTCGCTTCTCGGGCAGCTGCGAATGCAGGCTTCAGTTTTCGGTGCTTCTCTCGTGTACGTCTTCCACGTAGTCTTCTTGTATGGGTTCGACTTGATGGGACCCGAGTCTGCGAATGCAGCATGCCGTGGTGATCTTCACCGCAATGACGGCATCTCACATCGCTCCGGCAGTCCCTTTTCATATGAACAGCTGAAAGGCAGTTAAAACAGTAAAAATAGAGGAATACTGCTCTCAAGCTCATAGCTATGAACTGACGGCACGACGAGATTGTGCTCCATTCAGCACAAGAAACACTTTGGGATCATGTCACGACAGGGACAGCACGCTACGCACCGGGGATTGTGGCTGGAGTACGCTGGCTTCAGGAAGAACTGGTGCATCTCGCACACCGTATCGGGCTTACTCAATCCATCAAGCCATCTCGGAGTCAGTCTGAAGAAGCATCTATTCAATCAAGTCGCGCACAAAGTTGGTGGTAGACATCCTGAAACGAAACGGAAACAAAAAGAAAAGAAAAGAAGAGAAAAGAAAAGAAATGATTAAGAGAAAAAAAAAGGTGACGGAGCTAGGTCGACGGTAGTGTGACCAGCTTCACTAAAGGCCGCGTGATGCAACCTTTATTTTTGGATTTTTTGCCAACGATTGACAATAGTCAGAGGCTGTTCAGCTATTTCTGGCTCTACTGGCGAGAGCAGTGGGCCGCCGACCAAGAAATGACCTGGAGTGAGAGATTGAAAATCAGAAGGATTTTCTGAAATGGTGGAAAGTGGCCTCGAATTTAGACACGCTTCGATTCGATTCAATAAAGTTGAAAATACTTCGAAAGTATATTTCATACCTCCGACCATCTTCTTGAAATGCGTTTTAAAGCTTTTTACTCCAGCTTCCCATAAGCCTCCCGTATGTGGAGCACCAGCGGGAATAAAATGCCATGTAATTTCTTGATGTGAAAATTGGGATAGTATTGCATCATGCGACGCAGTTAAGAAGGCTTTGAAATCTTTTTTAAAAGAGTTTGAGGCTCCCACAAAGTTTGTACCATTATCAAAGTACACGTTAGCGGGGCAGACACGTCTCGCAGCAAACCGAGAAAAAGCTGCCAGAAAAGTGGCGGTTGATAAATCGTTCGTGGCCACAAGATGAATTGCCTTCGTAGAAAACCACACGAATAAACAAACATAGCCCTTGCTGATTCGACAAGATCTATGTTGTAAGATTCTATGTACCTTTTTATGTTGAATGGGCCAGCAAAGTCAATACTAGTCGCAGCAAAGGGCCGTGAAATAACTGAAAAATAACAGCGCAGCCATTATTTGTGTTCTTTGGCGTTTCATTTGTACCACAGAAGTTTTACAATTATGTAAAGTCGATTTAATGATAGTTTTAACCCGTGGGATCCAATATTGCATTCTAATAAGTCGAATCACAAATGTATTCCTTCTATGAAGCGAAATTTCATGGACAAAACGTACTAAAAGGCGTAAAAAGTGGCAATTATATGTGGCGAGCCGTCCACCAAAACGCATTAAATTGTCGTTGTTATTCAAGAAAGGATTTAGAGCGAGAATGGGAGGGACTCTTAGTTCTAATCATCTGTTTAGTTTCCAAAGAGTGATATTCGTTTGGAAAAGCTATCTTTTGACATAGAAGTGCCAATCATGTTTTCATGAATTTAATTTCAGCCGTTTCAAGAAACACTGTTTTGTTTGAAAAAGACACACGACACTTTGGTTGCGTGCGATGCAGAAAGCGAAACATGTAAGCTAACACTCTCAATCCGCGCGATAGAGAAGAGGAACGCTCTAGAATATCCTCAAATTCCGAAAAATATGCAAAGTGTAAGTGTACTTTAACAGCTTTGCGCTCAAGCGAAATTTTTAGAGCTTTCTTTTAGAGCGTGGAGTGATTCTTGGTCAAGCCGATAGATTGAACGAGAGCCAAGACGGTCCATGCCACCAAAGAGCGTTCTCAACTAACTCTTGTGGCGTAACTCCAAGCGTTGCCAAATCTGCAAGGTTTTCATGTGTATCTAAATGAAACCACTTCTGGATTCATACCTTCTCTGCCACTTTTGATACTCTATTGGCAACGAAGATTGTCCACGAATATGGAGGATTACAAAGCCAGGCAAGCACTATTGTTGAATCAGTCAAACAATACAAAGGATTCCGTTCTATATCAAGGTGCGATAATAATGAATCTACTCTCCGCGAGAAGGGCTGCACCACATAATTCTAGACGAGGTAGTGAGATCGTTTTGACTGGAGCAACCATATGCGCTTCATTAGAATTTTTGCTGTCACCACAATAGGTGCCAGCCAACTTGCAGGAGCGAATAGTTGGGCTATCATTGATAATACGTCACGTTTTGTATATGATGATTTAATCTCAAGGCGCTTCGCAGTAAAATAGAATAAATCTGAAGTGGCATTCCAACGAATTCATAACGCTTTGGCGCACCTCGCCTCTTCTAACTTTAAAAAGTCTTCATGCAAAATATGCTCTGTAGGTAGGTCCGTCAAAATATTTGAAGCATTTGCAGTCCATTTTCGCATAGTAAAACCTGCAATGTCTAAAGCAGCGATAAGCTCATTTCTAGCCTTGATTGCGCTTTCCACATAGAGAGCTCCTGCCAGGGCATCATCGACATACGTGAAATGTCGCAAAATTTGGGCAGCAAGAGGATATTGCTGCTGAACATCATATGCTAATTGCAGCATGGTTCTAATGGCTAAATATGGAGCACAGTTTAGGCGAAAGGTAACTAACTGTTTTGAGCTCATAATCCTGAATAATGTTTTGGACCAACAACAATCTGGCGGTACATCTGCTGAATGTCACCATTATAGGCATACTTGAAAAACCGCCATCTTAAGACCAGAAGCGTCAGATCCGCCTTGAATAACTGGGCCTGCGTGCGGGACATCGTTTAAGCTGACCCCATTTGAAGTGGGACTTGAAGCGTTGAATACTACCCGAACTTTTGTTGAAGTACTCTGTGGTTTTATAACTGCATGATGCGGTATATAATGAGAAGGTGATCTTTCGAATTTTGGGGCTCATATTTTTTCTATATGAGCCAATTTGAGGTAATCATTCACCACTTCTTCATACTGCGTCTTTAAATCTGGATTTTTGTTCAATTGAGCTTCACTTCTAGCCCACTGCTTGAAGACAATACCTCGAGAAAATCCAAGATTAACATCATCCGGGAATCCATTTTTTAATTGTAAGGTAACTATATATCGACCTTTGCTATCGCGTTTTATATTTTTCTGATAGTTTTCCTCACAAAACTTATCAGTTTGGGATAAAAATTGTTTTTTAGGTAGTTCCTTCAACTCTCAAAAACGTGCGCTCTGTTGATCGTTCGCAACTATAATGGCTCAAACAAGGTGTAAAACTAGATATTTTGGTACAAGGCATAGTGCCTGTGAATATCTAGCCGAAAACTGTTTCTTGAGCCAGAAGTGAACCAAGAATTTTTCGTTGAATGGCAAAACGCCACCGAGAATTATGGCAGGGTACAAATCGCCACCGATTAGTACATCAACTTGATCGCTTCAAAAAAAGTTCGGACCTGCCAGTTGTAAGTCAGGCAAACTCTTACACAAGAACTTATGGCTATTGTGGGTAACTTCAATAGCTTCTGCAATCTTTCAGATACAAACGTACCTTCAGAGCCAGAGTCGATAAGAGCTCTAGTTGTGTACGCTGATCCTAGGTGACATACGGTCATTATTGCTGTACCAAGCAATACGTGCCTGGTAGTGGTAGCGAAGCATGATTGAACGTCATTGCTAGTGAACTGTAATTGTGTCGAATGTGTTTTTGAATGTTAGAGCCCGGGGGTTGGGTCGAGCGCTCGACTTAGTTGAGTCAACACTCGAAGCAGAGGATAGGGATGTAGTCGAGTCTCGATGCAAGAGTGTTATGACGTTGTTTGCACATCACACACGAATACTGACTCTTGCACTCTTTCACTTCATGAGAATGTGCTAAGCAATTGAGGCAAAGTTTATTTTTCCGAACCATTGCAAGCCGACTATTTGTGTCCATTTTCAGAAAACGAGGACAGAAGCGAAGTGCATGATGTTCTGTAGAGCACAGCTTACAATTCGCAGAAGTAATTTTAATTTGGTAAGTATTTAATTTTTTACCAGATGAATTGCTCTGGTTTGGTTTTGAGTTGGAGGAAGACGAATTGAGGTTCTGCCTGGGCAGCGACGCTAGAGCTGCGAATATCAGACACGGTTTCAAGAGTTTGAAACCTACTTGTGAGGAAAGCGTCGAGATTTGTCCATTTCGGAATATCATTTTTATTCGAAATGGATTGCTCCCATAACGAAAGCGTGGTCTCTGCCAATCTTGTCGAGCATTGGTAGACAAAGATTGCGTCCCAGTTGCTGATATCAATGTTGTGCATTTTTAGAGCAAATATACAATCATTGATATCTCTCTGAAGTTTTTTGAGTTCTGTGCCAGATTCTTTTGGCACATGGGGTTAATTGAATAATATTTTTAATGTTGACCATGATAAGCTTATTTTCGTACCGGTCAGACAAATCTTGCCAAGCTTTAGGAAAATAATCATTGGTTAAAGGAGATTTTCTTACAATCTCTTTTGCTACACCACGTGTTTTTTGATTTAAGCGGAAAAGTTTTACGACTGAAGTTACCAGCGAATTCATAATATATATGGCCGTAAATACAGCTGTGTTCAAGAAAATAGTAGTGCCTTTGGGCCCTAAGTATCATACTATATAATCAAAAGATAAGTACAATGTGCGGAAATTAAGTTATAGCTATGGTAATTTAAACTATTTTCAAAAATGTTTACAGTTTGATGTAATAAAATTTTTATTTTTTTTTTATCCAAAATATCAAATAAAAAAAACTTTACAAAATTATGCTGTTCACGAAAATAGTAGTGCTTACTATTATTTAAAATAAAATTAAAAAAAATTCAAGTTAAACTATATGTTACATGTTCTACATGAATGTTTGTATCTAATATTTAGTGGTAAATCCTTTATGGTCTATTACGGATTTGCATCGACGTGGCATGGAGTCAATAAGGTCCTTACAACGATTCACAGGAATTTGAGCCCATGCCTCTTTAACCACTTGCCAAAGGTGTGCTCTACTTGAGGGCCTTGCTGTTGCTACAATTCGCTTGACATCTCCCCACAAATTCTCAATCGGATTTAGATCCGGAGACTGAGCTGGCCATGGCATTACATCGATCTTTTCAGAGGCAAACCACTCTTTAGCTAGTTTACTAGTGTGTTTAGGATCGTTATCTTGTTGAAACGTCCATTTTAAAGGCATTTCCCAACTAGCATATGGTAGCATTACATTCTTCAATATCTCAACGTACACTGCTTTGTCCATAATGCCATTAATCATATGGATAGGACCAACGCCAGTATATGTAAAGCAAGCCCATACCATAATGTTCAGTCCACCATGTTTAACCGTCTTGGTAGTGTATTTGGGGTGGTATTCTGTGTTTGGTGGACGACGAACATACTGTCTGGAGCCTGTTCCACCAAACAAAACTATTTTGCTCTCATCTGTCCATAATATATTGCGCCACTTTTCGACGGGCCAATTCAGGTGATCTTTTGCAAATTTTATTCTTGCAACGACGTGCTTCTTCGTCAAAAGGGGTACCTTTCTGGGACTTCTCGCATTTAATTTATTTTCAATTAGTCGACGACGAACTGTCACAGCACTGACCGACAGATTTAGGTCGTTTTTAATCATTTTTGAGGACGCCGAGGGCTTGGTTTTGCTATATCTCACAATTCGTCTGTCGTCTAACAATGTTGTTTTGCGCTTACCACCACGAGTTTCAGGTTTCTTATTATATTTAATAGCATTAACTATCATAGGAGCAGTGCATCCAACTATATTCTCAATTTCCTTGTAGGTCTTGCCCTGATTTCTTAGCCGAATTATTAATTCTCTCTTCTCAATTGAACAATGCTTTCCTCTACCCACTAAAATACAGAAAATATCCTCGATTGTAATAAATTTATATCAGAAAATTATTGACTTACTAAATAACACTTACTGATAATGGCTTTTTCGTATTTTTTTTATTTTTTCAACTACTCACGTCAAGCACTACTATTTTAATGAACAACAGATTTTTTATGCAAATAGCAAAAGGCATAAAAAACATGAAAACGCGAAACAAAAGTAACGGGATTTTTTTGCTTTTCTCTTCTTAACATTCTATTCTACAAAAATATTACACACGTGTTCAATTTGCAGAGTAGAACACTTTAGAAAAGAGATTCAAACGTTGCAGCACTGCTGCACTACTATTTTCATGAACACAACTGTATGTCCCTAAAGGACGGCCACGAGAGGTAATCACCACTTAAAACCTCAGTATCGCATGGTGGCATAGGCATGCTGTGACCCAGGACCGGCGCACAGTGTCGCCATTTGCCGTTTGAGCGCTCGAACTATAAAATACAAAATTGAAAATTTTAAACTTTTTTTTATTCTAAGTGAAAATTGAATAAACTTTTCTATAGTTCTAAAACACTTCTTTATATATATGGGTCTATATGGTATATATGGTTTGAACTTTTTTGTTCATTGCGCAAATTTTTCACATTCAGAATTTTTTTTCAAATTTGAAATGGTAAACGATTAAAGATATTTAATTGTTGTTTTTTTCTTGAACATGGGTACTGTAATCTCTAATGATAAAAATGACTAAAATTTTCAAATCGTTTACTGTTTGACCACAATAGCTATGGTTAGTTAACCCTTATTTTTCACGATTTTTGAGGTTTAGGTAAGGATAAAAATTAAAGATTCCAAAAGATTCGTGAATGACATGCATATAATGAATCCTTGGAGTATCCTCTTTACAGCCATATATGATATTATGCCGGGCTCTGCCGGACGTTGAACAAACTTGTCATTTGAAGAAAAAATGACGATGTTTCCTGATATCTTTGAGTATATATATATAGAGAAACCACTTCAGCAAATTTACGGAGTAACTCTGCCGCTTAGATGGCGCACTTACTTAACAATCGCTGAGATGCTGACACAGACTATGATTGAGGCAAATGATCCATAAAGAAATTTGTAAACATAAGTGTTTATGAGTAAGTATGCATGTATGTAAGTATGTGTGCACAAAACTAACAAAGCCTGTTGCTGTTGAAGCGATTTTATTTTTTTACAGGAGTTTAGAGAGGAATAAGTAGTCCTTGATCTAGATTTAAATATCTAAAATTTTGAAAAATAATATGTCGATAAATCCTACATGTCGACAACTTTTGAAGTAATTCTTTTTCATTCGGTTAATTTTGGGCATTTTTATTTCAGTTTTGTGATTTTTTAAGAAATTGTAAAAGCATAAATTTTGCCAGTTTTTTTCAAAATGCAGTAAATTCTCCAAACAAATATGTATTTTCAACATACTATTGTTCCAATGAATATTTTTGTTATGCTTTTTATTTTAATAAAGATAAACATTAAACATAACATAAAAAGAACTTTTATGAAGAAGAAGAGCCGTTGTTTGCAAGCGCTCTATAAAGAAGAGGCAGAATAAAGTGAAATGTATTCGGAAAATTGCAATAAAAAAAACTTGTATGTATATTGGCCGCGCGAGCGGCTTGCGAAAGCTTTACATTTGTCTGCTTTACATTTTCATTTTGTTGTTAACAGACGCTCTATTAAGAAGAGACAGAAGAGAGCGAAATATGAGCAGCGAATAGTTTTGCTCTGAGTTTGATAACGTTGTTCCCGCTGCTCTGTTAATAAAAGAAAAACCAACATAACAACAACAATTATATGCAATTATATGCAAACTTTAATAAGCTATAACTTGAAAAATATAAATTTTTAAGAAATTAAAAGTCCAGTTTGCACATCTACAGGTCTAAACCTATCAAACCATACTAAATTTATTAAAATTGGACTTGTACTTAAAAAGCCTTACGCCGGACAAAATTTGGGTTTGCGTAATATATATAATAAGAAGAAGATAAGATAACAAAAAAGGCAAAAAAATTTTAAAATAAAAAAAATAATGCGTAATTATATTTAATATATGTAATCTATTTATAAATAGGCGTAGGCAGAACAGTTAAGAACCATTTTCTCCCGTGTTTCTCAACCGATTTTGACAATTTTTTTTAAATCAATAAGAGTGGGGAGAAGGAGTGCACCGAATAAATATAGTGGGCGTGGCACATCCCATACAACCCAAATTTGCGATATCGAATAGCTTTAGAGTTATAGGTCACACAGCTTCCGAAATCGGTATTCGACCACAAATCACACGTACCACTTCACTGGTTACATTTTATGGGCGTTTAAAAAGGGGCGTGGAACTTTTCAGCAGCCCAAATTTTTGTTATAACTTTCAAACTATAAGTCACAAATCAATGAAACTAGGTAGGAACTTCCTATTTGGTAGTGTTGTTTGACTGGAAAAATTGAACGAGCATTATACAAGGGGGCGTGGCACCACCCATACAATTTAAAGATTTTATCTCGAATAGCTTTGGAAGTAAATGCCATATAACAATGAAACTCAATATGTGTTGGCACTTGGTGATATCCATCTACTAGAAAATCGTGGCGCGCATTGGAAAAGGGGGTGTGGCTCTGCCCATATAAACCAAATTTTTGATATCGAATAGCTTTGGAAGTAAAAGTCACAGAACATGGAAAAACAGAATGGAGTTGCTATTTTGTGATTTCCTGCCGGTGGTACATATGTTGCGATATGAGTTCGGTTAAACTTCCACATGAGTGAAGAAAGAAAAAAATGTTTTCACTAAAAATACAAAAAAAAAAAAATCAATTTTTAAATGGTCGAATTTCGACCAAAGGCGGCACTAGTATAATAAAATAAATAAAACTAGAATCGATATTATTAGATATTATTATTATATAGATCCCGGGGTATTAAAGATATTTTCGGGTCTCATTCCAAAAATTAATCCCTCTCTTCATATTTCCAATGAGAGGTTTTGCGACGAGTAAGTTGCGTCAGTATGTCAGTATATATCGCTCGTTTTCTTCAATAACGTTACAATCCAAAAAACATAAGAATTGAGTTAATTACACAGCAACATTCGTGTTACCATGCAGAAAAATAGAATTTGTGATTCATTCACCTCAATATATTTCCGATTAAATCGTATTATATGTATGTATATCGATAATATTCAGTTTTTTTTTTGTCACTTTGTATGGATTAAACAATGTTCATTACAGTAGTACTTGTATATTTGATGTTTTGTCCATATTTTGAAAATGGTGAATTAATTTCCTTCGTCTGTTCAAAACTTAAAATGCTTCTCCTGAAAAATCTAATTTTTTTGAGTTGTAACGTTATTGAAGAAAACGAGCGATATAATGTTCTCATGGGGTCGCTTTTTTTGTAAAGAGTTGATTAATTTTGCTTGTAACCATATCTTCGACACTCGGTTTTTTGGCTTTTGGCGATCTGAAGATGTGCCGTGGAATGCGTGAGTTTTGAACGAAGTTATTTGGATGTTTAGGAGAAAAAAAAATTAGTTTCACCATTTTTATTTTTTTTGAATTTGTTCGTATAGATTCTCAACCCGGGTCGTCATAAAAGGGCTCATAAGTCTCTTCTTCTAAAGATATACCCTTTAAATGAGGTGGTACATAATGAGTTATGCTTGATCGAGCAATCGTTGATGTTTGAATTAAAATACGGGTTGGCTTAGACTCGATATTTTGCTCTATACATGAATTTAACCCTTAAATGCCCAGCGTATCTTTTTTGATACAACCGAGAAAATAAGCTATTTCTTTTAAAATATTGCAAAAATTAAATGCTGGATATGTAGTTTCACTCAGATAATTGCAAGTAAAAACAAAAATTTAATTATAACTTCGTTGGTTTGGGAAATATTGACTGTCAAATTCAAAAAATAGTTTTTTTTAAATTTTTACGGAAAGTTCGCTTTTTGACATGAAATATCTTTTAAACTATTAACAATTTTAGAGTGAAAAAAATAACAAGTTAGTATAAAAAAAAAAATAAATAAATAACTGGCCATTTCAGCCCTTGAAAGGACTTTGACCTAGCTTCTTATGATCAATTGTGTTGTGCGTGTTATTAAGTTTGTACACAGTTGACCGAGAAATGGACCTACAGGCTTAACGCCGACTCCGAACGGCGATGAACGGAATGTTCTTATTCTCAAGAAGCTTTACATGGCATTTTTTTACTCTCTGAGGTTTGCCATTGTCTGCAGAGAGGTGGCGGCCGTACAGAAAAATTATTTTTATTCAAATAATTTTCTGTCGCTGGCTGGGGTTCGAACCTGGGTCTCCAAGGTTCTTTGACATAGCGGCCACGCACTTTAACCAACTACGCCACGGACGCCACAAGTTAGTATAGTTATCATAAAAGGAATCGTTTTCCACGTTTTTGCTTTGAACTCCTACAACCAAGGTGATTGATGGTATACGTCGGAATACCCACTGTATCTTTTTGAATACAACCATGTTTTCTTTAATAACTCGTAAACAAAAATTTTTTCCAAAAAATAAAAACGGGGTCGTGTTCAGATCATATAACACAACATAATTTTTTTTTTAATGAAATCGGTGTTGTTGGGCATTTAAGAATTAAAAGCCTTTCACAACAAAGATCCAAGCTATCTTCCGTACATGGGAAAATATTTGGATACTGACTCGGTATGGAGGTTTTTAGAAGTTTTTTCATTATAAGCTCGTTGAACTTTGATTGCAAAATTGTATTGCCTATGTTCACACGTCAGTCAAATGATTGAATCAGTCAAAATTTGTTGTTGCTTTCCTATGTAAAAAAAAAATGAACTTTATCTCAGAGCGAAAATGAACTCCAAATTCTTCTCTCGTCAGTCAAAATTTTGATTGAGCTCTATACCTGGATCAATCAGTCAAATGGTTGCATTATTTTAATTGTTTGTTGTTTAGTAGGAAATTATGTCAAGAAAAGTAGTTAATTAGTAGTTTTTTGGTAACAAATGCAGTTTTTTGAAGAGAAAATGATGTAATCTGTAACCCTTGCGAACAAAATTAAATGCAACACAACTTTTCTATTAAAAAATTTAAAATCGGGTTTTCTTTATTGTGTTGTGTTTACTTTCTGTTTACAGCACAATACGATTCATTAAAATAGTAGGTAGCAGAAAAGTAACAAATGGCGTCGTCAGAGCATCAATCAAAAGATCGTGTGTGAGCAGGCGTCAGTCAAAATTTTCAGAGAGAGTAAAAGAGAGTAAAAAATCGTGATGAACTTCAGTCATTTGACTGACGTGTGAACATAGCCATAGTTGCCTTTCCATATTAAGCCAAATTTTTTAATTCTTCATTGTCTGAATGCTTGACCCAAAGCATTCGTCTTTGATCAGTGGGTAAATGAAAAATGACAACGAACCACATGGTGTAGAAACATTGTAGCAATTTTTATGTACGCATTTCGATGGCATTTTTTCTTTGAAAATTTAATAGAAATATAATGAGTAGCACATCCAAACTCCATAAAAGTTCATATAAGAATTAAATGCTACACGCATGCGCTTGCCTCAGCAGCACAAAAACACAAACAAACAAGTCGCAACTTAACGGGATCATACCGCACACACAGCTAATGCGACAGCTCAACCAACAAAACAACACTGTGTGTGTGTTTGTGCATTGCTGTCTGTCTGTTCATTTGTATGTTTGATTAATGTCGATATTAAAAAAAAAATATACAAACCAGCGTAGAAATCTGAAAGTGGTCTATGTGGCGCCATCTAGTGCGAGAGTGACACAACTCAAAGTAATTTCTCTATATGTATATACTCAAAGCTGATATGTATTGTGTTTTCATAATTTACTTAGGCACTAAGCAAAATAGTATAACTTAGAGTTTTATGCACTATTTCTTTTTTTTTTTTTTTTGTTTTTGTACATTCTAAGTATGACAATATGACATTATGGTATAAAAAAAAAATATTTTTGTCACCACTTTTCGAATTTTTGCAATTATCTTCAATTTTCTATGGACATTGCGTCAAGTTTACTTTTAATTAAAAGTGTGTTGTTATGTTTCCTTTAGGACAGTTCCTGACTTAAGTCAAAATAATATTTTTCAGATTCTTAATAACCATTGCATTAAAAAAAAAAATCAAAAATATTGTTGCAAATAACAGAGGTACCATTTTTTTATCAGTCAATTTTAATTAAATATAATAGATTTCTGCTAAAAACATGCAAACTTCTAATACTGAAGAATAAGCTGTTAATAAGTTAATATCTGTATCGGATTCGATGGAGATTTGGTATCGAACCCGATGCTACTACGAGAACCCTAAAAAAATACAACCATGGCATCACTGGCTGACAGAATGTATTGTTTCTAGTCAGTATGACTTTGGTTGTGCTCTGTGCAAGGGCAATGTATAAGCGAATAGTGTATAGTTGTGCTAATAAAAGTGGGTTTTTTAATCATTTTCCCCACTATAAAAAGTGATTTGTTTTATTTCAAAATAAGTGCGATAATAAATGGTATGGTCCTTCGAGGTGCTGGGTAGCAGATACAAAACATTGGTCCGAGTCGAGCCGGATTGAAGAGCGCAGGAATGAGCTAAGTAAGTTAAAAAAAAAAGAAAAGAAAGAAATGCATCAAAACAGTGGCCTTCAAAATTTGAATTTTGTCGGTTGGAATGATGCGAAAAGAAATGCATAGAGCGAGAATAGTGCGAGAAATGAGAAAATAATAAAATCACAGCCAGATTAAGTAGAAAACGAAAGTGTGCATACATACATACTATGTATAAAATGCAAAGAGCGAGAGTCAAACCAGCTTGGCTGGTGCAGCTGAGTGCGAGTGAGAGCGAGATATTTGAGCGACAACCGAAATAAGGGTTGAAAATTTGAGCTTGTTGCGCACCATGGTATAATAATACAAGGTAGCATTGACAGTTGCTTGGGAAATCATCTACTGTCAAAAAATATACTCAAAAAGAGAGCGCTCACAATCCGCCATTGAAAACACAAGCAATGTTGAAAACGTTGAAGTGAAAAAAAAACAACAACCACCAGTGTTGCCATTATAGCTACTTTGTAGCTAGATTTAGCTTCTTTTTTTCTCATTTAGCTTCAACAATTGTGTTTTAGCTCCTAGCTACTTTTTTAGCTTCTTATTTTTTTGGTTAAAAAATGCAATATTTTCGTGATCACTTGTTACCACCGATATTTTTTTGAGATCTCTAACTTATACATACGATGAAATCCAATGGAGAAAACTTCACACTTATCCATGGACTAAAGTATCGTCTTTAATTGATTTTTGGATAGAAGTAAGAGAATGGAAGGGTGCTTTATCCCTTTGCCGACCATTGGGACACCGGTGACCCTTTTACTTTCGAATGTTTCCTGGAAAAAATATTCAAACGATTTTTCTTAAAAAGGCATCATTCAACAGGGAATGAATGTGGCTTCCAGAAAAAATTTAATTTTCAAGGGTAGATTCATCCCTTTGCCTACCAGACCACCCCAAAGTCGAAAAATCTTTACTTTTTCTCCCCCTTCTTCTTGCTGCAATATTTTGGGGGTAGGAGGAACTATAGGTAAAACATTTTTGGGTAAGTTGCGGGCAACCTTCCACTTTTTAACAAAAAATAGCAAAAAAGATAGTCATCTCGGGCTATCCACGTGACCATCAAATCTGACGGGACCTATATGTCCCAATGGTCGTCAACAGTAAAATGTAAGACATATTTAATTTTGTTGAAAAGTTGATTTATTTAAAATAAAAATAAATTGGTTTGCATTTTTGATCAATGCATTCAATTTTCATTTTCTTATGATGAAAACGAAAAAAGTTATTTCGATCATTGACGAAGCAAAATGGTTTTTTGCAAAAGGCACAAATAGTAATTATTCGATGGCTTTTGTGTTGTTTTGAGCAGAAAATACATCCTTACGTCCCATTTCACTTTTGCAGAATTATCGGACAGGGAGGTGATATCCGCAAATTTAAATCTCTTAGGTACCTGTCTTACAACTTCGCGGTTGGTAACCGTATTGATCATTTGGGTAGCCAGTTTCCCGCGGACTTCCAATCCAGATATAGAAAATTAATCATTATTCGAAGTAGAAATTTTGTTGTAACCACAGTGCACAGCGGCGGATTATCGCCATCCCCCTTTTAAAATTTTTTGTGTGGAAAAAAAATTGAAAAAAGCGCTAAAAGCCGTTTCAGCCTCCCCCTTGGACTATAAAACTGTTAGCTTTGTCCTTCCCGCCTCTGGTGAATCCTAGATCTGCCACTGATTGTACACACTCAAATCAAAGCGATCGCAGAAAAGACGCAAGTAAACTTTGGTCTTTGATTTGCGATCGTGTTCATAGTAATACTGAAATAAAACCACAAAATAAAAAGTGTAATTTTCTTTGTAATGGTGGTTCTCTGGCCACTCTACGACTATTGGTCCAAAAGATATTTCCAAAATAGGTCAAAAATTTGTTAAAAAATCCCAAAAAATTTTTTGTTACGGAGTTTTGTTTTGCATCAAATGAAAGATCCGATTTTTTGGAAAATTTAACCTATTTTGTGATATTTTGAATAGTCGTAAATAGGTCAAGGTACTACCATTGGAAAGGTTATTTTTCAACCTTTCATTGGATATCAAACATTACATCATAAAAAATGTAGAAGGCCAGATATTATGATAGAATTTTTTGGGTTTTTTAACAATCTTTTTAAATATTTTGGGAATATCTCCTAAACCAATAGTCATATGGAGGTCAAATTACCATCATTGCAAGGGTTATTTTTTAAACTTTCATTTGTAAACGTTTAAAAACAACGAGTTCTCATGAAGTAAATCAAAATTCAACCTCAAACTTTTCGTTCGCATACTTTCAACGAGAGAAAATAGTGGTATACATTTTTACCGTTGACGACCATTGGGACATATAGGTCCCATAATTTTTCACACTCTTGCAGGTAAAAAAATTGTTTTTTGCGACACTTTTGTTTAGTAATATGGAGTCGCTTAGCACGAATCTGTTGTCGGATTAACGAATTTTCAAGCGGTTCAGGAGCGGTCGTCAAAGGGTTAAACAAAAACTCTTATTCTGATCTTGATTCGTTTTTTAGTTTTTACTTTTACCGCTAAGCAACGCTGAAAAAGAGATAACTTTTCAATAATGAATCTTATAAAAACAAAGAAATTCAATTAAATTGTTAATGTTAAATTGCACAAATATGTTAAGCCCATCATTCGTATCACAAAACAAGGCATGAACTACAAAAAAGAAACGATCAGCACTACTTTCTTATATATGTAAGCCTTATCATGTTGTGCTTATTGTTAGTAAGCCTATTTCGTGATACAGAATGAAACAAATGTTGTTACGATTACATTATAAATGACGATCTCGTAAAATTTATGAAACGGGAATATTTACAAAGATGAAGATTCTGATAGTTCAGATAATAATAGTAATGATAGTATGGAATTTTAGATCTGAACTGATGGTATACCCTACAAAACTGTGCCTGCATATAAATATTAATACATATATATGTATTTATTTAAAACTAGACTTTTTGGCCTTTTTCTTGTAACTCATTTTTGTTTAAATTAACACATAAAAAAAAAAAAACAAATAACTGGCCATTTCAGCCCTTGAAAGGACTTTGACCTAGCTTCTTATTAACACATAACCGTTTTAAAAAAATTATTAGTACATTGAAAGTGTATTTTACTGATCAAAATGTACCTTAGCATATGAAAATATATTCCTTTTGTTGTTTTTATTTATGTACACAAAATTTTAAAAAAAAATTTAAACTGAATGAATAATATACCAAGTTATTTTTAAAAACTAGCTTCTTTTTTTAGCTACAAAAAACATTGTTTAGCTCTTTTTAGCTACTTTTTGTAGCGTTTTTAGCTACACCCTCAAAAATTTTCTGGCAACACTGACAACCACAGCAGCTGCTGATGTATTTCCACAAAAAGCTGTTTTTGACAGTTTATGTTTTCCTGTTGAAGAGAAAATAAGCAGTTGTCAATGCTACCATGTATTATTATACCATGGTTGCGCACCGCATCACTTGGTATTGTAATTCCAAAGTGTTAAGTTCAAGTGACAAGTGACGAAATTATATTAAAAAAAAAAAAAAAACAATAACAAACAATAGTTTAAAGACAAATAAAGTTGTGCATTGAAAAGATTCCTCAAAATCAAGGTAATTAGATAATAGTAAATAGTGCTTGGTAAAGTTAATAGTGCTGTGCAAGTAAGTGTGTGTGCGTCTGTGAAAATGTGCGAAAAATATTAAAAGCAACAATGAGCGTTGCACATATACTATATATGTAAAAAATGTGCGTAGAAACAGTATTAAAAGCAACAATGAGCGTTCCAAACATATATATATAAGTAGAAAAATGTGCGTGGAAACAAATTAAAAGCAACAATGAGAGTTGCACATTAAGGTGGGTCACCAAAAAAAATATCAAAAGACCGCCCCTCATTTGAAAGCTTATGTTAATGGGATTTTAGTAGCATACAAATTTTTTTTTTAGGTGGACCCGAAATCTGCCCCAAATGGTCTTTTTTGTATAACTTCATCAGTTTTTATCCGATCGTAAAAAAAAGTATGTCGTTGGATAGATTTCAACAAGGACTATAATTCGTTTTAACAACATTTTTACCTCCGATTCCATCTTTGACCAGATATTTCAACTTTTCGTCTTATTTCCTCACTAACCCCAAAACTTCCATTTTTGTTTTTAAGAAAATAAAAGTTCGTAAAAAATCATTAAACTTTTGTGAACAAACCTTTTGATTTCATTCGTAGGAGAAAAAGTTACAGCGAATTTAATTTTCGGTCAAGTTTGGCTTCGTTTTTAGGATTAAGCTTTCGGTTCATCTTCGTTTGCCTTCGTTCATCTCCGTGTTTGTTCGTTAGTCTTCGGTTCAGCTTCATTTGGTTTCGTTTTTAATACAAAGTTTCTTTAAAATCGGTCCAGTCGATCAGGCACTATGGAGTCATATATATTTTATTACTTGAAGCGCCCTCTATAGAAAGTTTTTGAAACTTCTCATAGCCTATCTTTTAATCTTGAGTCAGGAGAATCTTTATACTAAATGCCAACAAAATTGCTCCAGCCGTTTAGTCTGCAATTTATTATTGCATATAAAAACAAATCAACAAGCAAAACAGCAACTAGAGGAAAACCACACAACCTCACACACAAGTAAACAAAATATTTTCAATTCTAAAAACAAACTATCTGCTATACCTTGGTCAGGAGAATTGTCATTCTTTATTTCATCAAAATTGTTCAAGCCATTATATTCCAAATTAAGAGTTTTATTAAATACGTATACTTTGATTATTTTTTTTTTTAGGAAAATGAAACTTTACAAGAAAAATCCCTAAACTTTTAGCAAGAAAGTATTTTACTTCATTCATTAAGAAAAAAGTTCCAACGAATCAAAGTTTCAGTGCAAATTTTATTTTTCATTATATATTTAAATTTTTTTTTTCTCTTATCACTCTGCACTTAGTTTTTTATATAAAAAATTATGCTTTAAAACAGCTGGTTTGCTTTTCATAAGATGAACTTTGTACATAAGCCTGTATCCAGCATTCAATGACTTATTCTAATGTAATCGATAGCTGTTTCCCGCTGTCTTTATCAAGCAATCGGCATTGCATTCGCGTTGCAGTCTGTTTAATAAGTAAAGTGAATATAAAAAATAAACATAAAATTTAATATACTTGGCAAATTTTTTGAATCTTGGGTTCGATTCTTGATTCGCACTTTTGATTTGAATTAAGGCCCAGTTTCAATTTTTTTTGATAAATTTTCGAATTTTTTTTTTATTATTTTCAAAAACATCCTAAGAATGTGTAAAAAAATTTCAGAATAAAATTCAAAGCCGTTTAAAACATACACCTTGTTGCAAGGCAGCTAGATTATTGGCTCTCATTACTATTTGATTTCGTTTTTCTCGAAATGACATTTTTTGAAACGGCTGGCACTCAAACTCGAAAAGTAAATGTCGAAAAGTAAAGTAAATTAACTTAAATCTTTTTTCCTTTTGTAAAATAATTTAATACGCAGTGCGTGAACTAACAAAATCAAATAAAAAAAAATATTTTTTCTGTTTTTTTTATTCTTTCTTAATTTTACACTTTTTGTGTATAAAAAACGAAGCCAAACTTGACCGAAAATTAAATTCGCTGTAACTTTTTTTCCTACGAATGAAATCAAAAGGTTTGTTCACAAAAGTTTAATGATTTTTTACGAACTTTTATTTTCTTAAAAACAAAAATGGAAGTTTTGGGGTTAGTGAGGAAATAAGACGAAAAGTTGAAATATCTGGTCAAAGATGGAATCGGAGGTAAAAATGTTGTTTAAACGAATTATAGTCCTTGTTGAGATCTATCCAACGACATACTTTTTTTTACGATCGGATAAAAACTGATGAAGTTATACAAAAAAGACCATTTGGGGCAGATTTCGGGTCCACCTAAAAAAAAAATTTGTATGCTACTAAAATCCCATTAACATAAGCTTTCAAATGAGGGGCGGTCTTTTGAAATATTTTTTTTTTCCATATGGGGTGACCCACCTTATTGCACATATACTACATAGTATATGTAAAAAATGTGCGTAGAAATAAAATTAAAAGCAACAATGAGCGTTGCAAGAGCATAAAAAGACACTGCTTTCATGAGCTAAGAATGTGCGTTGCTCAATATACATATGAAAGTCGGCGCAAATAATTGGAATTGCTGACATGCAAAAGACAACGTATTTTGTTGTTGCTTTGTCAGAAATCTCTTGTGTTCTTTATTTTTTCCAAACATGCATGTTTCATTTGTGCAAGGGAATGGGCAAGAAGGCGAATAAACGTTACGGCATTCGACCTAAAAACACAAAACATAAAGAGTCAGTAAGAAAACGAGCGAGTAAAAAAAAAATAAGCTTCGATTTGAGAATGAGTAAAGAAAGAATATGAGATTACAGCAAGTAAAATTAAAATTAGAGCGACGAATACCAATAAATGAGCTATGATTATAAAATGAGCAAAGAAAGAATAGAAAGAACATGAGATTAGGGCAAGTAGAAAAAGTAAAAGTTAGAGCAAGTAAATGAGCGATGACTATCGATAAATCGATAAATCGTCTATGGTTAGAAATGAGCAAGGAAAACATAACATTGAAATAAGATATTAGTGCGGTGAATATTGATAAAGTGAGCTAAAATTTAAAATGAAAATATAAGAATGAATTTATTGATATTATTTTTATATTATTAATTTATTTTTGTTTAAGCTGAGCAACAATAAACTTAAATCAATGGCTACATCAATCAAGCGCCTTGCCGACTTAAGGCTGGCAGACGCCTTTGCAGAGCTTGGGCTAGAAGATGTCCAGACCAGGTTGGAGCGGCTTGATAACCAGTGGGAGCGCTTCAATTATGTGCACGCCGAATTATTGTGCATGGAGGGAAGTGACCCACAAGAGCTAGAGAGCGTGATGGTGGAAGCCGAGGAGCAATTCTTTGCTGCTAAGGCAGCCTTCAAAAAGAGATTGAGAGAGCTAGAGCCAACTGTGCCAACATGCCAGCCCAGCAGAGCGACTTGAAGAATACTTGGGGCGAGTTTGACGGCAGCATCACCAATTGGCAAGGGTTCCGTGATCGCTTCGTGGCAGCAGTGCACAACAACGAGCAGGTGTCTCCGGCGTTTAAGTTCGCATACTTGCGAAAATCGTTGACGCATAGAGCTGCACGTACTTTGGGCGAGTGGCAGCTAACTGATGATAACTATCAGGAGGCCTGAAAAAGGTTGAACCAGTTATACGACCGAAAATATCAGGTGTGCAGAGAACATTTGCGGCAATTTTAGCGACTGCCGGTGCTAATTGTAGCACCAAGTGCGAATGAGCTACAGCGGATGTCAAACGTGACGCATGAATCCATACGTCAGCAAGGGCTGCCAACAGAACATTGGGACATGTTTATCGTCCACATGCTACATGAGCGTCTTGACCCAAAGACGGCCAAACAGTGGGAGCTGCAGCGCGAGAGCGAGACACCAAGAGCGGACGACATGTTGGCATTCCTTGACAAGCAGGCCGCAGCGCTAGAGACAGGTGGTCGCAGGTCAGCCAAAGGAGCAGAGTCAAGAAGTGTGCAGGAGCGCGGGCGCGAAAAATCAGCAAGCGCCGCAAAGTCATTCAAGAGCTTGGGATCAGCACAAGAGCGTAGGCCTCTTATTTGCGATGTGTGTGGAGGTCACCATCAGGTGTATAAATGCCCAGAATTTTTAGGCCTGTCTTTACGGACACGTCTGGACTGGGTGGAGCGCAGGCGTTTATGTCCAAATTGTTTTAAGCGAGGCCATGGCGTGTCACAATGTTTCACGGGACCATGTGAGCGCTGTCCAGGCGCTGTTAAACAAAACAGTGTTCTCTGTCCCAAGAAAGAGATGGGAATTAATCATGTGATGCGTCATTTAATTATAGATGAGGCGAGTGCACGTAGAACCAAGGTCATAGAAAGCGAGGGCAAGAAGGAATGACTAAAGGAGGTTCCTAACACAAAGCGAAGGCGGATAGAGAAAAAAGAGCAAGGGCAAGTATTGGTGCAGACGGTGCGAGAAAAAGAAGAGATTGAAGCGCTAGAAGAAGAGCTGAAGATTTTAGATAAGAAAGAGCAAATCTTAGATAAAAAAGGTAAACTCTTCTTCTGACGAAAAAATAAATTTAAATATAAACGAGCCTATACTTGTGTTAGGCCAAGAATCATATTTAGAGCGTTTTTTATTTGAAGATAAATTTAATATGTTATTACTCCCTACAGCTTTGTGAATATTGAAGTGCAAGGTGAAAGATTTGGACCCATAAGAGCGTTAATAGATACTGGGGCTCAGCCAAATTTAATAAGTGCAGAGTTACAGCGTAAGCACAGACTACCTGTATTGCCAAATCGCCGTTGTATCTTACCCGTAGGTGGTTCATCGGTACATATAAAGCATCGGCTTGTAGCAAAGATCTTGCCGTGGCATGATTCGGAAATATAAATTATTGCAGAATTTTTAGTATTGCCAAAAGAAAGTGATTGGCGACCAGTCATACCAGCAGAAGATATTTATTTAGAGCAAAGAGCGAATACATTTAAGATTCCTTGGGCAGATCCTCAATATTGGAAAGCAAGTGAAGTGAATATGCTTCTTGGAGTAGGTATAAGCGCAAGAATTATTAATTCTGTAGTAGCAAAAGATGAAAAAGGAGCTATATATCTGAGCAGCAGTCTTGGTGTGCTAGTTTTTGGGGCGCATAAGACCAAAACAGAATCAGATAAAAATATGATTGTGTCATCAACGGACTGTGTTGACAACAGTTGTTTAGATAAGTGGCTACAGAGGTTGTGGCAATTAGATCAAGAGGGCGAGGGCGATACAAAACGGACATTAGAAGAAGAAACTGTTGAGCAATATTTTGAGGGCACCTTTTCAAGAAACGCGCAAGGCAGATTCATTGTCAAGATTCCGATGCGATCTGATGTAAAATTTATAGGAAATTCAAGAGCTGCGACCGTAAGTCGTTTCATACATATGGAAAACAGATTAGAAAAAGATCCCACACTGCGAGAAAAGTATATAGAATTTATGAGGGCTTATGAAGAGCTGGGGCACATACAGTTAGCAACAAGGCCACCAGAGCAGGGTAAACAAGTTTATTACATCCCACATCATTGTGTTACGAAAAAATTTCGTGTGGTTTTCGATGCCAGTTGCAAGACTGATCTGGGAACTTTATTAAATCAAGTGCAGTTGCTGGGCGCGAAGTTACAAAGAGATTTGCATGATATAGTTATGCGATTCAGACGCCATAAGGTGGCGGTATGTGCAGATATTAGAATGATGTTTAGACAGGTGCAAATTTCAGAAGATCAATGGGATTTACAAAGAATTTTTTGGCGAGAGTGCAAAAATGAACCATTAAAAGAATATTGGCTGACGGTTGTCACATATGGCATGACGTTATCAGCATACAATGCAGTGCGGGCGTTAATTCAGTGTGCAAAAGAAGCTAAAGAAAAGCTTCCGCAGGCATCACAGATCATCGAAAACGATTTTTATATGGATGATTGTGCAAGCGGCGCGGATTCAGAGCTAGAAGTGCTAGGTTTAGCAAGAGAAATAGATATTGTACTTAGAGGTGCAGGCTTTCAGCTTCGTAAATGGAAATCTAACTCTGAGCGAGTCATGAGAGCTATGAACTCAGAAAGCGAAGATGTTGTGGTTTTTATGAATGAAGAGGGAGCCTCCGTGCTTGGTTTGAAATGGATGATTAGGAAGAATAAATTTACCTTTGTCGTGAAAACTCCAGAGATAGATGGTGCAATAACGAAACGAAAAGTAGTAAGTTGTGTTGCGCAGCTTTATGATCCGAATGGGTTTATCTCACCTGTCACCATCAAGGGAAAGATTCTCATTCAAGATCTGTGGAAAATGAGCTTGGAATGGGATGAGCAATTACCCAAGGAGCTAGCGTTGAGATTCAAAGAGCCATGGGCAGGTATAAAAGATTTAGAAAAATTTGTAAGTGAGCTATGGAATGGTACGCTTAGTGACGTCAAGGTGCAGCTACATACATGGATTTGCAGATGCGTCCACAGTAGCATACGGTGCAGTCATGTTTGTGCGAACCTATTATGGTGAAGGTCAGACGAAAGTAAATCTGCTTGTGTCAAAGGCACGCGTAGCGCCATTAAAGACTTTAACTGTGCCAAGATTACAGCTATCAGCTGCCAGGCTATTAGCTTTGTTGCTTTCTGATGTCGTTAAGAGCATGGACTGGAAGTTAGTTGAGTATAAACTATGGTCAGATTCTCAGGTTGTGTTACACTGGATACGGAAGCTTCCTTGTAATTTAAAGGTTTATGTGTCAAACCGAGTATCTGAGATACAAACAAATTCTGACATCAAAAGTATGTGAACACTAAAGGAAAATCCTGCGGATTTGCTGAGTAGAGGGTTAACGGCCAAAGAGTTAGAAAACAATCAGTTATGGTTGCATGGACCCGAGTGGCTGAACAAAGCCGAAGAGCATTGGCCAATAGATCTATTTGAGCAAGTCGAGAGCAAAGAAGTAACAAGTGAGTTCAAGGTTAATGTAGCAAGAGTGAACGACAAGTCGTTACAAATATATGTGCCTGGTATAAACAATGTTATTCCGTTGGTGGAATATGCGTCTACTCTGGAAAAAGCTGTAAATATATTGAGCTATGTGCTGCGTTTTATCAGGAGTACGAGGAGCGCAAGCAAGCGTAGACGTTCGCAAAGAAAGAAAATAAAAATTTCATCCCCGACTACTGAAGAAAAAAGGCAAGCATTCGATTATTTGATGAAAGAATCACAAGAGCAAGATTCCTATAAAGAGCTAGAAGCAATTAAAAAGATGGATATGTGCAAAAAGGAAGCAGTGTAGAGTCCTTAACACCCTTAGTGGATTCCAAAGAAGAAGAAGAAGAAATGTATGAAATGAAGCATCCAATTTTGATTAAAAATGGATCGAGAATAGCATGGTTGATCATAGAGTATGCTCATCGATTGACTAAACATGGTGCAGTGCAAGTTATGATGCAGTTCATACGACAAAAGTTTTGGATACCAAAGCTAAGGAGCGAGCTAAGAAACTATGTTCATAAATGCGTGCTATGTGCAAGGTATAATCATCGCTTAAAGCAACAATTGATGGCTGATCTTCCAGCTGATAGAGTGCAAGTAGGCAAACCGTTTCTGCATACAGGAATCGATTACGCAGGTCCTTTTGAAATAAAGATGATTGACAGAGCAGGCAACCAAGTGGTGAAAAAGAAGTGCTGTATAGCAATATTTGTTTGCTTAAAAACTAGTGCGATTCACATCGAGGTGGTGTATGATTTGACATCATTAGCCTTTATAGCATTTTATGAGCGATTTTTAGCTAGAAGAGGGCGCTGTGAAAGATTCTAAAGGTGCAGCGAAGGAGTTAAAAAGAGCAATCGAGTATTGGCATGTGAGCGAAGTGTTTGAGCATTTGAGCATGAAGGGTACAGAATGGCGTTTTATGACACCAGCAGCACCGCATCAAGGTGGTATTTACGAAGCTGCAGTAAAATCTATGAAATATCATTTTGTTCGTATAGTAGGGCAAAAAATACTAGTCTATGAGCAATTTATTACATTATTAACACAAATTGAAGCTATCTTGAATTCCAGACCTTTGTATCCTTTGAGCGATGACCCCCACAGATGTGCAAGCCCTCACTCCAGGGCATTTTTTGGTAGGAGAGCCGCTGGTTCTTCCATTGCCTTTTGTGACAGACGAGCAACCTACTACAAAAGGAGCGAGACTATGGCGCGAGCGTCAGACAATGGTGAAGCATTTCTGGCAAAGATGGAGAGAAGAATACTTAGCAACACTGCAAGAGCGTAAGAAATGGAGACGTGAGAGAGAGAAAATAAAATTGGGCCAGTTGGTGCTAATTAAGAGTGAGCTGTTTCCTCCTGCACAATGGGCAACAGGTCGGATATGCGAGCTACTACCGAGCAAGGATGGGCTGGTGAGAAGTGTCGTTATACAGACAGCCACAAACCGATTGACCAGACCTGTGCAAAAGATTTGTCTTTTACCGATTGAGCCAGAAGAGCCGAAAAAATAAAATTTCATATAATGTCTAAGATTACAATATTTGTACATATGTATTTTTTTATGTTATAATTGTTTGTAAAACCGTAGGTTTTCGTGGGTAGTGTATCGGATTCTATGTAGATTTGGTATCGAACCCGATGCTACTACGAGAACCCTAAAAAAATACAACCATGGCATCACTGGCTGACAGAATGTATTGTTTGTAGTCAGTATGACTATTGTTGTGCTCTGTGCAAGGGCAATGTATAAGCGAATAGTGTTTAGTTGTGCTAATAAAAGTGGGTTTTCTAATCATTTTCCCACTATAAAAAGTGATTTGTTTTATTTCAAAATAAGTGCGATAATAAATGGTAAGGTCCTTCGAGGTGCTGGGTAGCAGATCCAAAACAATATCGCTGTTTTGTTTTGTTTTGTTTTGTTTTGTTGTTGTTGTTATTGTTTACTGTAGGTTCTCATTTCATGCGTTTGGATTAGTTTTGCCAAAAATCAGCTGAAAAGGAGAGTGATTTTTAGCTGAAAAGGAGAGTGAAAAGGAAAAGGATCTGAAGAGGCCCAGGTGGCAAAAATAAGGAATATAAAAATTTTAGATTATCCAATACCAGAAAAAATAGCAGAGAAAACCAGAACATGGATCTCATTACAATTTTGATGATTTCGTCAGATCCGTTAATAACATCGGTAAGAAGTATTGAGAAAATGCCATATTCTGGATATTATAACGGTATATCCGGTGAAATAGAAGACTTGATTAAAAAGTAGATATATATCAAATTCGAGTTTTATTCTTGTTTTTTACTTGAAAGTAATTTGTTGTAATTGATTTGGTTATACAGGAAAACCAAACATTAAACTAATGTATGAATTATTGATTTCTATTTTATTGATATATAAAAGTCTTGGTAGCTTATGGGTTTAACCTAGAATGAAATAGCGGAGAAAATGGAAAATTTGGTTTTTATTTCAAATAAAATTGTACATTGATGATTATTAAATTAAATCATCTAATTTTACTTTATATTTTGAAGGTACTTTGAGCAACAACGGGTTAAGAAATTAGAAAAATTTAAATGCATTTTAATTTTCTTACTCTGTTAGAAATGATATCATTTCAAACAATTAAGCAATAAGAGGATTCTATGAGTTTTGACATTTTTTTTATTCAGTTACAGGCAACCTTACCAAGGCACCTACGATTTTCTGAACATATTCTTTCTGTTTTCTTAAGCACATCAATTTTCAACAAAAAAAAAAAAAAACAAAAGAAATGAAATATACCCATCCGTGAAAAAATTTTATAATTTCAATCACGCAATCAACGGAATCCTTTGTTCGGTGAGAATGGGGCAACCCAACAAAGCCCCTCTTAAGCTTTTTTGTCATAGCTCATAGTGACATAGATTTAAAAAAAAAAAAGAATTTAAAAAAAAAAAAAAAACAAAATAAATAACTGGCCATTTCAGCCCTTGAAAGGACTTTGACCTAGCTTCTTATGATCAATTGTGTTGTGCTTGTTATTAAGTTTGTACACAATTGACCGAGAAATGGACCTACAGGCTTAACGCCGACTCCGAACGGCGATGAACGGAATGTTCTTATTCTCAAGAAGCTTTACATGGCGTTTTTATTACTCTCTGAGGTTTGCCATTGTCTGCAGAGAGGTGACGGCCGTACAGAAAAATTATTTTAATTCAAATAATTTTCTGTCGCTGCTGTGGTTCGAACCTGGGTCTCCAGGTTCTTTGACATAGCGGCCACGCACTTTAACCAACTACGCCACGGACGCCACAAATTTTAAAAATATCTTTATAAAAAAACAGGTTTTGTTACCTACGAAGCTCAAACTTATTTTTTAGTTGACTTTGGGGCGACGCCACTAAGCACCCCTCTGCTCAATTGAACTTATATTCTTCATTTCGTCGTTCGTAAATTATTGTGTTCTATATCACAAAATTGAAAAAATTGAGATAAGACTGGTATATAGGCAAATTTTTCGAGATCTATCGATCTGTGTCATCAGTTTGCTTTTATCTTTTATAGTTTTTGAAATATGAGACATCGACTTTGTGCTATACAACACTGTTGTGACAGGCTTCGTAACCTATTGTGTTCTATATGCAAAAAATCGTGCATATATGTAGAACAAAAACGAAGCAAAAATACTAAGTAAAAAAAATATTTTTTTATTTTGTTCTATATGCAAGTCTAAATAAAGTTATTAAAGTTATTATTTGGAGGTCTTTGTATTTTGCTTTTTGTTTTGTTTTTTTTTTTCTGGTTTTTTTCTTAGCTTCACATTGCACTTGGCAAATGAAATGAAACAAAAAAGAAAAGAAAATACCCATCATAAATAACATAAGGTTAGAAGTTAAATTTTACAACAACGTTTAAAAAAAGCTTAATACTAGCTTAATAGAATAGAATAAGAATGGATAAGCAATAGATAAGAAGATATCATTGGAGAAAGTAAATGATGTGAAAAGTTTATACAACTTTTTATCACTTGATGCAGTGGCATACTACAATAGGGGTATTCACGGGTTGATGCGAATTGCAAGAATGCGAAAATGCAACATATTTTTCGCACTAACGCGTGAACATCAATATTGTAACTTTACTCATTTGAATCAACGTAAAAACTTAGCCTTTTTAAAGTTTTACCCAGATGGCAACTATGCTTGAAAACACCCACAAGCACCACAAGTACAATTTTTTGCCTTCGTCTTTTTAACAAACTTGCTTCAATAAAAAAATCTCCGTAAATCAAGCATGAACTTCGTGGAATCGAAGTCAAAAGAATTTGGTTAATTTTTTACTTGATTTTGTAGTCGAAACTTACCTTTTAAGAAATTAACAGGTATTGATTTAAGTGGACTCATAAGCACATATGTATAAGATTAAGTTTAAAATTAAGTTAATATTATAATATATGAAATAAAGTTTTTATTGAGTGAAATCACATTGCTTTTCATTTCTCCAATACATATCACATTTTGTTCTATATGCTATAAAACAAGAATAGTTTCGTAAATAAGTGCATATAGAACAAATTATTTTTTTTTAAACGCATCTTACTCAAAAAAACGCTTCCAAAGATGAACATTTTTTTTTGACAGAAAAAACCACAATCTCTTGAACTTTCATTGGTAAGAAAATCGCGGCAGATTTTTCGGTTCAGTTTTTTAATAAACTTTAAACTTGATTTACCAAAAAAACATTTTTGTCATATAGAGCACAATAATTTGCGAACGACGATTTGTCCTTGGAAGGCCTTAAATTGATTTTGAGAAATTTTAAAGCTCGTAAAAGAATAAAAAATCTGTTAAGCCAATGCTAAAAGAGGTATCAACGCGCTACGTTCTGTAAAAAAGAAAGATACAGTATACCGTGTATACAGTAAAGAAGTGAAACTTTTTCTTTGTATACACTCTTTCTCTTCTGGAATAAGAACTATTTTAGTGTAAAGGCTCCATTATGCAATCGTAAAGTTACGCAACGTAAAGTGGCGTAGAGTTCTATCTGGAATAGAACCCATCGCTGCGCTAGGTTACGTTACGATTTCACTAACCACTTACACGTATTTTTCATAAGATAGAACCCTACGTCACGTTACGTTGCGTTGCTTTACGATTGCATAATCGAACCTTAAAGGCAAAGAGAGAGCTTTTTAAGCAAAAGCAATACAATAAAAAGTTTTTATATAAAAATATTCTGTTTATTTAATATTCATAAGTATGGACCTATGGCCGAAAAGCAATTAATTCGATGACCAATTTGCGTCGTATTTACATATAGATGTGAATACAGAATACAACTTGATATATTTTTAATTCAACATATGTACGTATTAATATTACTTATATCAAACATATTATACTTACTATTATTAACAATATTTCGATATAAAATTATATAACTACAAAATATGTATAAAATAGTTATCTATTGAAAGAACTTATTCCAACTTTTCTTGCGCACAGTCTCAAGTTGGAGTCCTGGGCGACAGCATATGCTTCATGAATTCGGGTTTCTATATAATTTTATATCGCAATATTATGAATAATAATATAATATGTGTAATATGAGCAAAATTCATAGAGGTTATATTAATATATTGAATTAAAGATATACCAACGTTTGTATTCTAAAAAAATATTGGCACGGCAGCCCTAGTATGAGAGTCTACTTTGCGAAAATCATAATGCGCTCAGGGCAACTCTCTTAATATTCACTTCATCTTCTACACATAGAACGCAATCAGCACACAATCTGCGGCTTTTGCCACTCAGCGGTAATCGAAGTTTCTGCCATAGCACGTCACACATCTGGAGCGCTTTTTAAGTAAACCAAATTCATATTAAAATTTATATTGGATGTCATAAGATGAAAGCGCTTCTTAACAAACATATAGTCAAAAAAGCTCTTTAAAAAAAAAACAAAAAACAAAGCGAGAAAATTTTATACTTTGTAATATGCGAGGATTGAACTCGGAACGCGTGCATTACAATTAAATGCCTTACCACTTTGCTATTTCCCCGCTGTTTTAGTGATGAACAAAATGTGTATAAAAATATGAGCTCCACAACTCTGAACTCTGAAAAGAACATCTTCAAAGCATACCAAAAATTCGCATAAAAAGCGCTATTTCTAGGAAGGCTTTTTATTTTCCCGCTGGGCATCTACAGCAAAAGTAGTTTGATTAATTGGTACGTAGAGCATATTTTATATGAAGACTTTAGCACAATAGATAGAGCGTCGTCTTTGAAATCTTGAGTTAGCGGGCTTGATACTCGGCGGTGACAAAAATATTTTTTCAGTCTTTTATACAATGTATATCTCTCTCATTCTCTCTTCTATAAAACGTATCTTTCTTCTCTATCGTGTAACGAAATGAAGTAAATTGACCTTGAAATTTCACTCCTCAAATTTCTCGTTCAAATTTCGAATTTCAAATTTCCTCGAAGAGTTAAGAAGTTTCACTTCAAAAATTTTTTTCGTAATTGTCTTGCAAAAATTCCAAGGAATATTGTCAAAGAAAATCGAAGTCTCTTCTGGAGTACCGCAAGGTAGCCACCTTGGTCCTCTTCTCTTCAATATCTTCATATACGACTTGTCCATAGTGTTGAAGGATATTCCACATCGTATGTATGCGGACGATCTAAAAATGTACCACGTAATTAAATCGCAGGAAGATGTCAACTTCTTACAGTTAAGCCTCTTAACTCTTGAGACGTGGTGTACCCAAAGCAAACTTTACCTCAATGTAAATAAGTGTAACGTGATGAGTTTTTCCCGTAGAAACCAAGTTACGAATTACAACTATCGTCTCAACAATATCGAGCTGATCTTGGAGTGGTCTTGGACAACAAACTGCGTTTTAATCTATACTATGATAAGATTGTATCCAGGGCCAGTAGACAGCTCGGATTTATTAAAAGACGAGCACATGAATTCAAGAATGTATGGCTCACTACATCCCTGTACTGTGCACTAGTGCGCCCAATACTCGAATATGGCTGCATTATTTGGAATCCAGCTTTTGAATCCCATAGTGATAGAATCGAATCCATACAAAAGCAATTTGACCTATTCGCTCTGAGAGAGACTTATAACCCCCGCAAATATTGTAGCCTTCCACCGTATGAACACAGACTCAGCCCATTAAATTTGATGCCGCTATCAATAAGAAAAACGGTATTGGATTCATGCTTTACTTTCGATGTTCTGAACGGTGTAACTAATTGCGAATACATCTCTAACAAGATTACCCTCAATGACCCTATAAGACGTACAAGAACTACTCGGCTGTTAACTGAATATCAGCATCATATTGCATATGCAAATAATGAACCCATCAGTCGTTGCTGTAGAGAATTTAATAGTTTATCCGACCACTACTCACCTTCCATGTCTAAGTCCTCATTCAAGCAATCTCTATCCAAGTCTCTTTCTTTTCCTAATCAACCCAATCTTTGAGCTTTCTTTCTATTTACTTTCCTTCTCCTCTTTCCTTTTCTACTACTAAATATGTATAAAATATACTAGTATTTAAGTAAGTAGCTTTTACTTTTGTTTGTTCTTTTCTTCTTGCCTTTTCTTTTTGACGTGTTCGTAAAATCATGTCATTTAGGTGGGCGGATTACGCCCAGATCGAATTGCATATCTTCGAACACCAAAACAAGGAAAGGGGAGAGAAAAAAAAATAAAAAAAAATAAAAAAAAATAAAAAAAAAAAATAAAAATAAAACCTGTTAGAATAAGTAAATTGCCTTGCTTGGCCAATAAATAAATAAATAAAATGCGTCATATTCGCTGGTATACGGCGCACTTTTTTTTTTGAGGTACGGTCTAATGTATATATTTCTATACACAATTTTATAAACTAAAACTTGCACTTTAAGAATTCACGGAACCGAACCGCGTGAATAAGGCGAATTTATAAAAATAAATAAACGGCACTTTTTCTCTTTTATTAGTAAAATAAATGTATATATAAGGCAAAAAAATATATATACAGTGTTGCGCAAAACAATAGCTTTGTTATTTTGACTTTAGCTGTTTTATTTTTTAGGTATTTCCTTATTATTAAGAACAGAAATGCTGCAATGATGACTGCCAATAGGCTAAAATTAGTTGTGTAACTAAGTCAATTTTTTAATTCAAGTTGATTGATATGTTGGGTGTTATTTATTTGTTGTTCGTTGATAAATTTTAATAAAAGGACTTCCTCTATATCGTTTGATCGTTAATCGTTAATGGCTGGTAAAGGTTTTCCATGGATACTTCGTAATGCAAATAAATTTTTGCGTTTATATTAATTGTGCTATTATGGTGGCGTATGATAAATGTGCCGTTTAAATTCGTGATTTCTCAATCAATATTGATTTTTCCGTTCAATTGGTTTAGGAATATTAATCCAGGCATAATTTCTTCTACTGAGGCGACGTGCTGGTTGTTGATCACCGTGCACTTGGGTTTACGACTCTCTAATACCTTACTAATACAAGTTGAATTATTCAAGTTCATTATATTTTTTACAAATTGTATCGACTCCAAAAATATTGCTATTACAATTTAGAATGTTTTCGTATTTTATGTCATTAAATTAATTTTGTTTCTTAACTGCTTTTATTAGAAAAGATTTACATGAGTCTCTTTTTACTGTTGGCAGAGTTACAATATAAAGAATTGTTTCATTATTTGTTGCTATTTAAATATTGGATTCAAGAGCTTCATCTAAATTAACATATGGAATGTCATTCCTTTCAGGTAATCTTTCTACAATTTTTATCTCTTCGTTTGCTAGGATATAGTCACATATGATCCAGCTGCTGGTCCACTCAAGTGACCAACGTACGTGACTCGAACTAGCGTTAGTTGCATGGTTGACACTTTTCGTGAGATGTATGTATGTATGTATGTATGTTTAAGTTAGCTGTAAGATGTTCTGAATAATAAAGTTCAGTTTAAGAACAACTCACAAACTAAACAGTTTGTTTCATTTAATATAACTGGCGACGAGGAAAACTATACAAGATTCGGCAACGAAATTTGCAAACAGTTTGAAAACTTCAACATTTAATTTTGAAACTACAAAACTATATTGAGATCAATTTAAATAAATTAATAAAAATACGACTAGATAAAATAAGTGTCCATTATTAAAATGCAAGAATAGAATTCAAAAGTGAGGAACAATAATAACTGAGATGAGAAAAACAGTGCGAGAAAATCAACTGCATGAATTCAGAAAAATATATGAAACTCAATGTTATAAAAATTGTGTCAAGTGTTGGAACGATTACTACAAAATTTTTATAAATTCGAAGTGAAAACATAGAAGAAATTAACTAAATTCATATAAAAAAAAAAAAAAAAAAAAATACTCGCTAAAAACTTTACAATACAAAAATACACAGCAAACAGTATGAGCAAAACATTATTTAAACGAAACTTTACAAAACGAGAGCAGTGAATTTACAAACATCAACACAACATCAACAGCAACTCTAGACAACATCAACAACAACCACCTGATCAGCGGTTACAAGTTCAGCTAATAAGAAGAATTATACAAGCAACAGCAACAGCAATAGTGATAAAATTCAACATCAAAACAACGAAAGCAAGTATATTCAGCATCGTAGAAAAAAAAGCGGATTATTAAGTAACTAAATATATTTTCTTAACTTGTAAGTTCTTAATCTTATCAAGAATAGTTTAAAGAAAAAGAAAAATAACAAAAAAAAAAAAAGAAAAAAAAAAGATATAGGAAAAAAATTTTAAATAATAACATAAGCATTATTATATCTATATTTATATTTTAAAATGGAGCAAGCATTAATAAATAATTTTAATTTAATAATAAATTGCATAACAGCAATCCAGAATTTCGATGGTACTGATTTAAATCAATTGCCTGACTTTTTATCCCAAATAGAAGCAATATTACCAAGTATGGAAGTATTTGATAACAATAACAAACAAATTCTCTTCGGCTATGTTAAAAACAAATGCACTGGTCGCACCAGAGAAGCTATACATAAGTACGGCAATGTCAATAACTGGGATTCACTTAAAACCATTTTAATAAAACATTTTGGAGAAAAAGACACATCAAATGAATTGATGGATAAATTAAAAACGTGTAGACTAGACGGAACAATAGAAAACTATTATTTTAGGATCAGTAAAATAATTAACAGATTAAACAATAGAATTTTAACACATTCCGATGGTACATTAAGTACGACTGAAGTTAACAGAATAGGGTTGAACGTATTTAAGGAACATTTACCAGAACCGACGAAGACCATGATTTTTGGTAGGAATCCATCAACGCTAGACGACGCCTATAAGGTTATTTTAGAGGCTCGCCATCAGAACTATACCCTATTCGGACCAATTAGAAATATTGGAAGTAACACACAGACTAGAACAAATTTTAGTGATAATTTAAGATTCAATAAAAATCGAAATAATAATAATAACCAAAATTATAATAGAAATTTTTACGAAAATCAAGGTAATCCAAATATGATACAAAATAGAAATAATAGTGATAATTTTAGTAACCAAAATTATAATAGAAATTTTCACGAAAATCAAGGAAATCAAAGTATGATACAACACAGAAATAATAGTGATAACTTTTATACTCATAACAGAGATAACATGACTCAAAATAACAGAGACAGCATGACTCAGAAATATACCAATAATTACAATAATGGCAGATATAACCAAGCTTTTGCAAACATTCCAAACGACAGAAATAGAAATAATAATTTATATGGTCGTAGTAACCAGGGGAACACCTCAGGTGTTTCTAGAATGCAAACAGACAACCATTAATTCAAGACAGTCTGGTAACCGAAGCCAGCAAGTTAAACCTATGGAGGTATGCAATTCCAGTGTTAATTTTCAGGGAGATGGGGGAAAAAATTACCCTATATAAAAATTGAAAATCCTGTGAGAACTCTTTATTTTATTATTGATACTGGTGCAGAATTCAGTATCATTAACGACGACGTTTGCCATCCAAAATGGAAACAAGACATAAACGCATCAATTATAGGCTTAGGAGACTTACATACAGTAACAAAACTTTGTAAATTCCCAATTTTTAAAGAGTTTAAAATGGAGAATTACACCTGCGAATTTTTAGAGTGGAACCACCACAATGCGTATGACGGACTTATTGGAAATAATATACTTAAGGACCTTAATTGTATAATAGACTACCCTAATAGGCAGCTCAGAACTAGTAACGCCTGCATAACATTATATTTTTCCAAAGAAGAGGAAATATATGATCAGATATCTTATAAAGAAAACACTTTAGAAATTATTAACAAGGAAGTAAAAAACAATAATGTAGAAGATTTAATTCGAATAGACCACCTGAGCGAGCATGAAGAAAAGATATTAAAATCATTTATTAAAAGGCATAGAAGAATATTTTATAATGATACTGACAACTTAACTTTTACAAATGAAACAAAGCACAAAATCATAACAAAAAACGATTTGCCAATCTACTCTAAATTATATCGGTATCCAGAAGTACATAAGGATGAAGTTAATAAACAAATAGATGAAATGTTAGCACAGAATATTATTAGGGAATCAAATAGTCCATATAATAGCCCTGTTTGGATAGTTCCAAAAAAATTGGACGCTTCCAATAAACAAAAATGGCGTATTGTAATTGATTATAGAAAATTGAACAGCATAACAATCGAAGATCGGTTTCCAATGCCAAATATAGACGATATATTTGACAAATTGGGTAGATGCCAATATTTCACCACTTTGGATTTGGTAAAAGGCTACCACCAAATTGAAATGCATCCCGATGACATTCACAAAACAGCTTTCTCAACAACTAATGGTCATTACGAGTTTCTTCGTATGCCATTCGGTTTACGAAATGCGCCAGCCACATTTCACAGATTGATGAATAATGTTTTAAAGCAGCATTTGAATAAAATTTGTATAGTTTATTTAGATGATATTCTGGTTTTTTCTACTAGCTTAGAAGAACACTTGAAATCTTTAAATAAGGTATTAAACTGTTTAAACAACGCCAATCTCAAAATTCAATTAGAAAAATGAACTTTTCTGGCCAAAGAAACAGAATTTTTAGGTCATGTCATAACGACAGAAGGGATAAAAACTAATCCGAAAAAAGTAGAGGCGATCAACAAAATACGTCTACCCAAGACTCAAAAAGAAATAAAATCTTTCCTTGGGATAACTGGTTATTATAGACGGTTTATTAAAGATTACTCCAATATTGCGTATCATCTGGTAAAATATTTAAAGAAAAACGCTAAAATTAATACAAAGGATCAAGACTACATTGACTCCTTTGAGAAATTGAAGAAATTGATTAAAGCGGACCCTATACTTGTTCACCCCGATTTTACTAAAATGTTTACACTTATTACGGATGCAAGTAATTTTGCATTAGGAGCAGTCCTTATGCAAGGTAATAAGATAATATGTTATGCTAGCCGCTCACTAAATGGTCACGAAAAGAACTATAGTACCATTGAGAAAGAACTCTTGGCTATAGTATGGGCAACAAAGTATTTCCGCCCATATCTTTTCGGCCGTTAATTCTTAATAAAAACAGACCATCGCCCACTCATATGGTTAAATAATTTAAAAGAACCCAATTCTAAGTTACAACGTTGGAAAATCAAATTAAACGAATTCGACTTTAACATAGAATACATTAAAGGTAAAGAAAATGTTATAGCAGATGGACTGAGTAGAATTGTTTACGAAGAATCAAAAATCGAAGATGTATCAATAAATCTAAATGAATTATTTGAAGAGGATATTGAGACTGTGCACAGTGCAGAAACTGATAGTACTCATTTTATTTTACTTACGGAAAAACCCATTAACCTCTTTAGAAATCAGTTGATACTTGAGGACTCACCCATTGAGTCATGTCGTACAAAGATATTGTTTAAAAAAAAAATAAGGCACACTTTAAAGTTAAACCCACAAAGTAATATTTTAAAATTAATGCGAGAAAAGATACCAGGGAAAGGAATGTTAGCAGTATTTTGCTCTAGTGACAAGCTTTACTTTAAGTTTCAAAATTTCTATATAAAATATTTTGCAAACAACAAAAATCTCAAAGTTCTGAAATCTAATCAAATGTTAGAAGACATAACTGACAGAGAAAAATTACTTAAAATTATAGAAAAAGAACATTTAAAAAACAATCATAGGGGGATAAATGAAATCTTCTCAGAAATAAAAATGCACTACTATTTTCCGAGTATACAAAAAGAAATTAAAAAATATACAAATAATTGCGAAACGTGAAATTTGGCAAAATTCGACAGAAGCCCAATTAAGCACAATCTTAATGTCACAGAAACTCCAACAAAACATAATGATGTAGTTCATTTCGATATTTTGTTTCCACAAAGAAATATTATGTATCTTACTAGTTTAGACAAACTTACGAAATACGCAACCGCACATCTTTTTAAGGATAGAACTTGGATATCAATAATAGAAGGAATAAAAGCTAGAATACAATACTTAGGGAAACCAAAACTTTTTATCACAGACAACGAACTAGATACAACTTCAATAAGACAATTTCTAAAAGATTACGATATAAATTTTCACATCACTACACCGTACCTAAAGACTGGAAACGCAGATGTAGAAAGACTGCATGGAACACTTAACGAACACGTTCGACTTTTTAATGCAGATCCCAACAATACTGATGATGTTCAGGAACAGGTATTTAAAGCAGTAACTTTTTACAATAATTCAATACATTCAACTACAAGAATGAAACCTATAGATTTTCTAAATAACGTTATTTCTGCAGACGAACCAAATCTCGAAAATAATCCATGAAAATAAAATAAGAAAAATAGATAAAATTAATATGAATACGAATAGGAGTAACGATGCAAATTTTGAGAGTAGATTCGTTAAAAACTATAGAGTAAGCAAGTCAAAGCCAAAGTACAAAAAAATTTCTAACTACAGAATAGAGGACAACCACATAAAATCCAAACAGAATAAATTCAAAAAAATTTATAAAACACAAGTTAAAAGAAAAAATAAATTCCAAAACCGTCATTGACAAAAATCTTTCCAAATTAATTTTAAGTGTTAAATTCAATTTCAGAAAAAAAAATGACAATGGCTCTGGAAATTTTGTTACTGGTACAAGTAATGGCCACTACCGCATTTCTCCAAATTGACACCATACAAACTGAACTAGGTTACGCAGAAATTCAAATAAAAATATTAGAAATAACAAATGATACTGATATAGTACTACATATAATTAACCCCAAAGAAATTTATGAAATTGTCAACCAAATTGAAAAGAATCTAGATAAGTTAGATGTAGACAATAAAGATTTTTTAGAAATTGAAATAAGAATAATTAAAGCTAAAATTATGTCAATAACTCCTAAAACTACTTTGAGGAAAAAGAGGGGACTCATAAATGCTGCAGGTACTCTTTATAAATGGCTTTTCGGCCTTATGGACGATAACGACAGGGAGGAAATCTTAGAACACTTAAAGATAACTGATGAAAATAGCCACAATTCGATAACAACTTTGAATAAACAAATCTTTATCAATAAGCATTTCAATGAAACAATTAATATTTTGAAAAAAGCAGTTGAACAAGATAGGATTAAAGTTAAAGACATTCTAGGTGAGGTAAAACAACGACACAACGAAATTGCTAGGAGACTACTATACACTGACCAAATGTTGAAATTAAAATTTATTGAAGACAAAATTAACCATATTCAGGACAACATTGCATCTGCTAAACACGGTCTAGTACATCCCGGAATTCTTACACCACAAGAAATTGAAAATTATAAAATAAATTTTTTCAAACTAAAACTAATCAGAATGGGAATGATGACTTACAAAGACAATTCACTTATACTAGCACTAAAAATTCCACGAAATTACATACTAACTGACTTAAAACTAATTACTCCCTTACCTAATCGAGACCATTTAGAAATAGATGAAAATAACGAGTATGTTGTCACAATAAACAATAAAATGTACACTTATAAAGAAAATGCAATAATGAAAGAACTCAAAGAAAGTACAAATTGTGTTTGAAAACGTAATTGTAAATTAAAATGGAATAATAAAACAATTATTGAGGAGTTGGATAATGAAACATTGTTAGTAAAAAATGCGATAAATATAAGAATTCAACATAATTGTGACGACAGAAATTTTGTATTGAATAAACATTACCTCATAAATTTTTCAAATTTTAGCATTGAAATGAACAATAAAAAATTTCAAAATAGTAAAAATATAGAACACGAAAGATATTTTTACCCTAATAATGACCTCAAGGTCTCATTTGAAAAACAAATAACATTTGAAGATATAAAAATCAATCAAATTGAAAACATAAAGGTTATTAAAGAATTAAAATATCATAAAAATGTGTCTTATGGTTTTAATATTGTGTTGCTATTAATTGTACTATCTATTATTGTAATATTATGTTCTTATAATATCAAATGCAAGAAACAAAGAAGTAAAGTTAATATTGATTTAAATGTAATTCCTTATTCAACAGGGACTGTTGAATCTGGGGTTGGTGGAGTCACATATGATCCAGCTGCTGGTCCACTCAAGTGACCAACGTACGTGACTAGAACTAGCGTTAGTTGCATGGTTGACACTTTTCGTGAGAACCATGCAGCTGCATCATTATTATTTCAAAGAATTATATTTGTATGTTAAATGCAGAAAGCATCAGAATTATATATGTATGTTGGATGCGCTTTATTAAGAATAATAACTATGTACAGTGACACATATTTGTATAAACGCACTCTTAATTTTAACTATGCTACCTTCTCTCTCTTTTATTAATGCATTACTCAAAACAAATTCCAACTCATATTGTTTACTAAACTAACGGAAATTTGTATTGAGTGCAAAAAGTTGTTTTCGTTGTTGTTGTTTTATATAAATCATATTAGTTTAAATATTTAACTAAAAACAAGTACATAATCGTTTAAACGAATCAACTTTATTTTCAATAGGAATGAGAAAAAGAGTATTTATTTAATTTTCAATAATTAATTGGTCCACCATTTTTATTTATAACCTCAAAAATACGATTCGGCATCGACTTCACTAAATTTTCCAGCAACTGACGATCCAAATCTTCCCAAGCTTCCTTAATGGCCAATTTGAGCTCTAGCACGGTTTTGTAAAGGTGTCCTTGGGCTTTTTGTCCATAGATTTTGCGTGATATGCACCCCCAAAGATTCTCCACCGGATTCAAATCGGGACTGCATGCAGGCCATTTCATAAGTGGGATGTAATGCTCTTCAAACCACTTTAATGACTCTTTAGAAACGTGAATGGCAGCGTTATCCTGTTGAAAAATACTGTCTTCATCCATTTTATTATCCAAAAATGTAATGAGAGCATCATCCAACAATTCCGTGTATATTTTTGAATTCATTTTGGGCGGCACAAAGCAAATATTTGCTTTACCTCTCGATGAAAATGCCGCCCACACCATAACGCTGCCACCACCAAAATTCCTTTTTGACATACGTACGTCATTGTTACGCAAATCATGCCAATAACAGCTGTAAGAATCTGGGCCATCTAAGTTGAATTTTTTTTCGTCGGAAAACACAACATTGTCCCACTCAGTTGACCATTGCATGTGTTTTTGGGCGAAGTCTAAGCGCGCCTTTTTGTGATGCTGCTTCAACACAGGCTTGCTCACCGGTTTTTTCCATTTAACGTGGAAAGAGTTACGTAAAATGTGTGCAATGTGTCTCGTTGTCACTGGAAGATCTAATTTTTCTTTTATTTGAGTTGAGTTCAAAAAATTTTTCGTGGCTTCCTTTCTAATCTGATTAACTTGGCGAATACTCAGTTTTCGATTGCCTTTCGTGGGTTTTTTTACTCCATAATTAACACCGTTTTTTAAAAAAGAGCGCACGACTGCTTCTGATCTTCCTATTCTCCGCCCAATTTCCCGATTTGAATAACCCTCTTTATGGTACAGGTTGATTTGGACTTTTTCTGTGTCATTTAGATATTTTCCCCTTGGCATTTTGATAAAATCTTAAAAAAATATCATTAAGAAAATAATGTTACATTTAAATTAAACAAAACTTACTAATTGTCAATTAAATCCAAACAAGTACTTATTTCTTTAAACCACTAATATGTTTTCGACCTCCTTTTTCATGTGCGTTTAAACGAATATGTACTTGTTTTTAGTTAAATATTTAAACTAATATGATTTATATAAAACAACAACAACGAAAACAAGTTTTTGCACTCAATACAAATTTCCGTTAGTTTAGTAAACAATATGAGTTGGAATTTGTTTTGAGTAATGCATTAATAAAAGAGAGAGAAGGTAGCATAGTTAAAATTAAGAGTGCGTTTATACAAATATGTGTCACTGTATGTATGTATGTTTAAGTTAGCTGTAAGATGTTCTGAATAATAAAGTTCAGTTTAAGAACAACTCACAAACTAAACAGTTTGTTTCATTTAATATAACTATATACGTTTTGATTACATTGGCTTTTTCCCAACTTGTGGTGAATTCTATATTTCTTTAAGTCTTCTTTTAACATTTCCAACTTAAATTTGCTTACTTAAAATCTTCGTGGTCAGGATTTCCAGCAATCCACTTCACATTGTGCCTATGGTATCTATTGATCTTTTTGATTTTTAATCTATAAAGGTAATTACGGATTTCGGATATTTCATAATAGAGGAATGCATAGGTAATGTTATTTTTACTAACAAATTCATTTATGTGGGCTTCTATATTATTAGATATAGATTCATATTGTTCAATTTCTATTGGTGAGTAATAAACGGAAGGTTCGTTCATCTTGTAATTTTGCTGTCCCAGTGTTAATTGTTACTAATTGAGAATGTGAGTAGTCAGTCAAGTATTTGAATTTCTCCCTCTGCTGTAAGTATCCCGATGAGTAATCTGTAAATGTGAAGAATAATATTTTTTTCATTTTTTAATTCGATCTTTGTGTATCGTTCGTCCTGTAACCGTTATTACTGTCTATTGTGAGCTACAATTTCCTTTTTGTATCTAGGACTCAGTTTGGATCCTAATCTTGAGTTTATTTTTACATTAATGGTATCGCCTTCAGAAAAATATATAGGTGTTTTTTTTTTACTATGATTCAGCATGTCTTTTTCTTGTTTGTCCTTCCACCGTTGGATATTTTCTAATCTTTTCCTTTCTTGTTCTTCGTCTATGTCACCTAGCATTCGTCCCATGAAAAGTTCTATAGGTTTTCTATCAGGGACCGTAATGTTATGACTTTTTTCAAAAAAGTCAATAAATAATTATTTTTTTTTTTGACCGATTTTTTTCGTCAGAAATTAAAGTTAAAATATGACTTTTATTTTTCCGGTCATATATAAAAGTTAAAATTTTACTTTTATTTTTTCGGTCAAAAATAACAGTTAAAATTTGACTTTTATTTTTTCGGTCAAAAATAAAAGTTAAAATATGACTTTTATTTTTCCGGTCAAATATATAAGTTAAAATTTGACTTTTATTTTTGAGCAAAAATAAGATTTAAAATTTGCGTTTTATTTTTTCCAATGAAAAGAAAGGTTAAAAATATGACAGTGATATTCTATATTAATTACTAGCTTACCCGGTACACGTTGACTTGCACCCGAAAATATGCTAATGAGTCGAATGAGTTCAAGTATTTAACATATTTAATGGAGTATGGATAGGGTAGAACTAAGGTATGCTTTGAGTATCTGATTTCTGTCGGATACTCATTGCAGTTCTCTGATGTGTAGTGATTCGACAAACAACAGTAACTGGCAACGCAATGTGTATTGATAAGCAAAACAAAGGTAGAGAAGAGTAGAATGAATAGAATTTATACTTTTGTTATGATTTATACTTTTAACCGAAAAATAAGTCAAATTTTAACGATTATTTTTGACCGAAAGAGTAAAAGTCATATTTGTAAGCCTTTAATTTATTTAGCCGCTTAACCAAAACGCACGCTTCGACACTTCAACAACGAATGAATTTATTTCTGCTTAGCGAGTTATAGTTCACAATCATTTTCTTATATTCTACCAAACATATTCACAATAGTTAATTATTCTGCTACATCTCGGCCAATCTGACCTTAAGCGATCATCCTTGATCGCTATATACCATAAGACTTAAATACATAAGACTATAGACCATAAATACACTAACATAATACATAAAATCCTATAATGCATGACACATAAATATTAATTTTCCTTTTAATTAAATTATTCCTTATATAATTCTGTAACTAATTTATATATGCATCAGTACCCTAGGGTTAAAACATGCTAAGTGCCGCTTTGCTGTTTATCTTTCCACAATTTGATATAACATGCTTCGACGACCCCATTATACGGTATCTGTGTTATCTGACAGTTCTCTATATCTCTGATGACATATCGGTCATTCGGTAGTATTTTATGTATGCGGTATGGGCCTTTGTATTTTGGCAAAAGTTTCTTGTTAACACCCACCATTGTGTCCACATTCTTTATTACCACAAAGTCTCCTACATTGAAACAATTCACCTTATTGTTCCTTTGCTCACTACGTTTTAAATTATAGGTCTGCGTTTTCTCAATAGATTTACCTGCCTTTTCTCTTAACAGCTCTAAATCCCTCCCCGGGGTTGAAATGTATGAATCTAAATATTCGGTTAGTTTATCTACCCTCTGACCCCTTTGTAAGACTCCAAACAACGCTTGACTTGGAGTTATACCAATAGATCTTTGGACGGTGTTGTTAAGAGCGAATTCAATATCAATTAAGTGTTTCACCCAATCAGAATGTTGTACCGGATCACTTGATTTTGCTAACATTCCAACAAGGGTGCGATTTACTCTCTCCACCTGTCCATTTGCTTGAGGCGAATGAACAGCCACTTTAATATGAGTTATGTTCATATCGCTCATAAATTCATTAAATTCTTTTGATGTAAACTAAACACGTGCAGCAGTGTAACTGCAAGTGATAACAAAACGAATACACCATATACATACCAATATACCATGGGTATAAATCAGAGAATGAGTGTAACAGTTGTGGTGTGTTTATTTTTGTAGGAACACACCACACCACACAAAAGAGAAACAGTTGAGTGTAGTATTGAGTATGAGTGAGGAATGTATTTGCTTTTTGTTCTCAAATAACTGTGGTACCATAAGTATTTTGTAGTTACAGGTGGTGGAACAAATAAAATAGTGTGCTAATTGGAATTTGAAAAGAAAAACAAACTAAAATGAATAGTTCAAATGTAAAAGAAAATATTAAATCTGGAACATACAAAATTAGTGACAAAAGGGGTCGAAGCAAAATATGGGAATGTTTTGGAATAGTAAAAGATGAAAATGATGAAGAAATATTAAATTTTGTTGCATGTAAAACATGTACAAATGTTTATAAATACAACAAAAGCGCCCTTTCAAATTTAAATAAGCATAAGTGCTATTTATTAATGAAAAGTGAAAACAAAGAACTAGTTGAGCCAAACCAAGAAGCTAAAAAGGCATGCACAGAAGTTTTGACCAATTGGGTTGTTCAAGATATTCGCCCATATTCTATAGTCAATGATGCTGGATTGAAAGAGTATTCGAAGTTACTTCTGTCATTTGGAATTAAATTCGGGAGTAACCTAAACGTTGATGCATTGATCCCACATCCTACTACAATTTCTCGAAATGTGGAAAATAGTTATATAATACAATTCAACAAGCTTCATTCAGAGATATCATCGATACGGGAAATTGGATACTCGCTCACGTGCGATTTGTGGACGGAGAATTTTTCAAAAATTTCCTATCTTGCCCTAACATGTCATTTTATTATGGATGGAGAGTGCAAAAATAAGCTTTTAGGAGTAAAATCAATGAAGGGATCTCCAAATACAGGTAAAAATACAGTCGTATTAAAAAGAGTAACATGAATATTTACAAAATAAAGTTGCATACATATTTGTTTTCTATACACATGTAATATATAACGTCCTATTTATTTCTTATTATGGATAGGCATCAAAATAAAAGAAAAATTGGCTACATTACTTGGCGAATTTAACTGTTCCTTAAATGATGCCACTGTTGTTGTTACCGACAGAGGAAGTAACATTAAATCAGCTTTAACAGAACATGAAAACATCAACTGCATAAATCATTTGCTTCACAACACAATTGAAAAATGCATAAAAGGGTCATCACAGATTCAAGAAATAGTAACAACAGCATCAAAACTAGTAAAGTTTTTTAAGAAATCTGGTTTAAATGTAGATCTAAACTCATCACTTAAAAGCTACACACCCACAAGATGGAATACGGTATATACCACAATTTTGTCTATAAAAAACAATTTTACAGAAATTCAAAGAGTCCTCAATGAAAAAAAATTAACAGAAAAATACAATATTTTAATAGAATACCATTTAGATCTCTTGATATCTATTTTAAAACCGTTTATGGATGCTTCGAAAGAACTTGAGGGAAGCTCCTATCCTACGTTGCATTTGGTTCATCCTCATATAAATAAATTGAAAGTGATGTGTAACACCACAAATGACAATGAACCTAGTTTTATCAAAGAATTTAAAACAAAATTATATGACACGCTAATTTCTCTAGTCGACAGCCATATAACAATATATCATAAACTAGCAATATTTTTGTTTCCACCAGCTAACCAGCTTACTCAATTTGATTCAAATGAACAAACTGATGTAATAATGCTGTTACATTATTCAAATGAAAGCAATACTGATGATTTACCAATTGCTACAAATACCTCCACAATATATTCATTGTTTGAAAAGTACGTTCAACCAATCCAGGAAGTTCAGTCTAGCGAATTGAGGATTGAAAACGAAATAATAAAATATAAAAATACAAAAGTGTCCTTACAACATGACTTTGATCTTTTAAAGTGGTGGAATGACAGAAAAAATGAATTTCCACTATTGTACAAATTAAGCTGCCGAATTTTGGCTATTCCGGCTTCAAGTGCTCCGTCTGAGAGGATTTTTTCCATTGCTAGGGCTTTAATAACTGATAAAAGATCTAAAATAGGATGCAATAGCAAATCGTTTAATGAAATTTTATTCATAAATATAAACTCAAAAGACTGATTTTTTTGTTTAGATCATTCCCTGTATTTATTTTGAAATGCAACGATCCCTTTTTTGTTATATGTATGTAATTAAACTTCAAAAGACTGAATTATTTTGTTTAAGTTTACTTTGTATATTAATTTTAATTGAAATTGATTACAAAGCCCAACACTACTTTTGTTTCAATCAATTTAAATACTCATATGAATTCTTGTGTTTATGTTTTTCATCCAAAGATTGATGTTAAAAGCTTCTTAAATGTTATTTTAAAAATGAATTGTTATTTTGTTATTAATAAACTTTAAATAAAAATAAAATAAAAAAGTTGTTACTGTTTATTAAATACTTTTTATTTTCAGTAAAATTCAATGATCCTACACAGGAATTATTCTATTAAAAGCTAATTTAATAACAACAACTCGTTCTGATCAACAACATACCATAAGTACTTATGGTGTCACCACCAATATCTGTTTATACCAGTTTGGGAGAAACAGATGCAAACAAATATGTTACTCTCTTTCTCTCTATACACACCACACCATAACTGTTAGAAAGAGTAACAATACCAACTCGTAACAGAAACTAAATTTTACTCATCTATACTCACTCAAAATAGGAAAGCATACAAACTGGTGCATTCAGTTGTATCTGTGCACGCCTTTAATGTAAACCCAGACCCACGATCAGTTATACATCTCACCGGTCTACTATAGTATTCAAAATACTTTTTTAAGGAAGCAATTATTTCCCTACTACTTGTGCTCACAACTGGATATAGCTTAACAAATTTGGTGAACGCATCTATAACAAGTAAGAGGTGTTTTCGTTTTGATTGTAATGATGGCAAAGTACGAAATGATCCAAGTGAACTGTATGGAACGGTAAAGGTTCCTTCGGAATGCTATGAAGTATTCGTTCATTAGGTTTTTGCGGAGCTGAATATATTATGCATTTAAGACAATTTTTTTTAAAATTTTCGATTTTAGTTTTCATTTCGGGAAACCAATAGTTTTCTTTTAGTTTGTAATAACACTTGTCTACTCCTAAATGACCAAGTTTTCATGCATTTCTCTTATAACTTCATTTTCAAGTTCTCTAGGAACGTATAATCTAAACTGATCATTCTCTTTTCCCTCTTTTCTATAAACGACACCATTTAACATAACATTTTCATATTTCCTTTTTCCAACTGACTCTTTAGATTTATTACATTTTCATCCCGAGCCTGCGCTACTTGTAATTGAAAATCTATATCTTCAGTTTCTACTGCGGCAACAACATTTTCACAATCTAATTCGCTCCTACTGAGAGCATCTACATGGTTCATTTTTGACCCCGGGCGATGGTGTATAGTTTAGTTGAAATTTTCCAATTCAAGTGCCCATCTTGCAATACGGCTATTCACTAATTTTTTGTTTAGCGTTAATGTCAAAGAGTTGCAATCAGTTATAATTTTGAATTTAATTCCTTCCGGGTAGACTCGAAAACGACGAATAGCATAAATAACAGCCAATGTTTCGAGTTCAAAACTATGGTAGCGAGTTTCCGGATCAGATGATCGCTTCGAAAAATATGACACCGGGTGAAACTTACCGTCATCCTGTTTTTGAAGCAAAATGGCACCGAACCCATATGAACTGGCATCACAGTGTAACTCTGTTTCTCGTTTTGGATTATAAATGGACAAAACTGGACCCGAAATCAATATATTTTTTAAATTTTCAAAAGCTTTTACACACTCTTGATCAATTTCGAATTTCGTGTTAATTTTCAACAAATGGTAAAGTGGCCGTGCTATTATTGAAAATGATTTTACAAATTTCCTAAAGTATGAACAGAGCCCCAGGAAGGATTGCAATTCTCGCTGCGTTTTGGGCAGTGGATAGTTCGAAATAGCATTTATATGATTTTCTGATGGACATATACCACATGCGGAAACTTCGTATCCCAAGTATTCAATTTGATCATATGCAAATCTACATTTATTCATTTTTAATTTCAAATTATGATTTGCTAAACGTTGCAAAACTCTAAAAATTGTATCAAAATGGTCCTCAATGTTCTTACTAGCAATCACAATATCATCCATGTAAACAATTATTTCATTTTTATCAATGAAGTCTTTTAGAATTTGTGTAATAAACCTTTGGAATATAGCCGGTCCATTCTTCAAACCGAACGGCATTCTTAAAAATTCAAATTGACCATTTGGAATCACAAAATCATATTCAAATTGAATTCTCGAGCTGAGTGGTCGTGTTTTTATCGCTCCTGTAAAAAGTAAATCAATTCGTGTTAAAACATACAAATTAAATAATATATATTAATAATAATTTTAATTCGGATATTTCAAATAAATTTCTAAATAAAATTGGCTCCGAAGATTGTATATAAACTATAAACAATAAACAAAAATAAACTAAAAACATACAATAAACACAAAAACAAAACAAAACAAAAAAAAAAAAAAAAAAAAAAAAAAACCTTTGCCTAAAATTATGAGTGAGTGCAAGCGCAGTGCGAACGCAGATATGAGTGCAAATGTTATTGGCACTAGATCAAAAAAGCAAACAAACACAGTTACGGGATCTACATGTTTAACTCCAAAAAATAACTCCACACCCACATCAAAGTGCTCTTCACTTAGTCAAACACTCACGGTGCATGATCTCACAGTGGAACTAAGCAAACACACTGAAGCAATAATGAGTCGTATGACAACCGAAATAAATACTTTGAGAGCAGACGTTAGACAGCAGATCACACACATAGAAGAAAAATACACCCACCTTCAACAGTCGCTCTACTCGTTGCAGTTGAGAGTGGAAAAGATGGAAGCGGTAGAGAAAGAAAAAACTTTGTTGCACTCAAACGAAGTAGCCGCTCTTGATGAAGAAATTGCGAGCGTAACCAACCGATGTGATGAACTTGAAAGAGCAAATCTAGCTGCGGACGCCATTCTCTTTGGTGTTCCCAACATTCCTAATGAAAACCTAACAATGTTGTTTCTTAGGCTATGTAATACCATCGAGTGCAAACCACCAACGTTGAAATCAATATTTCGGCCTCGCCTCTCTAATAACTCTTCTGATCAACCTATTATAATTAAATTTAAATCAGTGCAAGACAGAATTTTAGTATTTAAATGTATCGGTGCTTTGCGGAAAAATCAGGGTAGGCAGCTCTGTCTTCGTGATGTTGGCCTAGACTCTGACAAGTACATTTTTTTAAATGAGAGTCTGACGATGAGAAATCGTGCTCTTTTCCAGCTTGCAAACCGAATGAAACGTCAAAAGCAGCTTTTCTCAGTGTTCACCAGGAACGGCATTGTATTAGTGACTGATCGTAAAAATGGAAATGTTGTTAAAATAGACAACGAAAAAACATTATTTTCCATAACGGAGAGGATTGAAAATGCAGCAGGAAATGCAGCAGAATTTTTTCGTTGTGATACGAGTATACCGGGCGATAAGTAAAAAATTAAAGATCAAAATCAGTTTTATAGAAACCTGGCCAAATGTGTCATTTTGCTATTTAACTTATATTGTATTAATTCTGAATAATTTAATAAATCTTTTTCACTCTCTCTTGTTTACTCGCTTTCTTAGACTTATACTCTCTTTCTTTAAGCTTTTTAATTTTTCATCTGATTCTGTATTGATTGTGTATTTGTCCCTTATATATTTCTACGTCTTTTCTCAATCTCCTCACAATACATTTTTAGTTTTGCCTTCTCAACTTCAACTCTCTTTATCTGAGCTTACAATACTCTTTATTCCGTACATCTTGATTGTGTTTGTGTTACATGTATTGCTAATTGAAATTTACCCCAATGTATGATATAGTGCAGCCTTGGGGCGGCCACATTGACTTATCGCATACCCTACTTAACGTGATTTGCAAACATAATAGAGGCTTCAACATGTGCCATTTAAACGCTCAAAGTCTCAAACATAAAATAGATGACTTGCGGCTTCTTATTAACAATAGCATGATTGACATTGTTTGTTTGTCTGAAACGTGGCTTAAAGCGGAGATGTGTGACGGTCTGTTTAGGGTCAATAATTATAAATTAGTTCGAGCAGATAGACAAGGCAAGAGTGGAGGGGGAGTTTGTATTTATTTAAAAAACTCGCATAAGTTTCGCGTGGTAAAAAAATCTAACCATAATGATTCTCTAGAATATATCTTTGTTGAAGTATTGCTCAGTTCAGGTAAATTGTTAATTGGCTGCATATATATGGCTCCAAGCATTGCTGATTCTGTGCCTATCAGGGAACTGCTGGAAGATTTAGCCCCTCGATTCACAGATATTATACTTTGTGGAGACTTTAATCTTAACTTACTTAACAACGCAAATAAGTCCTTCCTTGATATGGTTGAACAATTCAACATGAAAATTGCAAATCAGCAGTACCCAACGCACTTCAGGCCTAACTGCCAACCATCCCTTCTGGATTTATTCCTTGTTTCCAATACAAACTTAGTCTTGCATTATGACCAATTATCTGTACCATCATTTTCTCATAACGATTTAATTTTTCTCTCAATTGACGTATCCCCAGCTATCAGCACTGAAGTTTGGTTCAATTATCCCGATTTCTCAAACATAAACCTAAATCACTTGTTCTTCGAGTGTCTAAATTTAGACTGGTCTGCAATTTACACAACAAATGATACAAATAAACAGGTTGAATTTCTTAATAATAACATCAATGCCCTATACTGTAATCATGTTCCTATAAAGCAAAAGAAAACTAAGCCAACCAAATATCCATGGCTTACTCAGGAGATAAAGCAACTCATAGATAAACGAGACGCTCTATATAGAAGATTCAAACGCTATAGATGCCCCAGTATATATTATGAATTCAGACGCGCGCGTAACGTTGCCACTGCTGTCATACGCAGAAATAAAAAATCCTTCTATGAGAGTAGATTTGCTAGCAATCGCTCGAGCTCGTCCTTTTGGAAAAACATTCGCCAAACAGGGCTCTCTAAAGACTCACAACACATTCCAGACAGCATAAATCTTGATGATTTAAATATAAAATTTGTTCAGCCAGCTCGTTCAATAAACATCGTTCACCCCTCTGGTCCCGGAATAACTACAGGAGGCGACTTCGCAGTCTCATGTATTGATACCATAAGTGTAGGCGAAGTAATACTCAATATAAAATCCAAGGCCGTAGGCTCAGATGGTGTTCATCCGACATTCATAAAAATAATTCTTCCAGTAATCCTTGGACATATCACTTACATTTTTAATACAATTATAACAACTTCACAATTTCCATCTTTATGGAAAATATCAAAAATCTTACCATTACAAAAGTCAGCATCTCAAAGCAACACAGAATATCGGCCAATAGCGATTCTTCCCTTTTTAAGCAAAGCCTTTGAAATCGTTATAAGTAAGCAATTGAAAACATAATTTAACAACAACAAGCTCATCACCAGTCATCAATCCGGTTTTCGAGCGAAACAAAGTTGTACTACAGCGCTGCTTAAAGTCTGCGAAGATATTAGATCAGGTTTGGATAAGGACATGTTGGGATTGATAGTTTTTTTAGATTTTTCGAAAGCCTTTGATAGTATCGATCATAGGCTCCTTGTACAAAAACTTAGTTCTCAGTTCTTTTTTCATGGCACGCTGTGTACACTTGTGTCTTCATATCTTAGTGATCGTAAACAATTCGTCTATCATAACAATAAATGTTCGTCAAGCCTAAATGTCTTGTCTGGCGTTCCTCAAGGTTCAGTTTTAGGTCCCCTATTATTTTCTACGTTTATTAATGACATTGTTGATTGTTTCTCCGCTTGTGAGCATCATATATATGCAGATGATATCCAATTGTATAAGCTCTTTCCTAAATCATCTAAAAACACAGCTGCAAGTGAAGTCAATTTAGATTTGAACAAAGTTTTTCAGTGGTCAACAGAAAATGGACTAAGCCTTAATCCAATTAAAACCAAAGCTATGTATATCGATAGGCGTAAAAAATTCGAAGAACGTCCTCTTCTTGTAATTAATAACACCTCTATTGAGTATGTGGATAAATTAAAAAATCTCGGTATATATTTAAATCATACTTTAACATGGAACACCCACATTAATCAATTAGTTGCGAAGGTATATGGTGCCTTGCGTGGGCTGAGCCCAACATCTAAATATCTGTCTAACGAAGTAAAACTTAGACTTGTGAAGTCCTTTATTTTACCAATAATTACTTATGGCTGCGAGCTCTTTTCGAATATGGACCACGAGTCAAGCCGGAAATTAACTGTCGCCTTCAATAGTTGCGCGAGATTTATTTTCAACATCAACCGACAAACGCACATCTCCGCCTTTACAAACCGGATTATTGGTTCCTCGTTAAACTGTTTTTTAGATTATCGCACCATACTGATGCTTTATAACATAATTAAAACTAAAGAACCAAATTATCTTTTCGATATAGTAAGATTCGCGAGAACACAGAGAACTGCGCAACTCATCTTACCATCACATAAATATCTATCAACTTCCAGACATTTTTTTGTTTATGCGATAAATTTGTGGAATGCGCTTCCCACCGATTTAAAACGGCTTGGTAACGCAAACACATTCAAACATAAGCTATTTCAACACCTCTCCAGATCTCAATAACTTTTCTTTTTTATTTTTTCTCTACTGTATTTTCTTTCTTTTCTTTAGTCTTTCACTTCTATTTTATCAAATATTAAATTAAGGTTAAGTCAATATTGAAATCATTTGTACTTAATTAATTTTTTATATTTAAGTCTTAATTAATCTAAATCATGTTTGCATTTATAACTATTCCACCTTTGTAAAGTTAATTTAATGTTCGTACAACTTGAAAAGAGCAATCTTATTTGTACAATGTATACCTATCTAAGTAAATAAATAAATAAAAAAAATAAATAAAAGAAGTATACTGAATCGAATCTTCTGCCATTTTGATTTGATGGAACCCTGACTTTAAATCTAGCATGGTAAAAAATAACTTTCCTTCTAAATGTTCAAGGCAGTCTTCTAGTAGCGGTAAAGGATAATTATCCCGAGCTATCATTTTATTCAAATTTCGATAGTCTATACACATTCTAGTTTCTCCTGATTTTTTCTTTGTCAATACTATGGGTGACGCATATGAAGAATTGCTTGGTCTTATAATGTTTTTTTCTAAAATTTCTTTAACAATCTCACTAACTTTTTGTTTCTCTGCAAAAGAAAGACGCCTAGGTGCACAAAATGTTGGAGACTTCGATGTCAAAACGATACGAGCTTCATAACTATTATTAGAAAAATCATCAATTAGCTGATCCAAGTATGTGTTCTTAATCATCTGTTTAAATTTATTAATCCAATCCACAGACATATTTGGGTTAATATTAATTTCAGTTTCCATTTCAATACTCAAAATTTCTTTAACAGCAATATTAAAATCATCAATTTCTTCGATATATTCTTCACATTTTTCAGAAACGTTTCCCTGATCATTAATTATGTTTTTTTCGAAATAATTTTCACAATCACTGATAGTTTTGTGATAATTGTCAAATTTTTTTAAATTCTGCAATCGACGAAACATTGTAAAATATGGACGCTTTGGATGTCCTATCTCCTAGTCCTTGTATAATATATTCAACCAAGTCAGATTCGACCACCGATGCGTCTCTTGCGATTTCTTGCATAACCAACACATAGTGATGCAAACTTTCCTTGTTTCTTCTCCACGTACGTTTTTCCAATTTGTTAAAAATATCTTTAAGGCTCACTGGTTTATAAAATTCTCCTAAAAGCTCCTCTTTCAACTGGTCCCAAGTTTTTACAGAGCTCATCTTCAAAAACAAAGCAGCACTTCCAGTGAGCATTCTACGTGCAAAGAAGAATTTGTCCTCATTAGTACATTCATACACCGTTGTAACGCATTCAAAATCAGCTATCCATTTCTTCACGTCAACATTGCTTTCGCCGTCGAACTTGGGCACGGCCGCTTCTATATCACTGATGTTCATGGTAAAATTACGAGTAGCATGCTGGGATTCTAGAAGCTGCAACTCTTTTTTCAATCGCATTATACGCAATCGCTTGGTCAACCATTGCTCAACTTGATCATAGTCCTCAACATCATCTTCGGTAACATTGCCATTATGTGCACTTTTTTGTGAATCCTGCTGAAACATTCTTAAATCGCCTTGCTCAGTCGTTGATATGTTTGCGTGCTTCTGCTTACACGTTGCTTTTGCTTCACTTACATTAGCCATGCTTGCATTCAAATTTAACGATTCACGGTATTCGAACTCGCTACGCTGCTCAGAATCTGTTACTAGTTGTGTACTCGTTGTGTCGTTGGTAAATTTGTTAGTAACGACGCTTCCAACGGAATTTTCCGTTACACCACCATTTGCTTCTGGGACTAAACAAATTTGATCTGCCTCAATAGACACTGCAGCTGTTGAGACCATGGGGTTCTGAAATTGGTCAACACTTGCTGAACTCACTGCTTGCGTACCAACCGTGCCAGTGGATAAATCACCACCGCTGACATTCGCACTACAGTCTAGCGCTTCACCACCAGTTTCAGAAGCATTTGCATCCTTAGAAAAACCAATCACTTGCACCATGAGCTTTTTGAGTTGGCAAATGGTCGCTGTTTCCGGGAATTTTATCCCAGCGTCTCGCAAACTTCTTGCAATTGTTTCTCTTGGAACACTGTCCATTCTTAAGCACTTAGAATTTTCACACTTCTACTTATTGTCAATATACTGTTCACTGCTTCTTTTTTATCGTAAGTTTTATTTATATTTTTCACTACTTCTTTTTTTTTTTTTGTATCTTAAGTTTTATTTAAATTTTTCACTGGTTATTTATCTTAAGTTTCTATTTATTTCACCCCACATCTGATGTTGTAAGCCTTTAATTTATTTAGCCGCTTAACCAAAACGCACGCTTCGACACTTCAACAACGAATGAATTTATTTCTGCTTAGCGAGTAATAGTTCACAATCATTTTCTTATATTCTACCAAACATATTCACAATAGTTAATTATTCTGCTACATATTTTAACTTTTATTTTTGACCGAAAAAATAAAAGTCAAAATTTAACTGTTATTTTTGACCGTAAAAATAAAAGTAAAATTTTAATTTATATTTTGGGCAAAAAAAAAATTGGTCAAAAAATAACCATTTTTTTTAAAAAAGTCAAATAAATTAAAAGCTTTGAAGATTATTATTCCTTAGCTAACAAGCATCGCAATGCTTTATTCAAATCTCGAAAAGACAAATTTTTCCGCTTGACTTTTTCAATTGAAATTTCGGAAATAACAGTTATTTTCGGTCCCTGTTTTCTATTGGTTGTCGAGTGTATAGAATTGTTATATTCAAATATTGCTGAGAAAAGTAGTGCTGGGAAAGAAGAAAAGCGATCTTCGGCTTTTAAACATCTTAGAATTTCGGTAAGGGTACTATGAAAACGTTCTACTTGCTCATTAATAGTACTGGAATAAGGTGGTGTTGTGAAAATTTGGATTCCGAGTTGTTCGCTCAACATATGGGTAATGTTGGCAGAATTAAATGATTTTTCGTTGTCAATTACAACGTTTTTTGGTTTTCCAAATGATAATATTTCCCTTAATGGTTCCTTTACATTTTCTATCGCTTTGGATTTTACTAGTCGTGCTTGGGCGTATTTGGAGAACTTGTGCAATGCTGTTAATACTATTTTCCCTTTGGGGTTATATAAGTCAATATGTAATATCTGCCCTGGATGTTCTGGCATTGGTGTTGCTGGTATTTTCTGTACTTTGGGGTGTCGGTCGTATTTATTTTTTTTTTTTGGATATTGTGCACTAGGGCGTATCGAAAAATTTAGATCGTATTCTAAGAGGTCTCAAAAGTTGCATGGGGTTGTCAAGATCACCCAAAAAGAATGTTAAGGAAAAAAAAGGATGTCTTCCTGCCCCGCAAGGACAAAGTTGTTTTTTGAGGAAAACAGTAAAAAATAAAGCTTAAAATGCTTTGACTTTCATAAAAAAAACTGCTTATGTCTTAAAGCAAAAGTAAGTATAGGCTTAAACTAACAATATATTGGTAAACACGATGCCACTCACGATTTTTATCCACAGTGTCCTGTGTGAAGGATATTTGAAGCTAAAGTTGAAATCGAGATAGCACAGGACTTTTGATTATTGAAAACAAAATCGTGGCCTTAAGCTGGTATTTTAAAATAATATTTTTAGACAGGGTGTTGTAAAGATATATTTGAAGAATTCAAATTGAGCAAAGTTTCTTCGGTTCCATTTCTGGTACCCGAGATATAAAATCTTATATTCATGTTTTTAAAAAAGTTAAAAAATTGCATTCAAGTATACATTTCTCAAAAATAGAAAAATACATATGCAAAAATTATGCTAATTATTAATTCGGCAAATGTAAGGAATACGTTAACAGTATAATCAATACTACCAAAATTTAGACTATTGGGTAATAATCAAAAGATCTGTGCTATCTCGATTACAACTTTTGCTTCGAATATCCTTCACACAGGACACTGTGGATAAGAATTGTGAGTGGCATCGTGTTTACTAATATATTGTTAGTTTAAACCTATACCTACTTTTGTTTTAAGACATACGTAGTTTTTTTTATAAAAGTCAAAGCATGTTAAGGTCGTAATTTTTTACTGTTTTCCTCAAAAACCAACTTTGTCCTTGCGGGACAAGAAGACATCCTTTTTTTTCCTTAAAATTTTTTTTGGGTGATCTTGACAACCTCATGCAACTTTTGAGACCTCTTACAATGTGAAATTCGAAAAAAAATTGTAATTCGATACGCCCTATTGTGCACTCCTTTAAGAGTTTCTTAATTTTCTGTCATTTTAGGAAAGTAAATTTTATCAAGTAGCTTAATTTTGTTTTCCTTATGACTTCTGTGAGCTCTTCTATGTTCCTGTAATATCATCTGTTCTTGTTCTGATTCGTTGACAATATCATCGACCTGCTTCTGTGTATAACAAATTCTATAGAAACTTAAATGTAAAGGATAAATTTCTTGTATTCTTCCCATTCTTTCTTCACTAGTTAACAGTCTGTTAATAAGGCTGGAATTCAAATAGTTTTTAAATGTTTGTAACAAATCTTCTTGTGTATATTGAGGCTTTATTATAACGTGTCTATGGTATGTTGGGAAAGGTTGGTTGGTTCAAGTTGGTTCTTGAAAACGTTGATAGGAGCGTATATTGACGGAATAAGATTTTCGGCTGAGCTTTCGTGACTATGAATAGTGGCGGTTAAAGAATTTATTGGGACCTTCTGAGGAGGCCTGGAAAGGGCATCGGCTACCACGTTTGCTTTCCTGTTTTGTGTCTTATTTCATAGTTGTACTCTTTGAGAATAGACTTCCAACGTTTCATTTTGCCGTTATTATTTCTATTGCTCAAGGCATATGTAAGTGGCTGATGGTCCGTATAGATTTCAACCATTGCCGAACCATACAGACAGTTCCTTAAGGGGAGTTATATACCCAGAACTTTTTTTTTTTCAAAAAATTTTTTACAGTTTCTTAACACATTGACTGCCACGCCAATTTTTGTACTGTTTCCCTGTGGGCCAACATTTTTTATTCCATATTTCTGCTTTTTTTAAAAAAACTAAGTGTTTGTAAGGTATTTAGTTGTGTTTGTTTCATTCAAGAAGGTCCTTAGAAGGATTTCGTCTTGGCTATCTAATATGATAGCCAGGGCACCCTACGAAATATGACGTCTATTTATTTGTCAGGTGCCATGGCTATTAATTTGTGATAGCCACCTTAATAGCTTAATTTTGATTTTATAGCCGTTATTTTTTTAGATTTTTGCTGATTGATAATAATTAAAGAATAATAAAAGAACAATGAGCAAGAGAAGATTTAAACTTTCTGAAATTGAGGAATTTCTTGGGAGTTCGGACTTTAACTTGGATTTTGACTCGGATGATTCTCTGGTAGATATAAATGAACAAAGATGAAATGTGCCTAAGTTTATATGTTATTATTTTTTTTAAATAAAACCTTGTATTTTTAAATTTCGACTTTTTTTATTGTTACTCAAAATAAATAGCTATAAAATCTAAATACACAGGAAAGTGCTCAAACCAAGACCACTTAGCAATACATTTGGTGCCAGACCTTTCAAATATCATTGAGTTTATGTGGTGAAAATTTAAAGTCGAGATCTCAAAAAATAACAAAGTTATAGCCTAGTGAGAGCGCGCAGTGCTGGCCCTTATTTTCAAACGCGTTTTTCTCGAAACCATGTTTTCAAAGGCGGTGACCAAGATTTCTCGAAGCTCAGTGAACCGATCGTTTTGTTTTTTTGCAGGCTTATTTTATTCATAATAATCTCGTACTTGTCATAGGATTTTTTTTTTCGTAGCTTCGTTCATTTTTTATAGGCAAAATAATGACGAATTTTTGGTCGAAAATCGTTAATTTACGTTCGGAAGTCCGCCATTTTGTGAAAAATCAATATTTTCAAAATCTGCTATGGCAAGTACGAGTTTTAAGTATCTAGTTTAATAATATTATTAATCTTTTTTGATTCAGGTGAGTTGAGGAGGAGCAATCTTGGTCACCGCATTTCACCTTTTTTTCAGAGCGCTCTACTAAAAATGCTGCATCTACCTTAATATTAATTTTTTTCATAAAAAACAAACTAAACATACTTTTGAAAGTTTATATTTTAAGGTATAAAAACCCTAATTTAAAAATATCCCTAAGGTTTCCTTAAACAATTCACAAACATTACCTTTTTTTCGTTCTCTGGGTATATTTCTCCCTTTAATGTATTTACAGACCAACAGCCCTATGCTGGCAGTTTAACTTAGCTCACCACATTAACAAAATAGTTAATATTAACAATTGTTAAGGTTTCGTATTCTGGTGATAATTTAAAAGCTCTTTTCTTTACTATTTTGTTAATGGCAGAAAGCAACTTAACAACAAAAGATAGTTCAGTGTTAAGCCAAACAAATGCTGTGCAAATAAAATAAAATATAAAAAATTGATGAATTCTTATTTCTAACTTCTTTTAAGCATTGATACAGAAGAAGATCAAAGAAAAAATAAATATTAAAATTTGCAAAACACTCGAACATTGAACATTGGCTATTAAAAAAAATTAATATTGAAACTTAAAACAATTGAAAACGATCAGTAAATTATTTATTTCTTAACATTTTCCATCTTACTTGAAGAAAAATAAACATAAGCAATCAAATAAGCAAGAATAAGCAATATAAAAACAGCTGACGCTTTATATCTACGGCATTTACATTTTCACCATGCGTGGTGAACTTTAACAGCTTTTTAGAGCTTTCAAATTGTTAATGATTTGGCAGAATACGAAAATTTACTTTGCATAACAAGACCATTAACAATAGCTTCTTTACAATTCCTTGTTATGTTAACAAGCAGAATAGAGCTGCTTATTATGCCTAATAGTTCTCTCATTAGCTGCGTAATACTCTTCGGTTTTTGACAGTGTGCGGGATATAAATGTGATGGGTCTCATTTCTTGGGACAAGACAGCTCCAAGGGCAAAATTTGAAGTGTCAGTAGTAAGTTGAAATGGCTTTTTAAAATCCGGATATGATAGTAGCAAATCATTGGAAGTGAGAATGTTTTTAATTTTTTCTATTGCATCGAGTGCGTCTTCGTTTAGCGTAATTAAAGTTTTTTTTTGTGTCTTTCTTGGACACTCGTCCATCCTCCCCTCTTAAAAGGGATATCAGGAGTTTAAACAAAAAATAAATAAATAACTGGCCATTTCAGCCCTTGAAAGGACTTTGACCTAGCTTCTTATGATCAATTGTGTTGTGCGTGTTATTAAGTTTGTACACAATTGACCGGGAACCGGATCTACATGTTTAACGCCGACTCCGAACGGCGATGAACGGAATGTTCTCGTTCTTAAGAAACTTTACATGGCATTTTGATTACTCTCTCTGAGGTTTGCCATTGTCTGCAGAGAGGTGGCGGCCGTACAGAAAAATTATTTTAATTCAAATAATTTTCTGTTGCTGCTGGGGTTCGAACCTGGGTCTCCAGGTTCTTTGACATAGCGGCCACATACTTTAACCAACTACGCCACGGACGCCACTAAAGATCTAAAATCTACAACAAGCTTCCACTTAGTTTTACCTTCTTTGCATTTCTTCGGTACTATAAGTAATGGAGAATTATATGGACTAGTAGATGCTTCTATTATGTCTTCTTCAAGCAAATTTGAGACTTGTTTATCTATCTCTTCTAACTGTGTGTGAGGTAATCTATAGTTTTTTATGTATACTGGAGTTGGGTCTTGTTCAGATTAACAATCTGAACGACATACATATTTCATTGTTTTGGTTTTTGGTTTAAAAATAAAACATAAAACCAAGTCAATGCAATTAATTATACTATTCCTACTTCTGTTCCGCTTAATGTAAATTATGCAGTTTCAGCATTATATGGCCTTGCTTAAAGCAATTATTAAAAACAAAAGAAAACAATAGCAAGCTCTGCCGACAAATAGGTGTCGGTCAGTGACTGCACTTCCCACTGCTACTACGTTAAAAGTATACCATGCAGCAACGCAGGGGGCAATGCACGATCGCTGCATTGACCTACTTTGGTGGCGCTAATTATTGATGATATATTTATTTTAAATTATGTTATTTTAATTGTTTTGTCAATTTAGCATTTAGCAGAATAATGTAATTTTTTATATATTAAGTTATATATTGCATGCTAAGCTTAATTTAAGTTTCACTTTATTATAAAAGAAGTTTTCTAACAATAAAGAATTCAGTTATCATCAGAACGGTCTTAACTCTCTTTCAATCAAATTAATATTTCCGGTAACTGGTTTCAAGTGCCAGATTGCCAATAGCAACACAGACTTAGGTGTATCACTTAAAGTAAATTAAAAACTCTTATTCCCCGGTAACTGGTTTCAAGTGCCGGATTGCCATTATCAACACAGGCTTAGGTGTATCACCTAAAGCCAACTCAAAACCTTATTTCTCGGTAACTGGTTTCAAGTGCTAGATTGCCAATTTCAATACAGGCTTAGGTGTATCACCTAAAGCCACACAATACATTTTGGTGACACCGACCAGGAATTTTTTAATCCCTGCATCACAATAAAAATTAATCCGTGAAAAAGTCCGTCGCGAATTAAAAATCGTTGATTAAAAATCGTTGATCAAAAACACAAAACATTTTGGTTGAAGAAGAAAAAGGACACAGCAGCCTAAAATTTTTCAACGGTTAAACCTACTGCAAGTACTGGGTGTAACAATTTCAACAAGGACACAGCAGCCAAAAATTTGTTCAACCCACTTCAAGTACTGGGTGTAACAATTTCAACAAAGACAAAGGCCACAGCAGCCTAAAATTCGTTCAACCCACTTCAAGAACTGGGTGTAACATTTTCAACAAAGAAAAAGGACACAGCAGCCTACATTTTTTTAACGGTTATACCTGCTTCAATTGCTAGGTTTAACACACACACACACAATTTATAAAAGAAAAAAAAAACAACAAACGTTCATCATGGATACGTTCAGCGATGTTTTAGAGGCGCAACGAAGCACGGGCGCTGAAATTGAGAAAATTCTTATCAATTTCAAAAAGGACTCTGCAGACAGGAAAAAGACGGTGGAGTATTTCAACGAGCGTTTTCAACGGCTCAATCAAGCGTGGAACAAGTTCGAGGATACGGACACTAAACTACGTACACTAATTGACCAGCCAATGGAGCACGAATACTTTTCATCGGGCTATTACGACCAGATCAATGAAGCAGCAAACGCCCACATAAAGCTGTTCCAACGCGAGATCCAACGGCTAGGAAATGCTAACACTGGGACCACAGCTAAGCCAGCAGCCAGCAGCATGAACTCAACAACAACAAAAATTCAAAAATCCATCAGTTTGCCAACCAATGCCGATCCAGAAGTCAGAATGTGGTGTAGGAAACAAAGGGCCATGATAACGTCACTGGAGCGTCTACTTGCAGGAAAATCTATAGAGGAAGCACCAGCTCAATGTTTGATAGTGTTGAATAATTTATGGAGTAAAATCGAAGAAGCACACTTTCAAATTTGGGCTACATGTGAAGACCCGAAGGCGGAAGGATATGACATGCTGTCATATACTCAACTTGAAACCAGGGTCTTACTTGTAAAAGAAGAATTAACAAGACAAAAGTCAAATACGGTAGTGAATCAATATGCATCGATACAACTTCCAAAGATGTCAGTTCCAAAATTTGATGGCGATTACTTGAAGTGGCAGACTTTTTCCAACGTTTTCACACGAATGATCCACCAACAACCTATTCCACAAATTCAAAAAATGTGGTATTTGAAATCTAATGTAGCTGGCGAGGCAGAACGGGCAATTCGACATTTGGACTCGACAGAAGACAACTACGAAATAGCATGGGCAGCACTAGCAAATTGGTTTAATAACAAAAGGGTTCTTACTTCAGCCATTCTACATCGACTACTAAATCTCACGAATCACACGTCAGAAGCCAAGGCCATAAGAAACTTTCATGATACCATTCACGAAAGCTTGGCTGCTTTTAAAAATCTTGGAATTGACACAACCAACTGGGATCCCCTGTTACTGCACATCTTGATGAAGAAATTGGATCAGCAGAGTCTTATGTTATATGAGCAGGCGCTTCAAGACCCCAGAGAATTTCAGACAATAACTAGTTTTCTAACGTTCCTCAAGAATCATTTTCAAGCCTTAGAAGCTATGGGAAGCAGCAACAAACAACAAAAATTGACAGCATCAAAAGAAAATTGCAAGTTGGCATTATCGACAGTGACATCAAATTAATGTAAACTTTGCAATGAAAAAGGCCACCCAATACATTACTGTGAAAAATTTAAAACACAAATGACTCCTTCAGAACTCCTCAGATGGATTCAATCACAAGGTCTATGTGTAAATTGCTTGCTAGGATCTTGCAAGAAATGTAATAAAAGACACAACACTTTATTGCATTTGGAGCAAAATAAACCAACGCATCAACTACAAAAACTTCAGCAGCAGCATCCTCAATGACTTCCACAGATACGCCTTCGGTTGTTATTTTAACTACAAACAACAAAGGTCATTCAGTAACACAAAATTATGTACTTTTAGCAACAGCTAAAGTAAAAATCGTGGCCAACAACGGGCAGACATGTGAAGTTCGTGCTGTGCTTGATTCGGGATCGCAGGTCAACTTAGTGACACAAAGACTGATCAACAGACTATCATTATCTACAACCATCTCAACACTGTCAATAGAAGGAGTTGGATCTCGAACTAAATTAGCTACCTCCCGTGTCAATGTTGGTTTAGAACCACGGTTTGGAAACTTCTCTACAAGGTTAGAAGCCTTCGTTCTCCCAAAAATAATTCCAGCTCAGCCATCGAAAGAAATAGATGTAAAGGGCTGGGAGATTGCGGAGAACATACAGCTAGCAGATCCCCAATTTTTCAAGCCTGAAAATATTGATGTACTAATTGGAGCAGAGTTTTATCATGAATTACTTCGTCCAGACCAAGTAAAATTAGGAATCGGCTTACCTTTACTTCAAAATACTGTTTTGGGATCGATACTCATTGGAAGGTCAAAATTCAAAACTACCGAAAATGCAACATGTGGCATATTTGCAGATGGAGAGGAACAGTTGGCCGAAATTTTAGAAAGATTCTGGAGACTTGATGACTTCACTGAAGAAACAAAGAGTTAAACAGCAGCTGAATCATTGTGTGAGACTCATTTTGCCAACACCGCATCCAGGAATCAACAAGGAAGATTTGTGGTACAGCTTCCATTTTCTGACAAGCCATCATCATTAGGAGATTCTCGACATCAAGCTGAACGACGTTTCAAACTAATGGAGAAAAGACTAAAGAAAAATCCTGCAATCCAAATCGAATACGTAAAGTTTATGCAAGAATATGAGGCTCTAGGACACATGCAGAAGTAGTACAACCAAGTTATGAGTCGTGTTTGATGCTTTAGCAAAAACATCTACAGGGCTGTCACTCAACGATGTCTTACAAAAGGGTCCAACTGTACAAAGCGAATTATTCACCATACTGCTTCGTTTTAGATTACATCGATACGTTTTTACTGCCGATATTGAAAAAATGTATCGACAAATTTTTGTGCATGATGACGATACAGCACAACAACTTATAGTCTGGAGAAAGAATGATTCTGAAGATCTTCAGTATTACCGCTTGCAAACTGTTACTTACGATACGACATCAGCTCCTAATATGGCAACAAAATGTTTACAACATTTAGCAATACAAAATATGACCAGATACCCATATGGAGCAAAACTGATCCATGATGATTTCTATGTGGATGATTGCTTGATCGGCACAAACGACATTGCAACAGCATTACAAACCCAACAACAAATCACAATAATATTGCAGGAAGCTGGCTTCAAACTAAGAAAATGGTGTGCTAACCACCCTCGGCTATTAGCTGGCATACCACGGGAGGACCGAGAAGTAAATCTGGATTAAGATGACTCATCAAATCAAACCATAAAAACATTGGGACTCATATGGCTGCCGAATTCAGATGAACTTTGTGGAAGGGTACATTTAAAAACACTCGAACGGCTAACAAAGAGATCAGTAGCATCAGATTTAGCGAGAATTTTTGACCCATTGGGAATTTTTGGACCAATTACAGTTAAAGCAAAAATTTTTATGCAAAAGCTTTGGGAGTTAAATTTGTCTTGGGACCAAGGGTTCCCAACACCACTTTTGCAGCAATGGACGCGCTTTAGAGAGGATCTGTTAACACTGAACACGCTAAAAGCATCAATGCACATTTTTAATGGTCGAATACCAGAAAACATTCAACTTCAAACGTTCGTGGATGCATCTGAGCAAGCGTATGGGGCAGCTGTATATGTTCGAGCCACATACAAGGATAAAACTATTACTGCGCGTTTGTTGTGTGCGAAATCAAAGGTAGCACCAATGAAAAAATTGACAATTCCAAGATTAGAACTGTCAGCGGCTGTACTTGGTGCAAATCTCACCAATCGTGTTAAAAGAGATCTCAAGTACACCAATATTTCATCCTTCTTTTGGTCAGAGTCGGAGATAGTACTATCATGGATTCAATCATCGTCATCCACCCTACACACCTTTGTCGCAAATCGAATCAGCAAAATACATCAGACGACGACATCAGAACAATGACATAATGTTGCATCTAAGGACAATCCAGCCGACATTCTATCCAGAGGAATAAATCCAGACAAGCTAGCAGCATGCTCCCAGTGGTTTAACTGCGTGAAGTTAAATTCGTAAATCCGACGCTAACTTAGCAAAGACACAAACCAATATTTCTTCTCTGTAAACAGTTAAATTCGTACTTTTTTGCAAAGTACACTGCGCGTCATCAGGTTAGCACACCCCCGATCAGCTTAATATAATTGCTGTTGTTGTCGTTGTTGTTAACACGAAATTTTTTTTTCTACTCTATTTTGCACATCTTCGTAAACACTATCAGTGACAAGAAAAGAATGGGACGGAAAAATGCCGTTACCTACTTTTTGCTATTTTGTATTATTTATCATGCAAAAGTAGGCAGTATTTTTGCGTCATCAGGTTAGCACATACCATTTTTCCTTCCTCTTCTTAAGCTTTTAAGCCATTTATTTATTTTTAAACCTATACGTTTAGTAATATAACATGTTATTGCTAAAATTTAATAAATTTAATAGTGTGTTGATCCTCCCTTTTTGAGAATGACCTCAAAAATTCGATCTGTAAGCGACTCGTACAACGTTCCAATATAATTTAGAGAAATTGATGCCCAAGCGTCCTTTATGCCTTCAATTAGCTCCTCTTTGTTGGAATATTGCTTTCCAGACTCATAAACTTTACGAGCCAGCCATCCCCACACATTTTCTATTATGTTGATGTCGGGAGAATAGGGCGGCCACTGCATTAAACCTACATCTTGGTTCTCAATCCATGATTTAACTACCCGGGCAGTGTGGATCGGAGCATTGTCTTGTTGGAAAGTCCATGGCAAATCACCAAACAAATTTTTTAAAGTGGGAAAAGCCGTTCTAAGTACGTTTTTGTATGTTTCTGCATTCATATTTGCTGTCATAAACTGCAACTCGCACGTACCGTAGTAGGAGATCGCTCCCCACACCATCACACCACCTACCCGACTATGAAGGCGATCCAATTGGTGTTCCTCTTTGCGAAGATCATGGAAGTAGTAGTTGTATCCGTCCGGACCTTCCAAATTGAATTTCTTTTCATCTGAAAAGACAACGCGGTGCCACTCAGTTTTCCATGTCATGTGCTCCCGTGCAAAATGCAACCGCATTTCCTTTCTAGCAGCGTTAAGTGGAGGTTTTTTCTTCAATTTTAGCCTTTTTAAATGTGTAGCCTTCCGTATCACTCTCTGAATTGTAGATAAACTCGCTTTAACATTAACCTTTGCCCTGATCTTTGAGGTCGAGTCATGAGAGTTCGATGCTGTTCTCAAAATTGCTCTCCTATCAGCATCGGAAATCACTCTATTATTGCCGCCTTTATTATTTTTGCCATATTGGGACTTATTGCTCAGGAATGCGGATATAACTTTACGACTTCTGCTGATTTTTTTTGATATTCCACTTATTGACAGCCCTGAATCCTTGTACGCCTCAATTTTGGATTTCTCTTCCACAGATAGCGATTTTCCTTTACCCATATTATTGCTAATATACTACTCGAGCAGCAAAAAAAATTTGGTTGTAATACGCGTTCAACTGTTGAAGATAAACTAGAAAGAATTTACATGTGCTAACCTGATGACGCGAAAAAACCTCCTACTTTTACATGATAAATAATACAAAATAGCAAAAAGTAGGTAACGGCATTTTTCCGTCCCATTCTTTTCTTGTCACTGATAGTGTTTACGAAGATGAGCAAAATAGAGTAGAAAAAAAAATTTCGTGTTAACAACAACGACAACAACAGCAATTATATTAAGCTGATCGGGGGTGTGCTAACCTGATGACGCGCAGTGTACGAATTTAACTTTTGGTACGAATTTAACTAACGACACATAAAAGTTAAATTCGTACTTCTATGCAAAGTACGAATTTAACTTTGAGTACGAATTTATCTAACGACTCTACGAATTTAACTTCATTTGTAAGGAAATAACTTTGACATCGACTTGGAAACACAGAAAAGTTGAAAAGTTTATGAAATATTTTAAAATATATTATTAAATTAAAAAATATGCATAGAAATTATTAAAAGAGAAAATTTTGGAAATTCATAAACACAAATTGAAATGTTGTGAAATGTTGTAGAAACATTTTAGCCACTTTAAATGAAAAAATTCTAATTTCCAAAATATAAACCTAGAATATGATTCATATCAATGGACAGGTAATTGATGCACCTTTCCAACAATATACCATTCATACGTGCACACTCAGGATTTTGGCCAAAGGAAATTTTTGAAAAAGTATTGAAGTGTAGGCAAAAGGTACTAACTTTGAATGAAAAAATTCTAACATCGGAAATATAAACCTAGAATGATATGTATACCACTGCACAGGTATTTGATGCACCTTTCCAACGATATATCATTCATACATGCACACTAGAGTGGCCCTTAATTTTTTTTTTTAGAAATTGAACATGTGCGGTGCTCTCGTTTATTTCTTATCATATCAAAAGTATATTGTGAAAATTTCAAGAAAAAATATTAATATTTAGACGTGCCGCAAAGCGAAACTTCATTCAAAATATGCCTTTATATTAGAAAAAACTGTTTTTTTTTCCAACAATAATTAAAATTAAGACAATTTAATGTTCTTTTCTAGTCTACTCAACATAATATCGTATTTAACATAACATTATCTCACAAACGATCTATCATCCGTTGAAATTGGCTACAAAGTGAGAAAACTACAACTATTTTGTCGAGCGAAAAAAAAAATTTAATTTTTTTCGAAAATTATTTTAACTAACGTTCTACAATTATGTTTTACCGATCAACTTATTACATTTAAAACAAAAAATATATGTAATTGAATCTATTAAAAGTGAAAACACTGGTTACCTTCATAACATATATGTCCTTCAAGTATTATTTTTTAAAATAAAAACAGTGAAATTATCTTTGAATTCAAGTGCAAGTCTTACTATAGAAGAATGCAAATTAATTAAACACTTGTACTTTCTGTGTTTTTAAAAAAGTTTATTATTTTTTATTCACTTCACTTAAACACTCTATGAACTCAAGTGGCTGAGCTGGACTAAAAACCTATCTGTAAAAATCAGTTCTTCTCTTATTTAAAGGCTTTTAATATAAACAAAAGTGAGGATGGCTTGATTGCTTTATTATAAACAAAAGTATTCCATGACAAGATGAAATATTGCATCAGCCAGAATATTTGCTGACATAACAAATTTTAAGCTTAAAAAAGAATCTAAGACAAAACCATTCTTGAATCTTTAAGATACAATTTTGTTTACATTTACAATTTACTTATTGAATAAAAGGTGATCTTAACTTGCATAGATTTTTGGAAAAAGGCAAGCATACCTGCGAGTTCCCCCATCGATGTGTTCAAAAGTTGTTAGATTTGCACAAATGTTCGAAAAATTTACAAAGAAGTCAGAAATGCACAACAGAAAAAACTTTGTTCTGTGATGTATTGGACAATCTATTTGATATTTCACACAGGGACGTTCTGCACCTAATCCGAATAGAGGAAGACAGCCAGTTCTTACTACTCCAGAGAGAAAATGGAAGACCCGGTTGCATGATTGACGTTGATGACGTCTGAAGAGCATGGCAGAAGCTCAAACGTAATCGGGGAAAAAAAAGAAAAACATAGGAAGCGCAAACTCGAGGAGAAGAAGCGGGAAAGAAGTATGATTTGTATAATAATTAAAAATTGGTTTAGCTTTGTTATTTGAGATCTTACGAGTGTTATAATGTAGAAAGAGCACAGGGAAAATATCATATGAATTACAGTTTCCATGAGTATTAGTACTACCCAGATAGACAAATGTACCTTTTCTCCTCCTTTTGTGTTGTTCGACGAAACAACCGAAATTAAAGTTGACATGGCTAAAAAAATCCAGGAAGATGACCAGTTTGAAAGTGATAGCAGAAAGAAAGTATTTTTATCCAAAGAAGATGTAGAAACATTTATTAATAAAAATATCGTCGACTTTTTATCACCACCATCGATGAAACTTTACCAACGTTTCAAAATTGGAACAGATTTTCTTTAAGTACATTCGGAAGATTGGAAATCTCAAAATGACTACACTGATGTTCTGAAAATCATTACTTCTCTAATAGTACTGAACGATACAGCTTAACATGCGGTTAAATTAATAACTGATTTTAATAGCCTCCTAACTAAAAACACTAACTAACGGGATTATCTCCTAAAAGTATATATGTATTTCTGATTGTTTGATTGAGAATTTAAAGATTTTACTTTTTTAAATGTAGATTATTCGGGACTATCGTAAGAAATATCCAGGATACAGTCGTGAAATTTTATTTCGGCCCTACGAGCAATAACTAAAGTAAAAACAATTATGAATAATAAACGGTGTTAAATTTAAATAAAAAAAAAACAAATCTATTGATTAAGATTTTATTTTTTGTTGTTATTGTTGTGTTAGGAACGTACAAACTTTCTACAATTTATAATTGGAAACATAAACTTTTTTCAAAATAATTAATTTTACATATGTATTTTCGAAAAAAGTATTTTTTTAAAAAAGTTTTTTTGCTCCACAAAAAATTTCGAGTTTAAGCATTTTTTACCCGATTTCGACACATAATATCTCCTTGGAAAGAAATGTTTATACTCATACGCCAATAAAAGATTGGAAAAAAAATGATTACATTAATTTAATTTGTTTTCGGAAAAAAAATATTTCTTAAAAACAATAAAAATGTTGTAATTTTCGTATTAGTCAACCATTTTCGACGAATGATAGCACGTTGGAAAAATAAATTATATGCCTAATGCGATATTATGTTTCGTTGATTAAAAAATCCCACAAAATTGTCTTAATTTTAATTATTGTTGAAAAAAAAAACAATTTTTTTTCTATATGAATGTGTATTTCGAATGAAGTTTCGTTTTGCGGCACGTCTAAATATTATTATTTTTTCCTGAAATTTTCAGAATATAATTTTGGCATGATAAGAAACAAACGAGGGCACCGCACATATTCAATTTATAAAAAAAAAATTGCGCATACAGTTAAGGGCCACCCTAATGCACACTCAAGATTTTGGCCAAAGGAAATTTTTGAAAAAGTATTGAAGTGTAGGCAAAAGGTACTAACTTTGAATGAAAAAAATCCTTATATCAAAAATATAAACGAAGAATGATATGTATACCACTGGACAGGTAATTGATGCACCTTTCCAACGATATATTTTTCATATGTGCACACTCAAGATTTTGGCCAAAGGAAATTTTTGAAAAAGTATTGAAGTGTAGGCAAAAGTTACTAACTTTGAATGAAAAAATTCTAACATCGGATATATAAACCTAGAATGATATGTATACCACTGGACAGGTAATTGACGCACCTTTCCAACGATATATCAGTCATATGTGCACACTCAAGATTTTGGCCAAAAGAAATTTTTGAAAAAGTATTGAAGTGTAGGCAAAAGGTACTAAATTTGAATGAAAAAATTCTAACATCGGAAATATAAACCTAGAATGATATGTATACCACTGGACAGGTAATTGACGCACCTTTCCAACAATATATTTTTCATATGTGCACACTCAAGATTTTGGCCAAAGGAAATTTTTGAAAAAGTATTGAAGTGTAGGCAAAAGGTACTAACTTTGAATGAAAAAATCCTTATGTATATCAGATATATAAACCTAGAATGATATGTATACCACTGGACAGGTAATTGATGCACCTTTCCAACGATATATCATTCATATGTGCACACTCAAGATTTTGGCCAAAGGAAATTTTTGAAAAAGTATTGAAGTGTAGGCAAAAGGTACTAACTTTGAATGAAAAAATTCTAACATCGGAAATATAAACCTAGAATGATATGTATACCACTGAACAGGTAATTGACGCACCTTTCCAACGATATATCACTCATATATGCACACTCAAGATTTTGGCCAAAGGAAATTTTTGAAAAAGTATTGAAGTGTAGGCAAAAGTTACTAACTTTGAATGAAAAAATTCTAACATCGGAAATATAAACCTAGAATGATATGTATACCACTGGACAGGTAATTGATGCACCTCTCCAACGATATATCATTCATATGTGCACACTTAAGATTTTGGCCAAAGGAAATTTTTGAAAAAGTATTGAAGTGTAGGCAAAAGGTATTAACTGTGAATGAAAAAATTCTAACATCGGAAATATAAACCTAGAATGATATGTATACCACTGGACAGGTAATTGACGCACCTTTCCAACGATATATCATTCATATGTGCACACTCAAGATTTTGGCCAAAGGAAATTTTTGAAAAAGTATTGAAGTGTAGGCAAAAGGTACTAACTTTGAATGAAAAAATACTTATATCAAAAATATAAACCTAGAATGGTATGTAAGTTAACGCCACATATATTAAAAACTCCAAAGTGCATTTCAAAGTTACACGCGCATCCGCTCTGGAAGAATATGCTGACACTGCGTCTACCAGCGATAAAGCAACGGACTCGTGAATACAGAAAAACAACAACATTCAGCAGCATAATAAAATCCATAGAAAAACAACAAGAACAGCCGGTCGAGTTGCAGGTGATAATTTAAGATATAAAATATGTTAAGTCAGTTCTAAGTTAATTTGTGAACAATAAAGTCAAACATTGGGGCCTGCTCCGATGTTGTTTTTTTAAAAAATAAAAATAATAATATAAAAATTAACTGGCGCCCGAGCAGGGACCCTAAAGTCTTTTGAACGAAATCTTTGGGGACACCTCTACTGGATTACTTTAGACGGAAAAATCTTTTAAGTATCAGAGTGAGGAAATTCCAACGGAGTCATCAAGGATAAAAAGTGATCCAACGGCTCCCTAGTACAAAAGGAAAAGGATACAGCTGAGGATTCAAAATCTAATTGATATCGTCGGAATGTTTATTGTAAGTTAAATCTAAGATATATTTTTATGTGAAAAAGTGAAAGTTAAGAATTTTAAAGAAAAATTAAGAAAAAATTTAAACGAAAAAAGAAAAATTTTAAGAAAATTAAGAGTGAAAAATTTAATTAAAGAAAAATATTTAAAAAGAAAGAATTTTAAAGAAAAATTAAGAAAAATTTAAAAGAGAATTTTAAGAAAATTAAGAGTGAAAAAATTAATTAAAGAATAATATTTAAAAAGAAATCTTAGACAGAAAAATTTAATTAAAGGAAAATATTACCAAGAAATTCTATAAGAGAAAAATAGCATTAATAATTTGTTTAAATTTGCTAAATAAATTTTTTTTTGTTTTTGTTTAAAGTGATTAGGAAAAGAACAAGTAAAAGCATAAGAAAAATTGAAAATTGTTTTTCCCTTTGTGTCCATAAAAAAAAGAGGGAAAAATGCCAGACGATTTAGTTGAGAAATTAGCAAAGCTTAGCGTTAGCATGGGACCGGCTACCTCTAGTACAGTTCAAGCCCAAACAATGAACGAAAACTTAGCTAGGGAGATAACTGAGTTGGTTACTACCACTATTAGAAATATCAATAATCCATTTTTAGAAACAGATACCGAGTCAGACCAAGGTTACTCAATTCAAGTTAACTCAACAAACGCTAACGAATTAGACAAGATTCCAGACATAGTTAAATGCCTCAGGGAGTTCTCTGGAGTTCCAGGAGAATTTAATTCATGGCGGAAAACTGTTGACCGCATATTCACGGTCTATGACCACATTAAAGGAACCCCCAAATACTATGCTATTCTTCACATGGTTAGACACAAAATTGTCGGAGAAGCCGACACAGCACTGGAGTCATATAAAACTCCCTTAGAATGGGGTAAAATAAAGAAGTGCCTTATGATGCACTACTCTGACAGAAGAGACATTGGAACTTTAGAGTACCAACTAACCACACTGACTCAGAGAAACTCCACAATACATGAATTCTACCAAAAAGTCTACCAGCATTTATCTTTAATCCTAGACAAGATTGCTTGCCTAGAATTAGGTGAAGAATCACTGCGAGCAATGACCAATTCGTACAGAGAGAAAGCGTTAGATACTTTTATACGCGGACTTAATGGGGATTTACCACGGTTGTTAAGTATACGAGAACCTACTTCATTGCCACAAGCACTAAATTTATGTCAAAAATTAGACAATATGCTATTCAGAATGAATTATGCTCAAAACAACTCTAGCAGTTTCAGAAATGCACCACCCAGCCCACCAAGACCAGTGAAATTTAATTTTCCCCCACAGAAAACGAACTTTTACCCAGAATTAGTTCACTGGCCACCAATACAAAATCACAATCCTTTCATTAGAAATAACAATAATAATCCTTTTTTCCGAAATACGAATAGTTTCCCACAGAACACAAATCCCTTTTCACAAAATAGACATACAAACCCATTTACAAACAATATTTACAGACCAAATCAAAACGGATTTAACAACAGGCCAAACTTCCCTCCAAAACCACCGCAACCAATGGAGGTCGACCCATCAGTTCCATCACGTCAAGTAAATTATCAGAATAGGCCAAACTTCCAAAATAGGCCAAATTTTCAAAATAACAATTTCACCCAAAAGCGACCTTTGACTCAACAACACTACGTTCCAAATAAGATACAAAGAACCTTTTTTACGAATACATATAACCAAATTTATCCTGAAGTCAATTACCAATATCCATGTTACGACCCCTATACACATTTTGCTCACCAAGAGGTCAACTTTCAGAATACCCCTTTAACTCCATATTACCCTTACAATCCTGACACAAATTTTGCGGATCAAGAAAGCAACTTCCAAGATATTTTTTCATCATCCAACAATCCTTATGATCCCAACGACATATTCGCTTCCCAAATAGAACAATGGGAAGCTAATGAAGAAAATCCAATGGACTTACAGGAAACAAACCCATTCCAAGTTACTAATGTTAACCCAATCGAGACCAATGATAACACGCAGAATAACTCTCGGCAAACCGACAGTATCCATTTTTTAGGATAAAACCGTCTTCACTCCCCTACTTTGAATTTATTACCGGGTGTGGAGATGTATTAAAATTTTTGATAGACACCGGTTCTAATAAAAATTACATCCAATCCACAAGAATTCAGTATCCTATACCCAACGACGAGTTATTTTCAGTAAACTCTGTAGCAGGAAATATTGAAATATCCCATCATACATTTTTAAAAATTTTCGGACCACAGACGCCAGAACTTAAATTCTTTATATTACCTGGATTAAAATCATTCCACGGAATTGTTGGTAATGATACTTTGAAGCAACTAGGTGCCATAATTCACACAGATAGCAATTTTATGACAATATTATCTGACCTAATTATTCCATTAAAGCAATACATAGCACAGGACGTTAATAACCTTAATCTACGTACGTCACATTTGACCGAGCAACAAACAGAAATCTTAAGTCTTAATCGAAGAATGTCCAAATTTACTTTGCGATCCTAATAAAAAACTGACATATTCAACTTCTGTAAAAGGTGAAATACGAACTACAAATGACACTCCAATTTATTCCAAAAGTTATCCGTATCCAATGGCTTTAAAAGAAGAAGTCGAAAGGCAAGTCGAAGAACTTTTAGCCGATGGTATAATATGACCATCGAGATCTCCCTATAACGCTCCCGTATGGATCGTCCCGAAAAAAATGGATTCATCGGGCGAAAAAAAGTATCGTATGGTAATTGATTACCGTAAGCTTAATGAGGTTACCATTCCGGATAGATATCCAATTCCGGAGATACAGGAATTTCTCGCCAACCTCGGCAGAAATCAATTTTTCTCGATCATTGACTTAAAAAGTGGATTTCACCAGATACCTCTTAAGATATCTGATATAGAGAAAACGGCATTTTCCATAAATAATGGAAAATACGAATTCGTAAGACTTCCATTTGGACTTAAAAACGCCCCGGCTATCTTCCAAAGAACTTTGGACGACATCCTTCGTCAACACATTGGAAATAAATGCTACGTTTACGTCGATGACATCATAATCTTTGGAAAAAATTTAGATGAGCATTTCAAAAATTTAGAAATCGTATTAAAGACACTGGAAGCTGCAAACATGAAAGTGCAGTTAGATAAATGTGAGTTTTTGAAAAAAGAGGTAGAGTTTTTAGGTTATGTAGTTGGAATAAATGGAATAAAGACTAATGGGAAGAAAGTAGAAGCAATAGCGAAAATGCCAATACCAAAAACACTAAAAGAACTTCGGTCGTTTCTTGGTATGTCCGGGTACTATAGACGATTTATTAGAGACTATGCAAAGATTGCAAAGCCCCTAACAAATCTTCTACGAGGGGAAGATGGACGCGTGTCCAAACATGCCTCGAAAAATAAAATAATAACCCTCGACGAAGACGCCATTGACTCTTTTAACAAAATTAAAAATTCATTAACTTCAAAAGAAGTAATCCTTTCTCACCCCAATTTTAATAATGAATTTGAGTTAACTACCGATGCTTCCAATTTCGCGATAGGAGCGGTATTATCTCAAAATGACAAACCAATAACCTTTATCTCTAGATCGTTATCGAAAACCGAAGAGAATTATGCCACAAATGAGAAAGAAATGTTGGCAATCATTTGGTCATTAAATTCACTCAGAAGTTATCTCTATGGTTCTAGGAGAGTAAAAATATATACGGACCATCAACCACTTACTTACGCTTTAAGTACAAAAAATGCGAACAGTAAAATGAAAAGATGGAAGGCTATCCTAGAGGAGTATAACTATCAGCTTATCTACAAACCTGGCAAAGCAAATGTTGTAGCTGACACCCTTTCTCGGATACCAAACGAAATTAATTCATTAACACCCACAATCCATAGTGACGAAAGCTCCAACCATAATTTAGTGCCTTGCACTGAAACTCCGATCAATGTATTTAAAAATCAGATCTTCTTAAAAATCGATGACACTCCCTTTTATCAATTTAAAATAATATTTCCCGGCTATCATAGACACATAATAAAGGAACCACGCTATACAGAAGAAAAACTTTTAGCTCTATTGAAAACATATCTAAACCCATCTGTCATTAACGGCATTCAAACCGAAGAAAGAATTATGGGTAGCATTCAAAACATTTATCCACTTCATTTTGCAAATTACAAAACACGATATACCCAAAAACTTGTTGAAGACGTAACAAACGAACAGGAACAAGAAAACATAATTCTGGAGACGCATAATCGTGCCCACCGAAACGCTCTCGAAAACAAATCACAAATTATTGATAAATACTATTTCCCAGGAATGCTTAATAAGATCAAGAACATAACAAAAATTTGTAGGACTTGCAAAGAAAATAAGTATGAAAGACACCCGAACCAAATCAAGTTAAACGAAACACCATTACCAACCTTTCCAGGACACACAATTCACATAGATCTATTTTTGACAGAGAATAAAGTAGTGATGACGGCACTTGACAAATTCACAAAATATGCACAGACCAAAATAGTAAAGAGTAGATCAATAGAAGATTTAAGAAGGCCCCTTAGGGACATTATATTTTCATTTGGCGTACCGAAAGCAATAATCATTGACAACGAACCATCTCTCAATTCTAATTCGATGAAATTTATGATGAAGGACGAATTAGGCATTAACATTTATACAGCACCCCCATACAAAAGTCAGGCTAACGGCCAAGTGGAACGATTCCACTCAACGTTAGTAGAAATAATGCGTTGCCTAAAAGAAAGTGGAGCACATAGAAATTTCGAGGAACTCTTAGAGCGCGCCGTATCTGAGTACAATCATTCAATACACTCGGTAACTGGCAAGAAACCAGTTGATTTATTTTTCAGAAGAAACGTAGGTTTTACAACAGAAGATTTCGAAAAAGTTAGAGTTGCGAATTTTGAAGCATTAGAAAGGAAACAAAAAAAGGATCTCGAATACCATAACAAGTACAAACAGGAACCTAAACGATATTTACCTGGCCAATTAATATATGTCAAGAGAAATAGACGGTTAGGAACAAAATTGTCAAAACCATACACCAAAGAAATAGTTAGGGAAGATAGAACCAGTACAATCGTAACAGAAACCGGACGAATAATTCACAAAAGTCTAATTAGAAACTAAATCATTTCAGTTAATATTTTTTCTGGCAACATGCAGAGCCGACTCGCAGATACTGGATTACTCAAACTCACAATTAGTCACAATAGAGACGGGAATGGCAAAATTACAAATTGGAACGTTCAAAATAATTCACGTTATGGACTTACGACAATATGAAAACGCAATCAACGACCTTGAGACGACAATCAGAACTAAAGTTAACACAGGACACTCCTTCTATCCATTTCTTATGTTTGAAATCACCAAAATTAAAAACCATTTAGGTAGACTCAGGTCGAAGGGAAAAACAAAACGATCACTGGATTTTATTGGTACCGCATGGAAGTGGTTAGCCGGTAGTCCCGATCATTCAGATCAAATAATCCTTATCGAAAAAATTAACAATGTTCTCGCAAACAATAATCAACAAGTGGTTATCAATAAGATGACACTTGATAGAATCAATGAAATAACTAATATGACAAATACAATTTTAAAAGCTGTTAGATCCGAAAATAACGTTGAAGATCAATTTTATATGAATTAAAATACAAACTAGACCTCATAAAAGAAGAAATTACAAATATCGAATATGCCATACATTGGGCTAAAGCTAATGTTATAAATTCCTACATATTGTCAAATTCAGAAATCGATATTGTAAAAGAAATTTTTAGTAAAGAAAATATGCCGTATCTAAGCCTAGACGAAGCATTAGAATTTTCGGAAATAAAAATAGCTTCGAATGATGATACGATAATTTACATTGTAAGTTTGCCAAAAACAAATAATGAATATTGTAAAACTTTAATTCTTAAACCAGTAAAAACCAAAAATCAAATTACTAAATTCGACTATAACTCTGTACTTCAATGTCAAAATAAACTTTTTGGAATCAAACAAAATTGTAATAGTTATAATAATTTATCAATTTGCCCAGACAAAAATGTAACAGACATACATAAGTAACTCCTCATGCATTCCAAACCTACTCAAAAGCCGTATGCCAACTTGCCAAAGGATCAACAACCAACATGTACCGGAAATAGAAGAAATCTCGCCTGGACTCCTATTTTTAAATCAATTTAAAGGACCCGTTAATATAAGAAATGAAACAGTCATCCTAGAAGGAACCTTTTTAATAAGATATCATAACGAAACGATACAAATTGGAAACAGAACGTATTCCTCAAACGAAACAAAAATGTACGCACCATTACCTGCTTTGCTACAACCGAAACCTACATCAGAAAATATGGAAGAGGTCTTATCATTAGAAATGATGAAAGAGCTGAACACAAGAAATACAGAAAACATCGAATTACTGGACGCACGCTACAAAATATCCCTAGCCGCCGTCATAACAGTAACACTCTCGGTAATAGCTTTAGGAACAGCAATTTTAGTGATCTACAAACGTATATAACACAAATTAAGGAAACCCATCCGACGTTATTAAAGGGACGAAACCACGAACTTTCGGAATCAGCCATTGAAGGACTCAACCAAATTTTTGATAAAAAACAAACGAGGACGTTTGAATTAAGGAGGGGAGGAGTTAACGCCACATATATTAAAAACTCCAAAGTGCATTTCAAAGTTACACGCGCATCCGCTCTGGAAGAATATGCTGACACTGCGTCTACCAGCGATAAAGCAACGGACTCGTGAATACAGAAAAACAACAACATTCAGCAGCATAATAAAATCCATAGAAAAACAACAAGAACAGCCGGTCGAGTTGCAGGTGATAATTTAAGATATAAAATATGTTAAGTCAGTTCTAAGTTAATTTGTGAACAATAAAGTCAAACATCGGGGCCTGCTCCGATGTTGTTTTTTTAAAAAATAAAAAAAATAATATAAAAATTAACTTGTATACCACTGGACAGGTAATTGATGCACCTTCTCAACGATATATCATTCATGTGTGCACACTCAAGATTTTGGCCAAAGGAAATTTTTGAAAAAGTATTGAAGTGTAGGCAAAAGGTACTGACTTTGAATGAAAAAATTCTAACATCGGAAATATAAACCTAGAATGATATGTATACTACTGGACAGGCAATTGATGCACCTTTCCAACGATATATCATTCATATGTGCACACTCAAGATTTTGGCCAAAGGAAATTTTTGAAAAAGTATTGAAGTGTAGGCAAAAGGTACTAACTTTCAATGAAAAAATCCTTATATCAAAAATATAAACCTAGAATGATATGTATACCACTGCACAGGTAATTGATGCACCTTTCCAACGATATACATTCATACGTGCACACTCAAGATTTTGGCCAAAGGAAATTTTTGAAAAAGTATTGAAGTGTAGGCAAAAGGTACTAAATTTGAATGAAAAAATTCCAACATCGGAAATATAAACCTAGAATAGTATGTATACCACTGGACAGGTAATTGATGCACCTTCTCAACGCTATATCATTCATATGTGCACACTCAAGATTTTGGCCATAGGAAATTTTTGAAAAAGTATTGAAGTGTAGGCAAAAGGTACTGACTTTGAATGAAAAAATTCTAACATCGGAAATATAAACCTAGAATGATATGTATACTACTGGACAGGCAATTGATGCACCTTTCCAACGATATATCATTCATATGTGCACACTCAAGATTTTGGCCAAAGGAAATTTTTGAAAAAGTATTGAAGTGTAGGCAAAAGGTACTAACTTTAAATGAAAAAATCCTTATATCAGAAATATAAACCTAGAATGATATGTATACCACTGGACAGGTAATTGATGCACCTTTCTAACGATATATCATTCATATGTGCACACTCAAGATTTTGGCCAAAGGAATTTTTGAAAAAGTATTGAAGTGTAGGCAAAAGGTACTGACTTTGAATGAAAAAATTCTAACATCGGAAATATAAACCTAGAATGATATGTATACTACTGGACAGGCAATTGATGCACCTTTCCAACGATATATCATTCATATGTGCACACTCAAGATTTTGGCCAAAGGAAATTTTTGAAAAAGTATTGAAGTGTAGGCAAAAGGTACTAACTTTCAATGAAAAAATCCTTATATCAAAAATATAAACCTAGAATGATATGTATACCACTGGACAGGTAATTGATGGACCTTTCCAACGATATATCATTCATACGTGCACACTCAAGATTTTGGCCAAAGGAAATTTTTGAAAAAGTATTGAAGTGTAGGCAAAAGGTTCTAACTTTGAAGGTACTTTGGCCAAAATCTTGAGTGTGCACGTATGAATGATATATCGTTGGAAAGATGCATCAATTACCTGTCCAGTGGTATACATATCATTCTAGGTTTATATTGCCGATGTTAGAATTTTTTCATTCAAAGTTAGTACTTTTGCCTACACTTCAATACTTTTTCAAAAATTCCTTTGGCCAAAATCTTGAGTGTGCACATATGAATGATATATCGTTAGAAAGGTGCATCAATTACCTGTCCAGTGGTATACATATCATTCTAGGTTTATATTTCTGATATAAGGATTTTTTCATTTAAAGTTAGTACCTTTTGCCTACACTTCAATACTTTTTCAAAAATTTCCTTTGGCCAAAATCTTGAGTGTGCACTTATGAGTGATATATCGTTGGAAAGGTGCATCAATTACCTGTCCAGTGGTATACATATCATTCTAGGTTTATATTTCTGATATAAGGATTTTTTCATTCATAGTTAGTACCTTTTGCCTACACGTCAATACTTTTTCAAAAATTTCCTTTGGCCAAAATCTTGAGTGTGCACGTATGACTGATATATCGTTGGAAAGGTGCATCAATTACCTGTCCAGTGGTATACATATCATTCTAGGTTTATATTGCCGATGTTAGAATTTTTTCATTCAAAGTTAGTACTTTTGCCTACACTTCAATACTTTTTCAAAAATTCCTTTGGCCAAAATCTTGAGTGTGCACATATGAATGATATATCGTTAGAAAGGTGCATCAATTACCTGTCCAGTGGTATACATATCATTCTAGGTTTATATTTCTGATATAAGGATTTTTTCATTTAAAGTTAGTACCTTTTGCCTACACTTCAATACTTTTTCAAAAATTTCCTTTGGCCAAAATCTTGAGTGTGCACTTATGAGTGATATATCGTTGGAAAGGTGCATCAATTACCTGTCCAGTGGTATACATATCATTCTAGGTTTATATTTCTGATATAAGGATTTTTTCATTCATAGTTAGTACCTTTTGCCTACACGTCAATACTTTTTCAAAAATTTCCTTTGGCCAAAATCTTGAGTGTGCACGCATGAATGATATATCGTTGGAAAGGTGTATCAATTACCTGTCCATTGATATGAATCATATTCTAGGTTTATATTTCGGAAATTAGAATTTTTTCATTTAAAATGGCTAAAATGTTTCTACAACATTTCACTACATTTCAATTTCTGTTGATGAATTTTCAAAATTTTCTCTTTTAATAATTTCTATTCATATTTTTTAATTTAATAATATATTTCAAAATGTTTCATAAACTTTTCAACTTTTTTGTGTTTCCAAGTCGATGTCAAAGTTATTTCCTTACAAATGAAGTTAAATTCGTAGAGTCGTTAGTTAAATTCGTACTCAAAGTTAAATTCGTACTCAAAGTTAAATTCGTACTTTGCAACAAAGTTCGTACTTTTTCACTCAAAGTTAAATTCGTACTCAAAGTTAAATTCGTACTTTGCATAGAAGTACGAATTTAACTTTTTTGTGTCGTTAGTTAAATTCGTACCAAAAGTTAAATTCGTACTTTGCAAAAAAGTTCGTACTTTTTCACTCAAAGTTAAATTCGTACTTTGCATAGAAGTACGAATTTAACTTTTTTGTGTCGTTAGTTAAATTCGTTCAAAAGTTAAATTCGTACTTTGCAAAAAAGTACGAATTTAACTTTTTACAGAGAAGAAATATTGGTTTGTGTCTTTGCTAAGTTAGCGTCGGATTTACGAATTTAACTTCACGCAGTTCAGTGGTTTTACGGGCCTTTTTTCTTGCATGGAGGTGAACAATGGTATTGAAAGAAGAACAAAAGTTATCACCACAGTCACACATCAATGGAGTGATCTAGAAACCTTATTTTACAAAATCAATCATCGAAATTCTTTTCGATTTCTTCTTCATACCGTTGGATATTTAAGGCGTCCCTTTAATCGCCAAAAGTCAGAATTTTAGGCACTGTCTTTGGCAGAATTACGATCTGCTTTACTAACAATAGTAAAAACAATTCAAGCCTCGGAGTTCAGTGAAGAAATAAAAGACCTTATGATATTTAAATCTGTTCGAAGCTCCAGTCCATTGGGAAACCTGACACCGTTTGTTGACGAATTTGGTATTTTACGTGTTGGTGGACGCCTTGAATCATCATTGCTGCCACACGACGCAAATCATCCCATGGTATTACCATACAACGACACAATATGCAAATTGATTTTCCAATTGAAGCACGAAGAAAATAAACATTGTGGATCCCAAGCACTTCTTAACATCATGCGTCAAAATTTCTGGCCTATTAAAGGAAAAATTACGGCTCGGAACATCATTCATTCTTGTATACAATGTTCAAAAGCAAAACCTAAGCTATTTGAGCAGCTCATGGGAGCCTTGCCCACCAATCGAGTCAATCAATCTCGGCCCTTTTTAAATTCGGTAGTGGATTATTGTGGCCCATTCTGGATACACTATAAGATTAGGGGAAAGAAGCCAACAAAAGCCTACTTAGCCATATTTTGCTGTTTTTCCACCAAGGCGGTGCATTTGGTTAGTGATCTTACTATGAACGGTTTTATTGGAGCCCTCAGTCGTTTCACCAGCAGGCGAGGTCGCTGTCAAAATCTTTATTGCGACAATGCAACTAATTTCGTTGGGGCAAAAGGGCAGCTATCTGAACTTAAAGACGCAATACATTCAGAGAAGTCCAAAGAAGCTATAATCCGTTACAGCAGTGACAAGGGTATACAATTTCATTTTATTCCTCCAAGAGCTCCGCACTTTGGTGGCTTCTGGGAGGCTGCTGTCAAATCAGCAAAGCATCTATTAGTCAGAAGCGTCTCCACCTCATCACTCACGTATGAGGAGCTGGAAACAGTCATGATCGGAATAGAAGCCATCTTAAACTCACGACCACTTACACCTATATCGACAGATCCCAACGATTTAACAGCGATTACGCCAGGACATTTTTTAATTGGTGATACACTCACGGCTTCAGTTGATCCACATGCCCAGCAATCATTATTAAACCCAGTTGCTCACTGGAAAGAAGTGTCAAGAGTAAAACATGGATTTTGGACACGATGGTCAAAAGAATATTTGAATGAACTGCAACAACGTAGTAAATGGACAAAGGAAAAGGTCAATTTGAAAGAAGGCGCAATGGTTATTATAAAAGATGATAATTTGCCAATCATGAAATGGCCAATAGGGCGAGTGATAAAAACCTATAAGGAAATGATAATTTAATTTGGGTTGCGGAAATAAAAACATCTCACAGAACGTACAAGCGCCCTATCCATCTGCTAGCACCACTACCAACAAATTCAGCATCATCAGATCTTCAAGACCCTGAACCAGCATCTGAAGCTAAAAACTGACTAATAGTTAGCATACCGTTAAATCGACTACGAAAGGCAGAAACTCTCACGGAACAACATGCGCCCAGGAAAATTAGTCGTATAGAACCAAATCTACTAATAACGATATTGGCATTAGTATTTCTACCACTTGCACTATGTTCACTAATAAGCCAGCAAAAGTTCCCGAATAAGCCAGGAATATATTTCGAAGGAACTGGCACTGTAAATCGTATATTCGGAGAATGGAAAATCATCACCTATTACGACCTGGTACCCATACAAAGGGAGCTTGAAACTCTTCGAAACAGCACCGCAGTTCTTCAACATTTGTGTACAATGCTTCAGATACAAACAATGTGTTTGGAACTTGTAAAACAATTTATCAACATAAACCTTGAGTTAGAAACCGAGGATAACATAATAATGAGAAGCCGAAAAACCAGAGGGGCTATCAACATAGTTGGAAATCTGGCTAATAAACTTTTTGGCGTCTTAGATTCAGAATATGCTGAACACATTTCACAAACTATCAAACAGATAAATATCAACGAAGAGATCTTGTTGAACATAATTCAAAATCAGACATCAGTTATCGATTCAACTTTAAATATAGTCAGCAGAGAGACAGAAGCCATTGCAATCAAAATCAAAAAATTACAAGACGAGGCCCAGAACATATCTAAGAAGTTCAACGATGTCGACAAACGTATCAATCTATTGGAGATATACACATCAACAGTTACCCAATTGTCAATAATGGCCTCGAACGTAGTAAAGATTGAAGCTGCTATCTTTGATGTATTAGCCGATACTCCACATGGCAAAATCAGCCCTCTTCTGATCACACCACAGCAACTTCAAGAACAAATAATGAAAATATGAGGGCATTTACCGCTTAACCTTCGGCTTCCCTTTGACCAATATGATGTGATCAATTTATATGGACTAATGTCGTCGAAAAGTGGGATCACACAGAACCATATTATATTTATAATAAAATTACCATTGATTGATAATGAACAATTTGACCTCTTCAATCTCATACCGATTCCTGTTATAACCAATAACACAATGTTAAAAATACGACCGCAAACATCTATGCTAGCTGTCACATCACACAGAGATCAATATTTTTCACTAACGGATTTCGTACTGAAAGACTGTGTTACCATCAAACAAACTACAAACCATCTATTATGCTCGGACAAACAAGTAAAATATCATCAACATGCTCAAAAATAAAACCGACTCAACTTGCATACTGGAAGAAATCAAAACAGATATTAGTTGGCAACCACTACAACATACAAATCAATGGATTTTTGGATCAAAACTTACGACACAGATTACTGCAGTTTCTAATGGCGTCACGGAATTATTAGAAATGCAAGGGGCAAATTTGTTGACTCTACACGATGATTGCATACTTAAGCATCATACTGCAACCATCCAAACTCATCAATCGATTACAGATACTATTTATGCACCACATGTTGCATTTAGTGAACTCTTGGTTACTAACGTTTCCAAAGTACGGATAATTTACAACGACTCGCCTTTAGTTTGAGCAGTGAATTACAGCAATTGAAACAACTACACGAAAATATCAAGACGAATAAAATCATTGAACTACCTCAACGGTTTCAAACTACTAGCACCCATCACTATTTAACAAGTTATTCAGCCCTACTGCTAATTATCGGCACCATCATTTGGTTTTTGTGGAAAATAAGACAGATCAAGCAAATAGCAGTGCTACCGCATAACAACGTACCTATCCCAGCACCAAGATTTGCTATGGATCCTCAACTAGTAGTTTAAGTATCAAAATTTCGTGCAATATTTTTATTAATTTTTGTTTTCTTTAAAATAAACTCAATTTTTAAAATTTATATTTCATATATTCATATTCATACATTCGTATTTACACTAATATGTTAATAAGTTCCTTCAAAACTCAATAAATTCAAGATTCGCTAATAATACAATTTTAGTCAGCAGTGGAAAATGCAGCATACTTATTATTTTGAATTAAACAATTCAAAGGTGGGCAAGATGTTCAGATTAACAATCTGAACGACATACATATTTCATTGTTTTGGTTTTTGGTTACATTGTTTAATTATACTATTCCTACTTCTGTTCCGCTTAATGTAAATTATGCAGTTTCAGCATTATATGGCCTTGCTTAAAGCAATTAATAAAAACAAAAGAAAACAATAGCAAGCTCTGCCGACAAATATGTGTCGGTCAGTGACTGCATTTCCCACTGCTACTACGTTAAAAGTATAACATGCAGCAACGCAGGGGGCAATGCACGATCGCTGCATTGACCTACTTTGGTGGCGCTAATTATTGATGATATATTTATTTTAAATTATGTTATTTTAATTGTTTTGTCAATTTAGCATTTAACAGAATAATGTAATTTTTTATATATTAAGTTATATATTGCATGCTAAGCTTAATTTAAGTTTCACTTTATTATAAAAGAAGTTTTCTAACAATAAAGAATTCAGTTATCATCAGAACGGTCTTAACTCTCTTTCAATCAAATTAATATTTCCGGTAACTGGTTTCAAGTGCCAGATTGCCAATTTCAATACAGGCTTAGGTGTATCACCTAAAGCCACACAATACAGGTCTGTTATTGCTATCTTTTGTTTATAAAAATTATTATTTGTCAAAATGTCTCCTTTTAAATGGGATATCTCTTGAAACTTGTTACAATTTGATTTGGTAAGTGAGAAGTTTTCATGGTCCGTATTGTTTATTTATAGTAGATATCATAAATAAATAGGTGCAGATATTTTTGCTATTCGTAGATGCCCACTACCGATAACACTGAGTTACAAAATGACACTTTATAAAAGGTGCGGAGTTCTCGATAGTCAATACCGAATGCATTTTGGCTGCTGATTTTAAATGTGGACTCCGTTTTTCTACATCAGCTCGAGTTTTAAGTTATAGGTAAAAACATGAAAATCAGTTCTTTATCTGATAATTTTGCTATATCTATTACCTTGATCTACCGATTTGTATAACGATGACAAATTTCAATGAAGAAATATTAGACCTTTCAATTTTTGCACATAAATTTACAATATCTTGGACAGTTTTGAAGATATCGACGTTCAAAGTGGAAAAAATTTCACAATTTTACGTAGGCTGCGCTTTTGAAACCCTGTATCTTTAATATTTTTCAACGGATTTGCAAAAACTCTTTTTTACTTGATAGAAAATCTCTCGAATTTTAATAAACATATTAGTTTTTTTTATTATCTTACATTTTTTCAAAGAAATTAAAAAAAAATAAAATTTTTTAAAATTCAAGTACATTTGATAAGGTTTTTTGATAAGCAATTGATAAAGAAGGACAATGTTTTGCTGCCATAAGTAGAAAAATGCCGGGAATAAAATTAGAAATCGTGGCGTCCGTGGCGTAGTTGGTTAAAGTGCGTGGCCGCTATGTCAACGAACTTTGGAGACCCAGGTTCGAACCCCAGCAGCGACAGAAAATTATTTGAATGAAAATAATTTTTCTGTACGGCCGTCACCTCTCTGCAGACAATGGCAAACCTCAGAGAGTAATCAAAATGCCATGTAAAGCTTCTTGAGAACGAGAACATTCCGTTCATCGCCGTTCGGAGTCGGCGTTAAACATGTAGGTCCGGTTCTCGGTCAATTGTGTACAAATTTAATAACACGCACAACACAATTGATCATTAGAAGCTAGGTCAAAGTCCTTTCAATGGCTGAAATGGCCAATTATTTATTTATTTATTTTTATTTATAAGTTTAGAATCGAGGTTTTAAAATTAGAGTCTTTCATTAGCTGCCTTATCTGCGGACTATCCATTACACCAGCTTTAAGCTTTTCTAAACTTATTCCCGGCATTTTTCTACTTATGTAAACAAAACATGGTTCTTCTTTATCAATTGCTTATCAAAAAACCTTATCAACTGTACTTGAATTTTAATAAACTTAATTTTAAAACATTTTTCTTTTTCTTAATTTCTTTGAAAAAATGTAAGATAATAAAATAAAACAAAGATGTTTATTAAAATTTGAGAGATTTTCTATCAAGTAAAAAAGAGTTTTTGCAAATCCGTTGACAAATATTAAAGAAACAGGGTTTCAAAAGCGCAGCCTACGTAAAATTGTGAAATTTTTTCCACTTTGATCGTCGATATCTTCAAAACTGTCAAAGATATTGTAATTTTATGTGCAAAAATTGAAAGGTCTAATATGTTTTCATTGAAATTTGTCATCGTAATACAAATCGGTAGATCAATATAATAGATATAGCAAAATTATCAGAAAAAGAACTGATTTTCATGTTTTTGCCTATAACTCAAAAACTCGAGCTAATGGAGAGAAACGGAGTCCATATTAGAAATCAAGAAACCAAACTAGTCTTTAATCAGCCGCAAAATCTCCAGCACCAAAATGTCTGTCGGGCTGTGTAATCGACCATTTTATATATAGCCTGGATAGCTCACTGGTTAGAGCGCTCGCCCTGTACCCGGTGGACGTGGGTTCGAACCCCGGCCGTGAGAAAATTTTCGGCAAGTTATTTTTTTCAGTTTTACTTAACGTAAGAAATTAAATGCTTAATATAAGTAAACTAAAGTATATAAAATACAAAAGTAAAGAAAAAAAAAATAAAAACTAAATACTATAGAAATTAATACCAATAGAGAAAAACGGGAATAAAATGGGTCTATAATATAATATTCTTACTATACATAATATAAATATTAAACCTAATATATGTAATAACATAAATATCTATTTCTTAAGGAAATAACTAAAATAAATACCATAAAATAGGAACATAAGTACCGCATGACCATCAGGTGATTAGCCTAAGATAGAGTTTCGCCTAAACGAAATGATCATTCGATGATAGATTATTGGAAAGAAAAGAAGTAAAAAAAAAAAAAAGAAAAATCAAAAAGTTAAATGTCCAGTTTTTTTTAAAAAGTGTTGAAAAGTTTTGAAGTCCTAAGTGAATTCATTTAACAGAAGGTGAAGTAGTAAGGATATTAACTTAAACAGAACAGAAAACTGAGGGAAATTTTTTACTACTCATAGGAAGGAAAAAGGAAATCCGGGCGAGTTTTGTTTTTGGGATAAGCCAAAGGAAACCTTAAGCTAATACCGAAGCAAATAAATATTAAACTGGAAAGGAAAACAGGTAACTAATTAGTCATTTTTTTGTAAGGATCGGCTGGCTATAGTGAAATTGAAAAATTCATGTTTTTATTTTACATATATATAAATATGTTAATTGACATCGTTATAAGCTATATTAAAGCCTTTACAAAAAAAAAAAAAAAACATCCTGAGGTTGTTGAAAAGGGCGTAGAGAAAGCTGTTAGTGAAAATCAAAAAAATTTTTTTGGTTTTACAGATTAAGGTAAAAGTTTATTCGGATACATCTTATTAATTATGGACATAAATAGGCTGACCGTAGATGAGCTCAGATATGAGTTAGCAGTGTTAGGGCTTAAGGGACAAACGGTAGATGAAATGCGTAAGTTGCTACGGTCGACTTTAAAACGGGAGTCTAGTTTTTCCTTGCCAGATTATCCTTTTTCTTTCGAGGAGGACAAGGTTACAGCGGAAGAAAAGTTAAAAGAAGTTTTCAATTTTATAGAAAGTTTCGAAGGCGATGAGAATTCGTCAGAATATAAGAAAATTGACACCAAAATAAACTGGGTACTAAGGAGACTAAGCCGTATTATTTCGACTGATAGTGAAGAGAAAAAGTTCGTCGAAGAGGCCCGGCAGCGAGTAGCCGAATATTTTAACAGATTAGATACCAAAATTGGTGTTGTAGACGAGGATAGCGTTGAGGAAGATGGTCAACTTGGTCAAGGTATAGCACCAACAGCTAGATCTTCTCCAATTACTGCCGTGGGTATGGATGCCAACCGAGAAGGCAGGACGGTACGAGACGGGGTAGTGAATACGATTCCGGTAGTTAAGTGGGGTGTAAAATTTTCAGGGCTACCAGGAGAATCTGTAAGCGGTTTTCTAGAGCGGGTGGAAGAGTTAAGACAGGCCAGAGGCTGCTCTGAATATAAGTTATACCAATCGGCAATAGACCTATTTGATGGAAAAGCGCTTATTTGGCTGAGAGCCAATAAGCCATTTATTAAACATTGGGACGAATTAGTTCAAAAGCTGAAAGAAGAGTTCTTACCGCCAGGATATAACGAAAGGCTCATGAATGAAATTCGACATCGGACCCAGGGTAGCAATGAAAGCATTGGAATGTTTGTAAGCGTTATGTTGGGTTTGTTTGGTAGATTAGGTGAAAAATGCGATGAGGCAGTAAAATTGAACATTATTAGACGAAATTTGGCTCCATTTTACTCTACCCAATTGGCTTTAGTAGAAATTTGCTCCCTTCAGCAATTAGTAAGCGTGGGAAGAAAGTTAGAATCTGCGCGATATCAGGTAGAAAGTTATCATCCACCTCCTTCTCGAAAGCATGCATCACTTTTAGAACCAGATTTGTCCTATGTTGACTGCCAAAATTTTTCAAATCGAGATACACCCTTAGTTGAAGCAGTAAGCAGCATTCAGTGTTTTCGCTGTCGGCGCACAGGTCATGTGGCCAGCCATTGTCCTCAGTCAGTTAGGTGTTATGGCTGTAACGCGGAAGGTGTCATAGCGTTGCAATCCACAGGGAAACGCCAGGCCGGCTCAATAAAGGGCGGATTATTGAGTACGCTTAGTAAGGTGTCCGCTATGAAATCAAAAATTTAATAACCAATCTGTTTTTAGCGATATCTTAGCAGCAAGAGAGAATGATAATTGGCCTTATTTACCAATTAAAATCTATGGCATTACTTTACTGGGATTGTTGGACTCGGGAGCTACGCGGTCGATAGTCGGAGGTCTGGGATGGGACCTTCTTAAAGATTGTTACTTACGGGTCATTCCTTCGGTAAAATTTATTACTGTAGCAAATGGTAACAAGGTAGAGGTGTTAGGGGCAATACAGGTACCCGTAGCTGTGGAAGAAGTAGTATACCTTTTCGAATTTCTTGTCATCCCCGGACTGCCGCATACCGTAATATTGGAACCGATTTTTGGGAAAAATTTAAAATACGGATGGACTTAAATAGTCGAGTGTGGGATTTCTCCCCGGACACTTGTTCATTAGAAGATAAAAGTCATTTGACGACTGAGCAGAAATCTATTTTAGACAGCATGGTAGAAAACGCTTTTAGTGGTATTCAGAAGAAGTAAGGCTGTACGACGCTGATTGAGCATGAAATCGAAACCGATTCTAACCCGATCAAACAGCGCTACTACCCAGTTTCTCCTATCGTGCAGGGTCACATTAACGAGGCCGTAGATAATATGTTAGTGGATGGAGTAATTGAGCCATCAACCAGTTCCTGGTCTTCACCGATTCTGATCATTAAAAAAAAGGATGGGTCGTATCGTTTCGTAGTAGACTTCCGGAAATTAAATAAGGTAACGCAAAGGGATTCCTATCCCATTCCATATATCTCGTCTATACTCGACAAGCTGCGAAATGACAAATATCTGACGTCGCTAGATATTCGTTCTGCGTATTTTCAAATACCATTGGCAGAACGTTCTATACAGATACGGCGTTTACGATTCTTGGAAAGGGGTTATTTCAATTCAAAAGACTTCCAATGGGATTATCCAATAGCCCGGCTACTTTTCAGCGTTTTATGGATAAGGTGTTGGGACCCGAATTGGAACCAAACGTATTTGTGTACTTAGACGATATTATTATCGTCACGGATACTTTCGAAAAGCATTTAGAAATCTTACAGGAAGTTCTTTTGCGACTGAGAAAAGCTGATTTGATTTTAAACAGAGAGAAATGTGAGTTTTGTCGCAGCGACCTTAAATATCTAGGTTTTGTAGTAAATAAACACGGACTTCATGTAGGCCCGGATAAGGTTAAAAGCATAGTAGCATATCCGACACCATCTTCAGTCACCGCGGTGAGGCGATTTTGTGGAATGCTATCCTGGTATAGGAAGTTTATTCCAAAATTTTCCGATTTAATATCTCCGATAACTGCGCTTACTAAGAAAAAGCGGCGTTTTATTTGGAAAGAGGAATGTGAACAGGCTTTTGGGGTCTTAAAAGAAAAACTTATTCATGCTCCTATTTTGACATGTCCGGACTTTTTCTTACCATTTGTTTTGCATACGGATGCATCGGGATATGGTATTGGTTCTGTTCTTACGCAAAAAGAAAATGATAAGGAAAAAGTTATATGTTACCTGAGTCGAACATTATCAAAACCAGAGAAAAATTTTTCTCCAACCGAAAGAGAATGCTTAGCGGTCATATGGTCAGTGGAAAAATTAAGGCCTTATTTAGAAGGTAGTCACTTTACGGTGGTCACCGATCATCATTCTCTTTTATGGTTACATAAATTGAAAGATCCACAGGGTAGGTTGGAGGGGTATAATAAGCAACTTAACGAAATCCAGATAAGTTTCTGGGATAGAGGATAGAGAATAACTCGATGTTCAAATATGTTCTGAGAAAACCATATGAGAGCGAAGAGGATAGGTGGAAGGAGGTGATACCAGCTGAAAAACAACGTAAGATTTTAAAAGAATTCCATGATGATGTGCTAGGAGGCCATGGTGGTGTGCAAAAAACATTCGACAAGATTGCACAGGTGTATTTCTGGCCAGACATGAAAAAGAGTGTAGCTCAGTACGTCAGACAGTGTCACATATGCCAAACGACAAAACCGCAATTGCAACCGAAGGCTGGTTTTATGGTCTCTCGAACTAATGTTACTGAACCTTGGCCGCTTCTAAGTACCGACTTAATAAGGCCACTTCCCCGCTCTTCAAGAGGTTACGCTTATATTTTGACGGTGGTGGATTATTTTACGAAATTTCCCCTTTTCTTTCCCCTGCGAACGGCTTCTGCCAAGAATGTCACAACAATTCTCGAAGAACAGGTATTTTTGGTGTTTGGAGTTCCTAAATGGATAGTATGCGACAATGGAGTGCAATTTCGTAGCAAGGAATTTATGTCCGTAGCTACAAATTACGGCATAACTGTGAATTTCACGGCATTTTATCATCCCCAGGCAAATCCGGCCGAACGTTTTAATCAAACGCTTAAAACCAAGCTAAGGGCGTATGTGGCAGACAACCATAGAACCTGGGATGTACTGTTGCCTAAAGTAGCTTGTGCCATCCGTACTTCCACTCACAAAGTTCTGAAAACCACACCCTACTTTTCATTGTTTGGGCGAGATATGCCAATTAAGCAGAATAGCACCTCAATACTACCCGCAGGTTTTATAATGGATAGATACAACGTAGAGTGCAAGTGGTTTAAAACGCTAGGGACAATGGTGAACGATGTGAGGAATAGGCTTCGACAGGCTGCCAATAAATCTAGCTAACAATATAATCTTCGGCACCGAGACGCGCGGTATTATCCGAATGATTTGGTACTTTGAAAGAATCACGTACTATCGGATGCGTCAAAATTTTATTCGGCTAAATTAGCTCCCACTTTTATTGGTCCTTTGGAGTAAGAAAAAAGGTTTCCGCTTGGACCTATGAATTAGAAAACCTAGAAGGGAAGTTTTCTGGAGTTTGGAATGTAAAAGATCTAAAAATTTATCACTCGCAAGAAAACATGTAAAAAAAAAATTTTTTTTTGGGTGAAAACTTCTGGAAGTGAGGGGGCGGGTTACAATTTGATTTGGTAAGTGAGAAGTTTTCATGGTCCGTATTGTTTATTTATAGTAGATATCAATATAAATAGGTGTAGATATTTTTGCTATTCGTAGATGCCCACCACCGATAATCGACCATTTTATATATAGCCTGGATAGCTCACTGGTTAGAGCGCTCGCCCTGTACCCGGTGGACGTGGGTTCGAACCCCGGCCGTGAGAAAATTTTCGGCAAGTTATTTTTTTCAGTTTTACTTAACGTAAGAAATTAAATGCTTAATATAAGTAAACTAAAGTATATAAAATACAAAAGTAAAGAAAAAAAAAATAAAAACTAAATACTATAGAAATTAATACCAATAGAGAAAAACGGGAATAAAATGGGTCTATAATATAATATTCTTACTATACATAATATAAATATTAAACCTAATATATATAATAACATAAATACCTATTTCTTAAGGAAATAACTAAAATAAATACCATAAAATAGGAACATAAGTACCGCATGACCATCAGGCGATTAGCCTTAGATAGAGTTTCGCCTAAACGAAATGATCATTCGATGATAGATTATTGGAAAGAAAAGAAGTCAAAAAAAAAAAAAAATAACCAAAGTGTAGTGTCCAGTTTTTTTAAAAAGTGTTGAAAAGTTTTGAAGTCCTAAGTGAATTCATTTAACAGAAGGGGAAGTAGTAAGGATATTAACTTAAACAGAACAGAAAACCGAGGGAAATTTTTTACTACTCATAGGAAGGAAAAAGGAAATCCGGGCGAGTTTTGTTTTTGGGATAAGCCAAAGGAAACCACTAATTAGTCATTTTTTTGTAAGGATCGGCTGGCTATAGTAAAATTGTTTTCTTTAGAACAGCAGATCCTGGGGTTTTTTTCTTTGTGGCGGCTTAGCTGTTATATACATAGTAGTGTTACCCATTCTACTACACCAGAAACGGTCGTGTCTCAAAGCTCTTTAAGCTAAATTAATTAATCCGAGAGGTTGGCATGAACGGATTTGCCCAGTAGTCCTACAGCCGCGGTTTAATCCCTGGGCGCTGCGAGTACCACATATTCTATGTTTAATTTTTCCTATATGTATTATTTTCAATCGCAAAGAAACCACTGTGGTTTTACGTTGGTTGTCTAATTTTTGGTTTTATAACAAGATTACAGTATTTGTAATCTTAGATAACAGTATTTGTACGATTTCGTTATACTGTTTGCTGGAAATCGATATAACATTAATGAAAAGATACTTTTTATTTTGAAAGTGTTGATGATAGTATTATTATTTTATTAAGTATTTTGGAGATTTAAAGTAAAGAGGGGTATTCATTCAGAGGGGAAATAAATCTGAGTCATAATAGTTGTAAACCCAGAAGAAACAACCGGTTGTGGCACATTGGGGAAAGGGGACTCAAGTAGATTTTTTTTTAAATTTAAGTGTAATACTATTACTAAAACAAATAAGTGAAAAAAAAAATTGTATTCAATAAATGAAATTGTAAGAAGCTAAGTACATTTGTTCTTGTTTAACTAAAAAGGAACTGCAACCTAAGTGAAAATTCGCGATAGTTTTAACATTAGGTGCGGATCTCAGGATATCGCGTGGCGCCCAGAATTAATTTAAATCAATATCTTTTTTTGGCTCACGACCCATCACCATTGAGTCAGCCGACCCTGAGTTCTCGCTTACATAATTCTTGCAGCGACACCAGAAAAACGTAACAAACTGTTCACATAATCTTAATATGTCTTCGTGTGCTTTTTTATCTAGACTTTCAATATTTAATTCTTTTCCTAGATCGCGTCGTCTTTCTTCGTGATTTTGTATGCCTGTGTATGTGAATATTTCATAGTCTGTGAGAGGTTGAACTCCTATAATAACATTGTCAATTGAAACTTCAGTATCTCTGGTGTTTAGTATTTTAACATGTTTTATACCGTTTGGAGGAACAATTGAGTTTGCTAAAAATACTCCTTTGCTTATTTCTTTGCCAACCATAACGCTGTCATGATCTATTTGAAATTCTACAGTTTGAATGGCTTCTGTTCTTGGAGGTATTTTTATGCTTCCAATGTTTATTGTTTCCATGTTCATCGGCCATATTATTTCATCTTCATTCAAATTTATTATTAACACACAAGTTTTGTAGTCAATTTTACAGTTATATAATTTCAAAAAATCACGCCCTAGTATACTATCAGTAGATAAATTGAAATTGTCAACAATAATATGGAATTCATGGTTTATTATGTTATCACCTAGTATCAGGTCTATTTTGGATGTGCTTTAAGAATATATAGCTTTGTCTGTGAACCTATTTATTCTGCATGTATTTTTGTAATTTATGTATCTTGAATAATTTTTGAAAATTGAAATGTCTGCACCCGTGTCTATTAAAAAAGTGAATGCTTGTCTTTCATCCTTTATTTTAAGTGTTACAAAGTTCGTTGTGCAGTTCGTGTGTGCAAAATTTAATGTCTTCGTTGCACGTAATTGCCCCGATTCGCTTGACCGGGGAAACCTGCGTTTCCCGATTGATGCTCAATCCTGTTTCTGTTGTTTTGTCGAATTATTTGGCCATTGTATGACCTATATTCCCTATTTTGTGTGTTATCTATTATTTGTGTTTTGTCGATGATTTTTATTATTGTTTCTCATATTATTATTGTTATTAAATCTGTCATTATTATATCTATTACTACTATAGTTATTGCCTTTGTAGTTGTTTGTTTTATATTTTGATCTGTATCGTGTTGCTAAATGTACATTGTTCTGTGTTGGTCTTGTTTCTGCTGCTGTAGCAATTTGTACTGCTTCATTGAATTTTGTGGCTCTTGAAGCTAGAACAACTGCTTTAATATGGTCATTCGTCCGTTTTTAAATGCACAATTATAACTAATTTTTTCTTTTCATTGTCGTTTTTGAGCGAATCTTCATAAAATTCTATTAAATTTAAAAAATTTGACAGATTCTTCTGCTCTCCGTCATATTCTGGTATTAACTTTACCGCGGGTAACAAGTCAAAATTTGCCATGTGTATATCTTTTAGTTTTAATAATTTTAGAATTTCTGTCTCTATTTTGTGAAACAGATCTTTGTTACCTTTTAAGTTTTGAACGCTTGACTCTTCTTTTATAGTTCTTAAGCCTTCTTGTAATACTAGTTTTATTTTGTTAATGTATTCCTTAGTATATGTTCTGTTTGGACTCTTTTTTAATGTTGCTAAAATATCTTTTAATCTATTTACTTCTTTACTCATCATATCATTTTGATTTTGTATTGTTTCTCACCATTTGTCCTACGTTTAATTGCTTCAAAGTAAATCTACTGTTAAGTTTTATTTATTTTTAATTTATCAATTAGTTTTTTTTCTTATTACACACAATTCTTATTCGATTTATTTCATTTTCAAACCGCCGCGTCTCATCAGTTATTTTCTCTACTTATTCTTTTTCTTCTTTTGGCGTCATTCTGAAGTTGGCTGGTATTTTAAATTAGGGTGTGTTTGGAAATCAGGGAAGGGATATCAGGCATGACAGAGGAAAAGGGATATTAGGGATGACAGCTCGGCTTCTCCCGACTTCACATCGTCCCGATGTCACCGCTAGTACTGTTGTCTTCTGAATCGGTGTCACTTCCAGATCCATCCAAGTCTGGAGGAGCAGCGCACCAAGGCTTCATTTTATCCTATGAGAATACTGAGCTGAATTTCTTTTGCGTCACTTGCATTCCATCGATGTCTTCTATCAAATAGCAATCCCTGCCGAGAACCCTTTTTACAAGATAAGGGCCACGGTATCTGGCTTCGAGCTTGCGTGACTCACCCGTTGACTGTAAGTCACTTTCGACCACAACTAAGTCATTTTCGTTGTACTCTGTGGGTTTCCGATGTTTATTGTCAAACCGTACTTTCCACTTTTCACGATTCTTTTGAATTTGTAAAAGTGCCTCATTTCGCTTGTCAAAAATAGGCTGGTCGTCTGGTTCTTCTGATACAGCAGCTATAAGTTTATTTTGTACTACATCAACTATCTTGAAAACGAACACCAACTCGTTAGGACTAATACCAGTCGTAGCGTTCTTTTGTGAGTTCACGCTCCATTGCAAGTTTCGTAATTCGTTGTCCCATTCCTTGGCATGTGCGACTGATGTTCTTAAGTAATTCAATATAATCTGATTCGCCCTTTCAACCTGCCCGTTGGCACGAGGAGTTCTAACGGCATTTTTGATGTGAACTATGTTGTTAGTTTTGCAATATTGTTCGAACTGTTTCGAAGTGTACGCAGTTCCTCGATCGGTAACGATTTTTTTAGGCACACCAAAATAGCTGCTCAGCTCATTCAGAGTTTGAACTACCGGTTGAGTTTTGGTACTACGTACCGCTTTGACGACTAAGTACTTAGTGAACGAATCGCTTATAGCAATGATATGAGTGTTACCACGCTTACTTGTAATAAAAGGGCCTAAATGATCTACGTGGAGTAAGCGAAATGGAATCGGCTCCATGGTGTCGATATAAAGACTTCCTTCTGGTTTCCCGCCCTTTATTTTGTTGTAACAACACTCTACGCAAGCTGACACATATTCATTGACATATTTCCTCATTTTTGGGAACCAGTAGTGCTCGGAAATGCGTTGAATCGTCTTTTCTACAGCAAAATGTCCCATTTCATCGTGGCAAAACCGAACAACGCGCCAGCTTTTGGAACAACACAAAACAGTTTATTGTTGACTCGTCTATAAAGTCGATTTTTCTCCAAAGAATAATCGGTTTTGAACTGGTTGTATTGTTCAGATGCTCGTAGACCTCTTAAAATTTCTACAATGTTTCGTATTTTGTCGTCTTGAAGTTGCATTGTGAGAAGCCAATCCTCACTTTCCACACTAACCTGCATTATTATATCATTTAAATTGTCGTCTTTATCATTTGATGGAGCTCTGCTGAGGGCATCAACGTGTCCCAGACGGTTTCCAGCACGGTTCTCACAGGTAAAATCATATTCCGAAAGTCTAATCCACCACCTTGCGATGCGAGGAATAAGAGGAGTTTTGTCTTTGACGGTGGTTATAGCTGAACAGTCTGTAACAACCTTAAAGGGTTTGCCCACTAGATATATTCGAAAACGCTGAAGGCTCTCAACCACAGCTAAAACTTCCAGCTCATAGCTGTGATAGCGCGATTCTGCAGCAGTACAGTGCCGACTGAAAAACATCACTGCCTTCCAACTTCGTCCTGCATCATCAGACTGAAGTAAAACAGCGGCTAAGCCCAGACTACTTGCGTCAGTGTGAACTTCATGCAAAGCCGCGCAGTTATAAAGAGTCAAAACAGGTTCGCTACATAAAGCTGAGATTAGGTCGTCAAATGATTTCTGTTCTTCGGCGCCCCAGGTAAAAGTCTCTGCTGCTGCTATCGTTGTAAGCCTAGTTAAGGGTCTTGCAATCAACGAGTAACCTTCTACGAATTTCCTAAAGAACCCGGTCAACCCTAAGAAACGTCTCACCTCGGTTGGGGTCGTCGTTCGCTTATACCCCTTTATTGCTTTTATCTTTTGGTCACCTGGTTCAATACCGTTATCACTGATTTTGTGCCCCAAAAAGTCGATATGCTTGCTCAAAAAATTGCATTTGTCGAATCTAAGCGAGAGCTGACAATTTTCCAAAATGCTCCAAAACTGCTCAAGTCTTTCCAGCCCTTCGTCCACTGTCTTGCTAGGAATAATCACGTCATCTAAATAGGCAATTGCTGTGCCGGGTCTCGCTAACGTAACAACTTCCGTCATCATGCTCTGGAAGACCGCAGGCGCATTAACCAGACCGAATGGCATCCGGTTATATTCATAATGCCCATCGTTTGTCACAAAAGCAGTGTATTGTTTCGAACTTTCTTCCATTTCTATCTGGTGATATCCCATTTTAAAATCTAGCTTAGTAAAATATGTGTTACCTGATAAATGGGCGAAGATCTCATCGATGATTGGCATTGAGAAACGTTGCTTAACAGTGATCTTATTTATTTGTCGGAAGTCAACACATAATCTGTATTCACCGTTGTTTTTTTCGACTAAGACGATGGGTGATGCGTACGAAGATTTTGAAACACGAATTATATCGGAACGTAACAAATCGTCTATTATGTCTTTTACCAAAAGTCTTTTGGCAAACGGCAATCTATATGGTTTCATATAGACAGGGCAGTCTGTGGTTAGCGTGATTTTCATCTTGACCACGTTACATTTACCGATATCAGATGCTGTGCACGAGAACCGATTTTTATAGCGAGAAAGAATATTTTTCAAATCAGCGAATTCTCCATCGGCCAGAGTTTAAGCACCAATAGTCGAAACTTTTTCTTGCAACCAACATTGGTCGCCACTTATAACGAATTTTTTACCTTCCGCGCACAGTATATCGCGACCCAATAGTACATCGTGTGACATAAACGCGTCATCGACTATTAGTAAATTTGCTTCAGAAACATGGCCGTCCAAATTAATCTTGGCCTTCACTTTTGACACGCATATGAACTGTCCACCACCGAATCCTTTTAATTGAATTAAACATGCTTCTTTAGGCTCAATACTATTTGCGACACTTTTCCGAATCAAAGTACGTGCACTACCCGAATCAATGAATGCCTGCATTTTTACATCGTTTATTGTAACCGACTTTGTTGTAAATTTTTCTTCGACCTCGTCAATTTTATTGCAGTTTATTTTTGAAATTTGCGTTTGTTTATTCAAGAAGCAATTATCAGTTTTATGACCCGTTTTATTACACTTTGCACATCTTTCTCGTTTTGGTGGTTGAGGACAATTTCGCGGCAAGTGACCTCGTTCCCGACAATTATAACACGTTATACCACTTTTAATTTCCATGGTTATGTTTTCTTTTTGTGAATCTGGTAATGACACTTGTGACGGAACGCGATTAAAATTTTTAAATATTGATTGTTCGTAATTTATTTTGTTATAGGAGCAATAACTAGTAATTGATCGAAGCAAGTCATTGCAACTTTCATAAAAGTTTACCGAAAGTGTCTTTTTTAAATCCAAGTCATTCATACCGTTGATTACGTATTTTATAATACGTAACTGTATTTGGACTGTTCGTCCAAATTACCACGTCGACCAATAGCGATCACTTTATAAAAAAACTCTTCCGGCCTTTCCTTAGCACTTCGTCGCGTATTCATTAGTTCAATATGTATATCGGCCGAATTAATTATTGATGGAAACTCTTTTAAAAAAAAATCAACGAAATGTCCCCATTCTAAAAATATATGGGACAAAGAATCAATCCACATTTTAGCAACACCCTGTAATTTAGCTTGCACTGCGAATAATACTAATTTGTCGTCCCAACCATACGCCTGTTTCAATTGTTCAACTTTTGTTATAAATTGTACCGAACTAATCGTTTTATTCATTGGGTCAAATGTTGGTAAAATGGTTATCACATCGTGCACATTTGCAAACGGATTGCCAGCTCGAACATTTTGCGACAATGTATTGAAATTATTTTGGCCGCCATTTTCGTTACCATTAAAACATGGTGGCTGTTGTGGCTGTGAGTAATTTTGTCCATACGGCGGTAAATGGCACGGAGCACGAGTAAAAGGAACACTACAAATCGTCGGCTAAAGAATATTTGTATACACTGGTGGAACTGTAACATTAGTCATATTATTTCTAGAAAACACGTGCGGCGAATTGAAATTTTCAGCTATTACCGGCACCCTTGTTGGTATTTCGCGTTGTTGTTCGAGCGAGCAAACGAGTCTCGCACCGTGTGACGTCACCGTTGCAACAGGCTCATTCGTAGCCACGTGCTGCACTGTCTCGGCGATTGCCCTTGGAAACCGCATCTGTGCATGTATTGCATCCGAAGTAGGAACATGCTCAATCGCTGCGCGTCGCGGATCGAACTCAACGTGAGCTGGCGACGAACGACTCACCGGAACCTCTTCATCACAAAATTGCCTCGCAATGCGTAAATTCTCTAAATTATTTTCAATATTTCGCACACGATACTCCATACTATCGCTCGCAACCGCAGTACAAAACCGTTCACTGTTAAAATGTTCGTCTAACCGATTAACGAGAACTGTTTTATTGCCCTGCGACGGGAGCCCTAGCGCTCTTAACTTGCTTCGCAACTGATCAACCTTCAGTTTTTTAAAATTTTCCATATTTTCTTTCTTTTTCACGTAGGCACTTATTCCACTTCTGAATTTTGTTAAGTTTTATTTATTTTTAATTTATCAATTAGTTTTTTTCTTATTACACACAATTCTTATTCAATTTATTTCATTTTCAAACCGCCGCGTCTCATCAGTTATTTTCTCTACTTATTCTTTTTCTTCTTTTGGCGTCATTCTGAAGTTGGCTGGTATTTTAAATTAGGGTGTGTTTGGAAATCAGGGAAGGGATATCAGGGATGACAGAGGAAAAGGGATATTAGGGATGACACTACTATCTTACAAACATTTCTTACATATGAATTTTTCGTTATTTGTTGCAAATTTATTTTTTCCAATCAAGGATTTGCATAAGGTGCATCTGAAACAATTATAATGAAAACTAATATTTTTTTAACTAAGATATCTTATTTTTCCTATATCAATTATTTTTTTGTTACATCCGATGCAATACTTATCGAATAGTATACCAAAACACCCTTGGTAAAAATGGGTTGTAGCTACTACCATTATTTTGATAATTTAAACATTTATTTATTTATTTAAACATTTGCAGCTAAACTTTGGCGTAATTGCCTTTGGCGTAATTGACTGATACTGCTTCTGCTGCTATTGTTGTTATTGACTGCTGTCTTTTCACCGGACCACCAGCCCATGTTTTATTTCAATCCTTTTTTTTATTTGTTTAATTGTGGCCGCAATCTCTGCCTGAAATGATTTTTTATTCTCACCCATAGCTAACCCAGCTAGTCTCCTCAGTTCAGCGAGCTGTTTCTTGAATCTCCTTTTTGTGCCTCCCCTTTTCTTTGGCTTATATAGAATCACTGAAGCTTCTATTACTTTTGCTGCGGTGTTTCGCTTCCTGTATTCTTCTATCGTTAATGGTTGAGGACCTGCTGTCTTAGGCGTAGCTGTATAGTTTGGAACCTCTCTATCTTCCACGGACCAGGGAGTGTATTTGTTGCTTTTAATTTGCAACGATTCGATAGCTCGAAAATTTTAGAAGAAACGCGTTCGTGTTATACTTGACAACTGCTTTATTACAACTGAGTTTCAATGAGAGAACTTAACATAGAGAGGGGTTAATAAGAGAAAAAGAAAATAACATTTTTATATTCAATATGAACAGCGATAAACTCAAACAAAGAAAGGGAGGGCATATAAGAACTCAACATTCCGCCCGCCTTGAACTATATGATTAAGAATAGTTCAAAATCTATTTAATTATGTGTGAAATGAAAAATTATATATAAGTATTACATTAAACATTGTTTGAAAAGATGATAAAATACGTAACCAAAAAATATGAAAAGAGCTTAAGAATAATTTTGAAAAATATCGTTACTTGTTGGCAGCAAACAAAGTTTAGTTATTGGTCGCAGACAAATGCCATCAGCGGTTTTTATAGTAACGACTCGTACACGTTCATCTGCTCCCGAGTGGCATTTCAAAATTCTGCCAAGCTTCCACTTGCTAGGCGGGGTGCGATGATCGAAAACAATGACGACATCGTTCTCCTTAACGTTAGGCGATGGTCGATACCACTTTGCACGTCCTTGTAGGCCTGTTAGATACTCGTCACGCCACCGGCGCCAGAAGTGTTGTCGCATCGCGGATATAACGTGCCAACGTTGATGCAGCGTACCATTGAAATCTTGCGCTACTAGATCGGGAATTTCAGCGGTTCTCCGAGTATGAAATGCCCTGGCGTCAAGACTTCGAGATCGTTTACGTCTGTTGCATTTGAGCAGAGCGGTCTGGAGTTGACGCATGCTTCAATTTATTTATTTATTTATTTATTTATTGGCCAAACAAGGCAATTTACTTATACTAACAGGTTTTATTTTTTTTTTTTTTTGTTTTTTTTCTCTCCCCTTTCCTTTTTTTTTTGTGTTCGATGATATGCAATTCAACGTGGGCGTAATCCGCCCACCTAAATGACATGATTTCACGAACACGTCAAAAAGAAAAGGCAAGAAGGAAAGTAAAAAATAATAGGTACTTACATACTAGTATAGTATATTTATACATAACTAGCCTTTTCCCGGCGCGCGTTGCTGCACCCTGCAACTATATGGGAACATAATAGGTGTATTCAAAACTTTTCTTAGACTCATAGTATATAATAGTTTGACACCACTGTTATTTTCCATTGCCCGTTACAGTTTCTCAGTAGCAGAAGATCACCAAATAGTAACTCCATTTTGAGTTTGTATGTAAGTACTGCTACTTTTACTTTCAAAGCTATTCGATAATACAAATTTTAATTGTATGGGCGGAGCCACACCCACTTATATCCCAGTTTTCTAGTAGATGTACATTACCTTGTTTTAGTACAGTTGCCGACAGTGAGCATACAAACTAAATTATCAAAATGTAGCCAAATCGACGAAAACCGTAGGAAATATAGCATTTTTATTGATTTGTGGGCGGTTAAAGGGGGTGTGACAGAAATTTAAACCATCTCGTACTTGAAAAAAATGTACTGCCAAAATTTCAGCTCTATCGGCTCAGTCATTTTGAAGTTTCCAGCCATCACACAGACAGCGTTTTGCTTTTTGTATATATATTTTGGATAAAGATTATTGGCTATAACTTTTGATTGGTAAGAGATACTAAGATAATTTTTTAGGTTGTTTATTTTTTCAAAAATATAAAAACACAATATTGGAAAAAAAATTTTGTTCGAAAAAATCGTTGGCCTTTTTTTTAATTTTTGCGTAAAATTGAAATATTTTTTGCTTATAAATGTTATAGTTTTTAAATAGAGTTGACAATTTGCGAGTTTGAATTTAAATTATTTTTACAACAAAAACAAATTTTGAGCCTTTTGTTTGAGGAAAACTCCAAAATTGCAAACCTTTTTTGAAAAAAATATTTAAAATATATATACTCAACTAACGGTATTTTTGCAATAAGTTTTTTTATAGTATTTTGATGAAGCGTTAAGACAAAAAAAAATTTAACAAAGTGTATAAAAAAGCAGCGGAGATATTTGAATCGAAAGTCACAAAATTAAATTTCTGATTGTGGTTTTCTCATTTATGAGCACGATGTTGCATTAAATGTATCGTTGTAGTAAAATTTTTCATAGTTTTCAAGATATGTTTATGATTTTGATGTCAAAATAACGGAAATATTTTAATTTTACTAAATTTAGGAAATATTTTATATTTTGTAAATATTTCCATATGTAACAACTAAAAATATGCGATTTTGAAAAAAATTTGTACTACAGCACCATCTGATGTCCAAGGTGGTTCAAAGAAGATACTGTCAAAAAACTCATCGTATCTGAAAACTACTGTATACCACTTTTCATTCTAATCTCGTAAGCGGTTTGTGAGTTTTAGGCAGTTTTGTAAAAAGTTTGTACTACAGCGCCCTCTGGTGTTCAAGGTGGATAAAAATGGATAGCCCACAAACACGCAGCGTACCAAAAAACTTCTATAAACAAATTTTCATGCTAATCGGATGAGTAGTTTAGGAGTCTATTACATAGTTACATACGACATTTATAGTTCAAAAGCAATTCGATATCATAAATTTGGCCTGTGTGGCCAAATTCCCCTTTGTCTAATGTTCGCTCAAATATATAATAACTACCTCTCGGGCCCATAACGTCTACATATCGAGTTCCACTATCAAAACATGTACAACTCAGGAATAATAATGATTTCTAAAAAGTGGGCGTGTATATAGTTAGACCACGCCCAGTTTTAGTATAGTTGCCGACAGTATCTATACGAACTAATTTACCAATTTTAGTATAATACGACCAAACCCGTCTTAAATATAGCATTTTTATTGATTTGCTGTTGGTAAAGGGGGTATGGAAAAAAGGGGTATGGAACATTTTTACTATGCCTATATTTTTCACGCAAATGCAAACTAAAGTGAGACGTGCCAAATTATTCCAATATTCCATTTATTTCCAATTACCTTTGCAAATATTTCCCCATATACACCATATGTGCGCACCTGTATTTTTTCACCCCTGTATTGTTGATAAGTTCACTAAAATGCCTATAATTCATGAACCAATACACACACAAAGACCATTTATACAAAAAAACCTTTGTATTGATGTCACCTTTCATAAGAAAATCCAGAAACAAAATCGGTTCACGCATTACAGAGAACATTAATTTCATACACAATGCAACTTATTTTTATATATAAAGATTACAAACATTTAAAAAAAAATCAGCGCAGACGTTCTGCGATTTTAGATATATATATCAAAACAGTGGGCGCAAAAGTGGGCTTGGTCAATTTTTCTTTCAGTAAACACTTAAATTGGATTACTACGAACTTTTGAAAAAAAAATTATCCAAATCGGTCCAGCCGTTTTCCGATTTTAGATAAATCGAAAAAAGTGGGCGCAAAAGTGGGCTTGGTCAATTTTTCTTTCCGACAAAACTTAAATTGGATTACTACGAACATTTGAAAAAAAAATTATCCAAATCGGTCCAGCCGTTTTCCGATTTTAGATAAATAAAAAAAAGTGGGCGCAAAAGTGGGCGTGGTCAATTTTTCTTTCATTAAAAACCTAACTTGGACTAAAACGAACATTTTAAAAAGAAAATTATCCAAATCGGTCCAGCCGTTCTGAAGTGATGCGATTTCAACCAAACGTACACTTCTTTTTATATATATAGATTAGTAGTGGTAGTAGTAGTGGTAGGTAATTTCAGCGAGCAGCGTGCTGAACTCCTCGAAAGTTAGTAACGTCTCGCCAATACTTCGTTTGAGATGGTATTTGATACGCTTTATACCAGTCTCCCAGTAACCGCCCATGAGCGGGGCACTTGGAGGGTTGAAATGCCAAGTAATGCTTGAGTCGACGAAGTAGGATCGGACCATGTCATCAGCGAGGCACTTCTGCAGCATCACACGAAGTTCTTTGTCAGCTGCAACAAAATTAGTGCCATTGTCTGAGTACATATCACGACAATAGCCACGTCGACTGATGAAGCGCTTGAATGCGTTGATGAAAGCGGTTGACGTCAAGTCTCCAACGAGCTCGAGATGCATAGCCCCCGTACTCATGCAGATAAATGAACAGATATAACCCTTTACAGATTTAGCTCCTCTTCCGGCAGAAAACTTGTATGAGTACGGGCCAGCAAAATCCACTGCACTTCGGAGAAAACATCGTGAGTATGAAGTGCGACTGAGCGGTAGATCTGCCATCGACTGCTGCAATGGCATGCGATTGAAGCGTTTGCACTTCGCACAGCTGCGGTAGACCTTGCGAACTAGATTTCGGGAGCCAATGACCCAAAATTTTCGACTAAGAATTGTCTGCATAATTTGTGGTCCTGCGTGTAGCGTCAATTTGTGAATCTCGGTCACGATGAGCGTCGCTAGCGGTGAGTTCTTTGGGAGAACTATCGGATGCTTCATATCGATGGGTATCTGCGCATTTGTGATGCGACCACCCACACGAAGAACTCCATTTTCATCCAGAACAGGCTGTAGACGCGCTAAGCTACTTCGAAGGGGCACTTGTTTGTTGTCCCTGCAAAGAGATATTTCATTAGAAAAAAAAAATAAAATTGTTGATACTTAATCAAAGCGAGTTCAGCATTGTTTATTTCGTTGCAGGTAATCATTTCAACTCTCTTCTGGTCGATTCGGCGCACGTTGTTAATAAAACGCAGCACATAAGCTGTGATTCGTTTCAGCTTCGAAAAAGGGGAATACTTAATCAACAACTCCCAATGTTCAAGAGGCTGCACAGTGTGTGCTGCCGTTTTAGACGCCTTAAGCTCCAAATCCGTTGTGTGCTGCATGGCAGATGTGCGTTTCCAACTGTTGTCTGTTTCTTGCAACCATGGCGGGCCCTGCCACCATAGGTGATGTTCAAGCAGCTCTTCTGGGCTAACACCTCTGGATGCACAATCAGCAGGATTGTGCTCAGAGCGTACATGTGCCCAGCATTCGGGAGGCAGCACATCTTGGATGTGCGCCACACGGTTAGCAACGTATGTCGACCATCTACTAGGATGGCCTTGCAACCATGCGAGCTTGACAGTGGAATCCGTCCATGCATAGAGTTGATATTGATCGATTTGTAGACTTGATAAAATCTGTTTTGTAAGCTTTGCAGCGAGATGAGCGGCGTTTAACTCTAATCGTGGTAGCGTGGTAGGCTTAAGCGGGGCAACTTTAGATCGCGCGGCAATCAAAGCGATCGTTATTGAGCCATCCAGACGTATCGAGCGTGCGTATAGGACTGCGCACAGTGGTCCAATTTTACAATTTAGTCGGAAAAAAATCATAGCATGGTTTTAAGAGGACGTAGCGTCATCAAATTTTGCACGCTGATCACTTTTATAAGAATGAAGGTTCACACCAAATTTGGACGGATTTGGTCAAATAGGCGTGTCACAATTGAAAGAAGAAGAAAAATAGCTAATGTTTAAATATAACGTTAGACTTTATTTTAAAGTATTTTGTCTAAATAAAAAAAAAAAAACTATTAAATATTAATTTAAAGATATTAATCAGAATCCTCGGAACTCTCTGAATCGTCTTGTATGTCAGAGATTACCGCTTCAGAGGCTTCTGAAAGCAATGAAATTACTTCTTTAGATAAAGGTTCTGCACTGCGATTATGAAGAGAAGCTTTTGTTGAAAGAGATGACACAAGCGGATCTGAAGACAAAAGAAGATAATGAAACAGATCATACATTGTTTTCTCTCGGGACATTTTTCTTGTGTGGTTTTCGCGTATATTCCTAAAATCCTTGTTGCGCGATTCCAGGGCTTCTTCCGACAAAATTCCAATAGGTAGTGCAGCATATTGTATAATATCTGCACCATGCAATAGAATTTTGTGAACACTCGCTGGCATGTAATACCAAGAATATAATTTAATATATAGCCTTGCTGTGTCCATCGTATACGCTCGAAAAGCTTCCACATTTATAGCAAATCCACAAGACATAGTTCTTAAGATCACTGCAAACCTATTTATAAAATCTTCATCTATACCAGTTATTACTGAAGCGAGAGTTGGTTGTTGGAAAAACCTTCTAGCAGTGTTGCCATCGTTCGTTGTACCACATCCTGGCTTAGGAATATCAACTAGCAAACCCATCTCTTTCTTCAGACGCTCAATAATTGTTTTCTTTCTTCATTACCATTATAACCATCTTTTGGATAACACTCCATTTTGGCAGCTAACAGTTTGTGGTAGGATGGGTAAATATCTGCATTACAAGTTTTTGCCCCTGTACGCATAAGATTATATGAATATTTCGTGTATGAACCATCAATAAACAAAACTAAAGCCTTTTCGCTCGTATAAGGAATCGTCTCTTTAGGAAACTTTAATTTCTTTTTCATTGTTGTTGCTTCCGATGCAGAAGAGCCTAAAGCTTTCACAATATTTGCAGCATCTCTCATCCCACATTTGTAAAGACTTGTTCCCGCCGCATAACTTAATACCTCTGTGACCAAGTTTCCAATAAAGGAGCTACTTTCATTCGCTTTGTCCTCTCGCCTTGATCTAAAAATTCCTTTGGAGGCCTTCCACGCTTTGATGTTGACGGCTTATCATATTCCAAAGAACTTGATGATGTTTTATCAGGAACTAAAAACATCCCACTTAACCAATTTTGATTGGAAGCCTCAAACACGAGCTTTGTTCGATTGGCTTCTATCCACTTTTTTTTTAAATTATGTATAAAATTATGGACAGCCTGGTGCACATCTTTAAAACGCCTATCGCCAGCTCTTCTTCCAAGACCAATTTTAGCCAAAACGTACGTTAAAACACTATCTGTTTTTTTACTTTGCTGTTTTTCATCGTACCAAACGTTATAAAGCTCCTCTCTTGAAATCTGCATTTTTCACTGTTAGGCAAATAAAAATTGTTTAGGCAAAAACTGGTGGCTGATTTATGAAACATTGAAAAGCTGACACCTTACACTTCACAAAAAGCTAAAAGTTATAGCTAAAGTCGGATAAAGTAGTAACTAAAACACTAATGCAAAATGGACATAGACAAAATTTTAACGCACTAGATGGACGGACAACAAAACAAGATTTTAACAATAAAAAATGACACTTAGAACACATACATATATACAACAGGAATTACTCATACCTGTACCCTTATTAATTTTAGTAACAAAAATACATTTTTAAAAATGTTTTTACCACTTTGTGATCACTCGACTTTTACATTCATAAATTGACTATATTCTGAATGTCACAGCACCTGCACAATCAGCTGTTTTTCAAACAACGAAGAGAAGCTTAAAATGCGTATAAGAGCAAAACAAACGCAGAGTTAATTACAGTGGACACTATATAACTTATTTCGAAAAATAAATATGGCTTTTTACTAAGTCGACAAAATGACTTTTTTCCGACTAGATTGGTGCTTGGGACCACAGTGCTGCGGCGTAGGCGCGTTCAGATGCGTCGGCGAATACGTGCAACTCGGTAACTGCCGCACTCTGTGCTAAGCCGAGCCATCGATTGAGTTTTAGGGAGGACAGCATTGCAAGGTCCTTGCGGTGTGCGAGCCATTGTTTGGCTATGCTAAGCGGGACTGGCTCATCCCAGTCAACATCTGCTCTCCAGATCTGTTGGAACCAAATTTTTGATTTTATTGTGCAGGGTGCTATAAGCCCCAGTGGGTCGAAAAGCATACTGGCGTCCGAAAGAAATGCTCTTTTGGAGAGAAAGGCAGGGGAATCTTTCAAATGCACTGAAAACGTCAAAAAATCATCCTCAGTATTCCAGATGATTCCTAGTGCTCGAACTTCCTGATCATAAGCCAGAAAATGAGAAACTTGTTTCGATGCATCAGGTATGCTGGCAGTTAACTGCTTGCAGTTTGTTGCCCATTTTCTTAGCTCGAAGCCACCAGTGAGGAGAATCTGAGAGATGTCCTTTTGGAGCTGAATAAGCGTTTCAGCGGATGTAGATCCCGTTAAGACATCGTCCATGTAGAAATCTCGAAGAATGATAGTGGCTGCTTCCTCGTAGCGTTCAAAATTATCTCTAGCTGTTTGTTGTAGCGATCGAACAGCTAGATGTGACGCAGAAGCTGTGCCATATGTGACGCGTAGCAACCGGTAGTCTTGAAGCGGGTCATCAGGGCGTTCACGCCACACAATGCGCTGGTAATCAACGAAATCTTCAGAAACCAGCACCTGGCGGTACATCTTCGCCACGTCAGCAGACATGGCATAACGATGAGCTCTGAATCGCAATAAAACTGAAAACAAGTCCAGTTGGAGCTGAGGACCTACCATCAAAGCGTCATTGAGAGAGTAGCCAGAGCTAGTTTTCATAGACGCGTTGAAAACTACTCTCAGCTTGGTCGTGGAGCTTGTATCCTTCAAAACTGGATGATGTGGCATATAAAAGTTGTCACGTGGAACATCAAAAAGCGGTTCCATATGCCCCATCTCGATTAGCTCCTTTATGAAGGTGCTGTATCGGATGCACAAGTCTTCATTCGTTGAAAGGCGCCTCTCCAAGCGATTAAAGCTGCGAATTGCATTATCTTGACTCACCTAAAGGTACATCCTTTTTGAACGGCAGCTCAACGATGAAGCGCCCCTCAGGCGAGCGACGATGTGTTGCAGCGAAATGTTCTTCGCAAAAGGCTTCTTCTGACGTCAGATACTTTTTCTGCGGTTGCTCCTCCATCTCCCAAAACCGGCTGACAGCTCTCACAAATTGAACGTCGCAGTGAAGAGTTTGTACAGAATTATTGGCGCATGTTGAACCATCTGCGCGGCCGAACAGCACCCACCCAACGGCAGTATTTTGCGCCATGGGGGTGCCTGGTGGTCCCTTACGGAATTCGTGTGTTAAAAACTGCTCCATCTCATCCATTCCGATCAAAATGTCGATAGAGCCAGGTGTGGAAAAAGTCGGATCAGCCAACGGTAAGTTTTCGATGTGTGCCCATGACGATGTTTTGATGGTAGCGGTTGGTAGATCGTTCGTAATTTTTGACAAAATAAGCGTGTTGATTTTGAAGTGCTTCTCTGAGAAGCGCGGTGAAAGCGTGAGAATAGCTTCTCCTTTTGATCTACCACCGTGTGCAGATCCAATTCCTAGAACGCAAATCGAAGCCGACTTCCTCGGCAAGCAAAGTCTTTGCACACAGGCTTCTGTGACAAAAGACGCGTGTGAACCATTATCAAATAATGCACGGGCAGGTTGCCAACGTCCAGTGCTATCTCTGATATTGATGATTGCGGTGGCCAAAAGGATAGCCTTTTCAGCGGATACATAATGCGATGTTATGCTATCATGAGCAGCGGTTGAGATGTTGGCATCAGCGGTGTAGCGGGTAGTAGCGGGATAGCGAGTAGCACCCAGTTGACGTGCAGCGGTGAGCGGTGTAGAAGTGGGAGCGAAGTCGATTACATCGATTGACAAACTGGTTGAAGTGGTATGAGCGGTATGAGCGGTGTGAAGGGATGTGTGATGGCACTGTCGACAAATGCGGCATGTAGACCAACTGCGACAGTTTGATCCTTGGTGCCCCGTGCTAAGGCAGTTCAAGCAAGCGTTTTTGTTGTTAATAGCGTGCGTTTTAGCAGCAGCGTCAAGATTGTTGAATTTATTGCAGGCGTATATTTTATGCTCGGCATTGCAAAACCAGCATTTGCTTAAATTTTCAGCGGCTTGAGTTGTGTGGGGGTGAGAGTGATTCTCAACAGCGTGTAAAACATTTGTAGAGTACTTTTCTGGCCTTTTGAAGTTCGATTTATTGCTTTGCGCGACGGTAGATGTGTGTGACAGCATCTCGAGCGAGCGGCAGCGAGTTTGCAGAAAATTCTGCAGTTGTTCGAATGTTGGCAGCTCATCATCGACGAGGGAGAGCTCCCACTGCTTCCTTGTTTCGAAAGCCAGCTTTGAAACGACCACATGAACTAACCAATCGTCCCAGAACTCGGTTGGCCGTCTCAGCGCAGTGAGCGCCCTTGTATGCTGCAATGTTGTATCGAGCACTTGTTTTATTCCACTTGCTGAGTCGCTACTTGCCTTGCTAATTGAAAATATTGCTAGCAAATGGTGTTCAACGATGACACGTAGTAATTTATAACGCGCCTTAAGTAGCTTCCAGGCTTCAATGTAGTTTGCGTCGCAAATTTCGAAATTGCTTATGACTTGCAATGCGTCACCTCGTAAGCAGCTGCGTAAATAGTGCATTTTTTGACCATCGGACAAATTTGCGTGCTTGTCAACTAACGAAAAAAACGCGTCATGGAAGCTCATCCAAGTTGTTGGATCGCCGGAGAATGTAGGCAGCTCCATTTTTGGAAGATGGATGGCAGCAGCAACTGGAGCTGGCGCTGGAGCAGGAGCGGGTGAAGGCACTGTGTTTGCAAGAGAAACTGGTTGCAGTATTTCTTTGGACAGCCGATTAAAGTTTGCCATGGCATCCATGTACCATGTTTCAGCTTGCACACGTACAGCTTCCTCGATTCCGATCTCTTCAGGTCCGCACGAAATTTCCAACTCCTCTTGTGCTTTGCTGAACCGAATCCATTGCTCCTGGAGCAGCAGCTTAAAACTTTCAATTTTTTCAATATCTATCTTGAAGGAATCAGTCTTACTTGCCTGTAAATATCTTTTAATTGCATTATGTGCAGAATCGCGAACTTTTGCGCTTGAATTTGTCATTTTGAATATTAGTATGCGCGAATCAAAACAAAAAGCAACAAATAGAAATGTCAACTTTTATTTGCTATGCACTTGTTGACAATCGCTTAAGTAGGTACAACAACCACTTTTTACGTTCCACTGTTTCTTCGTATTACTTTTATTTTAAACTTGCAGCAATGAATCGCGTGCACGAAAGTGGGGTTAGAGACGATGTGGAGCACCTCGAGGCTTTAAAAAGTCTCGGAACTTTATTGGAATTTTTGAACTGTGAATTTCGGCGATTTCAGCTAAATTGGTTGCTGCAGCAATTTCGACGATTATAGTTTGTGACACAAGCGCGCGATATGAGCACGATGCGGACTTATCTTTACTTTTTAAAGCGGCGATTTAAAGCGGAAAAAATAATTAAATTAATTCAGATTTTTTACGGAATACCAAAAACTATTTAATTTCGCGAATCTTCAGTATCCGGCGGACGAAGGACCAAAATATGTTGCTTTTAATTTGCAACGATTCGATAGCTCGAAAATTTTAGAAGAAACGCGTTCGTGTTATACTTGACAACTGCTTTATTACAACTGAGTTTCAATGAGAGAACTTAACATAGAGAGGGGTTAATAAGAGAAAAAGAAAATAACATTTTTATATTCAATATGAACAGCGATAAACTCAAACAAAGAAAGGGAGGGCATATAAGAACTCAACAGTATTCTTCTTCTACGTATGTCCTTGGAGCGTTCAATTCGTCGAATAGTTTGTCCAGCTCTTCTCTGGAGTATTTTGACATTTTCGTGACAGTTCAGCAGATTCCGGAATGATTTGGCAGGATCGCCATGTTATGTTTTTAACGACGGTAAACGATTTTTATATTTTTGTTTTAATTCCCTATTTTGCCTTTTAGTGTTAACTTGCAGCAAGGCTTTGCCGACTCTCAAAGCATTAAAATTCCCCACTTGAGAACTTGAAAATAAAAGAGCGACTAGCGCACTGTTTTTGATTTAATTCAAGTCTGAATTCTTTATTAAAAGATACTGGTATTTATACCCAGATTTTTGGTATTCTTGTTCTTATTCTAGATAATATTCTAATTAAAATTCTTAACATACAGTGATGGAAAAAATAATAGAAACGGTAAGCACTTAAACATTTGGAACAATGGTATTAAATTTAAAAGCAATTTATATGAATGCCACCCACTGTACACGACAGTTGGATAACGGTACTCTATTTTGGTTACGCTTTTTAGCATATTTTCACAAAAATATTAGTTGTGTGTGCGCATTTATGAAGTAAGAAATAAGAAACGCAATTATATTTTGTTTATAATTTTACAAATACAAGCAGCACACAGTTTTATTCAAGTAGTAGGTCGAAATAATTTAAAAAATTATTAAGAAAACTTATTATTAAAGTGGTATTCGTGTTTTTATAATTTTATTGCTCCAGAATGGGGCGCGGATCGCATTGTACGGAAGCTGAAAGGGAAATTATGAGAAAATTAAAAAATGAAGGCAAAACAATGAACGAAATAGCACAAGTAATGAAATGCTCTAAAAAAAAAAGTGTCCTCAGCAATTCATTTTAAACTTAAAAAAGAGACACGAGGAAGAAAACGCGGAACCTCGGAAAAATTTGATAATTTGATGATTCGAAAATCTAAAAAAAATCCATTTCTTTCTTCAGAAGAACTAAGGAGGGAGTTAAATGCTCCAGTATCCAGCCGAACAATTCGAAATAGGTTGATAGAAAAAGATTTGAAGGCACATTCTACAAGAAAAGTACCTTTCCTTAGCAAGAAAAACATTCGCAGTAGAATAGCTTTCGCAAAGAAACATCTTCTGCGAAATAATTGGAAAAATGTGCTATGGTCGGATGAAACTAAGGTAAATTTGTTTGGATCCGATGGAAAGCCGCATGTAAGACGCCCAAAAAATAGTGCTCACGATTCCAAGTACACAAATAAGACCGTTAAACATGGTGGTGGCAACATCATGCTATGGGGATGTTTTTCCTCATCAGGTGTTGGTCCAATTTATTGGATAAGAAATAAAATGTGCGCCACGGACTATGTAAATATTTTAAATAGTATAATGCTGCCATACGCTGAAGATGAAATGCCATTAAAGTGGGAATTTATGCAGGATAATGACCCCAAACACTCCTCAAAACTAGCAAAAAAATGGTTCCAGGACAACAAGGTTTCTTTATTAGAGTGGCCTTCGCAATCACCGGATCTAAACCCCATTGAACACTTTTGGGCTATCCTAAAGAAGCGGATTGGCGGCTATAAATCTAAAAACAAGGAGGATTTGTGGGAAAAAGTGCAAGCCGAATGGTATGGTATTCATCCTTCTATTTGTGGCAATCTTGTGAACTCTATGGGTCGCCGGTGCAGTGAAGTTTTGAAAAATCGTGGTGCATCAACAAAGTATTAATATGATTATAAAAATATCTGGGTTAAAACGATTAATGTATTTCTAAACTAGGTTTAAGCGTTTTGTTTCTATTTTTTCTTCCAAGTAAAAAAAAACTAAGCTAAGTTATTTTATAATAAATGAAAGAAAATACATTTTTTTTATGTTATAAATTTAAACAAACTTGATATTTAAGAAATGAAGTAAATATTAAAATAAAAGTAATTTCACATGAAATTATTGAACAGAATAAAATAGTGCAAGTCGTTTCTATTATTTTTTCCATCACTGTATATATCTACTAATCTACAAGTTTACTTTGTCATAAACTTGTGAACAGATTTGGATTTTCTAGTTCAGCTGTCCGTCTGATATATAATTACTTAACTGGGAGGTCTCAAAGAGTAAGGGTGGGAAATAGTCTGTCCGCTTTCAGTAATTTAACCTGTGGGGTCCCACAAGGCTCTGTTCTTGGCCCCCTCTTATTTGAAATCTTTCTAAATGATATTTTCACTAAATGTCGTCATGTCACCATGCATGCATATGCTGATGACCTTCAACTTTACCTTGCAAAACCTATTAGTCTCGTTAGTGACTTATGTATAATGTTAAATGAAGATTTGAGCAATATTTCAGACTGGGCTTAGGTTAATAAGCTTGAACTTAATCCTCTCAAGTCATATGTGTCGATTAAGAAACAATGCTACCTCCTTCATAATATACCGAAAATTATAATATCGCTTGAACTCGAATCATTCGCACTGTCAAGTCATAATTTTCATTTCTTAAAATGCTGAAGTCAAAGACTTATTGTTTTAATTGCAATCAAACCGGTGAAGTTAATTCAATGGTTACATGTTATTTCTGTGCTAATATATTTCATAAAAACTGCATTGACATAATCGATAAAAAACATCATAGAATGTCTTTTTAACCAAAAAAAACATTGTTTTTAATTGTGCTAAATGCCTTGAGGCAGGTGATAACTTGCTCGCTCATATCTTACTATGTCGAAATATTTTTATTTTAATTTTTTCTAATTTGTTTTATCATAAAAATATTATTAACTTTATGAATATAAAAGCTTCATAGTGATTTTTTTCTTTCACTTGGCAATTTTTGAGTACGCTGAATGCAGCCAATGTGTTCCATGCATTATTTGTGCAGCTGTTACACACTAGGTCATATTCAATATGAACTTTACAAGCTCACCCAAACCAGTTTAGTGAGAATTTTAATATGTACAAAGCTTTTAAAATTACTACAGTGTCACCAAGGCACCAAATAGTGCACGGATGGTAAAAGATCATGATTGTGTGTCAAAGATGAGCGTCGACTTCAAAGCTTTTATGTTCATAAAGCAATTAATATATTGATGATAATAAAACAAAATAAAAAAAGTGAAAATTATATGATTTCCAATATTATAATACATATAAATAACTTTTAAAAGTTGACCAATAAATGAATGGGAAAAGTTATTTAAAATTATTTTTTATTTTGTAGTGATTTTGGAGTCGGGTTTTTTTTTTTGTTAAAAAGTTTTTATTTCTTCCTTTTTAGAGAATATGACATATTTTATGTAATAGTATTCTTGAGGAAAATTGCGAACATGAAACTTTGTTCTTCAAAAATTTGTTTTATTAATTCCTGAAAGTTTGTTGGGTATTTTCCATTTCTATTTCTTTACAATTTGTAGTGCCACACCCTTTCTCTAATCCCACCCACTTTATTAACCGCACCTTATAATGATTCTACCTAGCCCTGTGCCAAATTTCAGTTTCCAAGTATCAATATTAACCGTAATATAGTACTTTCTTTAAAGTGCCACACCCTGTGTACAATCCCGCTCACTTTTTTAATGATTCTACCAACCCACCTACCTACATACCAAATATTAGTACGCTAGTCTCAATATTAACTAAGATATAGTATTTTTATAATATTGACACGCCCATTTGTTGAATAACGCCCACTTTTTTGGCCGTAATCTGTAGTAACTTTACCTACCCATGTTCTAAATTTCAGCATCCTAGTGTCAATATTATTCGATATATAGTGTGTTTCTAATATTGCCACACAGTAATTTTTAAAAATTGTGTCTACCCCTGTACTAAATTTCAGTACCCTAGTGTCAATACCATTCGAGATACAGTATTTTTCCAATATTGCCACACCCCTTTGTCAAATAACGCCCACTTTATTGACTGTAATTTGTAATAACTATGCCTACCCATGCACTAAATTTCAGCGCCCTAGTGTCAATACTATTCGATATATAATGTGTTTCTAATATTGCCACACCCCTTTGTCGAATAACGCCCACTTTCTTTACAGTAATTTTTAATAAATGTGTCTAACCCAGTATTTTTAATGTCTACCCCAGTTTCAGTACCCTAGTGTCAGTATTAACTGAAATACAGTGTTTTTCTGATATTGACACGCCCCTTTGTCGAATATCGCCCACTTTTTTAAAAGGACCGCCGCGTTCATGGTAATTATCTGTTGACAAAAAATTACAGAAATCGGGCAAGTGGTTTAGGAGTTATCGATGTACATACATTTAAAAAAAAAAAAAAACGGACAAACCAACTACCTTGAGTACCTCCTCCTTTTTGAAGTCGGTTAAAAAAATAGTGGCAAGGCTTGTATGAGAGTCTGCTTTGTGAAAATCATAATGCGCTCAGTGGTACTCTCTTATTCGCTCAATTTTTCTCTCTTTCAACCGAGTCATGGCAACCCCCTCATATAGCACACTTAGCACGCAGTCAGCACGCTCTATCGCATATTGTGCGCCTGTGCGTAATGTGCGCTATTTACCCAACTCTAAACCATACAAAACTGGACATCAACCAACTCATATATACAGAAAAATGGTAATACGTCTACTAGAGCACCCATGAAATATATGAAATTTGCAAAAATGTTTTTTTCTGCGCTCTCCGCGCATTTTCATAAAGTATGAGGATAAAAAATAATATCTGCAAAAAAAAATTTGTACCGCTAGTGGTAATTAGCTAGTCGGTTTTGAATTAAAGCCTCAAAATTGGACTTAAAAACGGTGCAAACATTCATTGTTCTATAACTTTTATAAAAAATATTAAAAATGGTTAGTCTTTATAACGTAGAACAAAGAATAAATATGCAAACATTTTGGGCATAATTTTTTTTTTTTATCGAAGTGCCATATTTCGCGGTGTTTTAATTGGTTAAAGTTGAATTTTTCAACAAATTTTTGGTGCAATTTTTGCTTAAATAATTTTCATAAATATTAATATTTGTATACGGCCTCTAATTATTTATATTGAAAACAAGTTTTTCGAGCTCTAGGCCAAGCATGTTGTCAACAAGACAACATGAAGAACAAAGAAGGCAACAACCAACAACAACAACAACGGCTCTGTATAGAGCAAATCACACAGCTTGACTATACAGACTGTTTCATTGGCCGCTACACCAACTCATCAGTAGCCTTTGTATGACTTTACACTGTGATCCACTCAAGCTACTTAGGTTCTATATATACTGCCAATATGCCGAGAAAGTTACCCGGAATTTGTTTTTGGCAGAGAACCCTGGAATTTTTGTAACTGAGTTCTTATCTACTTTTTGATGCATACTGTACTAAGGTTAACAACCTAGATCGTATCATACTTTTAGGCATAGCCTTAATTCATGTGCATCTTCGAAATTCGATCACAGCGGTTTACTGCTATCAGAGCATATTGAAGTTGTTGTTATTTTTGCTGTTTAGCTCCTCCCTTTTTCCACACTTTCATTTTAGGGTTCAGTTAGTTTAACTGATGGTACACCTAAGATGGCGTGGCGACCATTTTTTTGTTATGAAAGACTTTGTTGTTTTTTATGTGATAAACACACAACCAATCATTTATCTTAACATTTTTATGGGCGTGCTCTCCCAGAATATTTAATATTAATATTTGTATACGGCCTCTAATTATTTATATTGAAAACAAGTTTTTCGAGCTCTAGGCCAAGCATGTTGTCAACAAGACAACATGAAGAACAAAGAAGGCAACAACCTTCTTGTTGTTGTTGTTGGTTGTTGCCTTCTTTGTTCTTCATGTTGTCTTGTTGACAACATGCTTGGCCTAGAGCTCGAAAAACTTGTTTTCAATTTTCATAAATTTTAAAAGAATGATAAAATTGATTGGCTTAAAGCATCATAAAGAAAATAAAATAGAGCTTAAATACCTTTTTTTATTTTAAATATATGTATGTTTTAATAACCATAAAAAAAAAATTTTGAAAGTAAAAAAATTTTGGTGTTTTTTTTTATTTCAGTGATGTCTTCAAATTTCATAACAGAGTGAAAGTGGAATTCTAAGTCATGTTATTGCTAATACATTACTTTTATATTCTCTATTTAAGGGTCATGGTTATTTTAGTTTAATTCAATGTATTTGTAGTTATTACGAAAATCGAAGTATTATGTAATTTTATTCAGTAATACTAATGGTATTCCCATTTACTATTTCCCATTATTCCCATAAGAATGAAGTATTCCCATTTTACTAAGTTTTCTCTGTCATTCCTTCTGTCATCTAAATAATTTATATATTGGTAATGTTTTTGGTTGTATAATAAATATTAAAAAATATGGAAAGCAACGTTACATCTAGAAGTGTTTACTTAATTGGTAAGTATATGAAAATGTTGTTTTTTTGTGAGTTGAGTCGATATTAAATTGCAGATAGAAAAATACACAATTTCAGTTTCAGAATTCTTCCCAGTGAAAAATATGTTTTGGGAAGAATATTCTTTTTAGTTCAAGACGAAAACAAAAGTTTAAAAGAAAGTGCTTCTGTTGTTAGAAATGAACTAATAAAAATGTATAATTCTTTCGAAATTCCAACCAAAAGAAAGGACGGTATAGAAAAAACAATCCTACGAAATTATTATGATTATAACAATATTCGAAAAAGCAAAAACAATGATCGTGTTGGTGTGGTAATTGATAAAAAAAAATGATAAAATCATTAGATGTATTATTTGATATTTCAAATGTTGATGCTATGAAAAAAACTTTAAAAAAAATAAAAATCAGAAAACAATCGATTGTTTAAATGAGCATCGCCGATCGATGGCGGCTGTACGTGTAAAGTTGAATTTAAGCCCTACTCCGAAGTACAAAATAGAGAAAGCGCTGGTAGTACTGAGACAGAATCAGACTCAGATGGCTCCGTTTACGCACCTCCAAAAAAAAATTAAAAGAGAACGAGTAGAAGAACCAGTCTCAAATTTGGTAAATTCAGGTATGACCCAAGCTTTTGATAGATTTCAAATAAGTAACACCGGAGCTGCAATAGTTATTCGTCAAGCTGCATATAATACAGTAATAACTACAAATAAATTGAATTAAACTAAAATAACCATGACCCATAAATTGAGAATATAAAGGTAATGTATTAGCAATAACATGAATTAGAATTCCACTTTCACTCTGTTATGAAATTTGAAGACATCATTGAAATAAAAAACCAACCATAATTTTTTACTTTCAAATTTTTTTTTTATGTTTATTAAAACATATATTTAAAATAAAAAAAAAGGTATTTAAGCTCTAATTTAATTTTCTTTATGATGCTTTAAGCCAATCAATTTTATCATTCTTTTAAAATTTATGAAAATTATTTAAGCAAAAGTTGCATTAAAAATTTGTTGAAAAATTCAACTTTAACCAATTAAAACACCGCGAAATATTGCACTTAGATAAAAAAAATTATGCCTAAAATGTTTGCATATTTATTCTTTGTTCTACGTTATAAAGACTAACCACTTTTAATATTTTTTATAAAAGTTATAGAACAATACATGTTTGAACCGTTTTTAAGCCCAATTTTGAGGCTTTAATTCAAAACCGACTGGCTAATTACCACTAGAGGTACAAATTTTTTTTGCAGATATTATTTTTTACCCTCATTCTTTATGAAAATGTGCGGGGAGCGAAGAAAAACACATTTTTCCTCATTTGGGTACTCTAACGTCTACAAAATTAAAAACAACCTAATCTAAACAAACCTGGTTTTAAAAACAACAAACACAATACATCAACATAATACACGATAGAAACACAACTTCAACATCCCGAAAGCTAGAACAAAACAGCTCAACAGCCTGAAACACAGCGCAATCAAGCAATACAACAACCTACGAGAAGGGAATAAAAACGCAAGTGTGATAGCACGAGCAGCAAACAATAAGACGACCGAAGGTTATGCTGTCTAAATCACGAGTGTGTTTTAATATCGGTTAATGGTATACATATGAATAGGTACAGTGTGGTAGATGCATATAAATATGTGACATAATTACATTGGGGTAGAACGCGTTTTTTTTTTTTTTTTTTAATTTAATCGATGTGATGTTATAATATAGAACATATAGAAAATTCAATAATAAAAAATAAATTTATATAATATAATGAGCAATTTCAATTTTTATGATATTTAAAGGTTGAGTCTTTTTACTGGTTTGACCATTCGACCACTTCTGGTTGTCTTCACGTTGCTAGTTGGTGGATCCAGTGGTGTGTTTGCTTTGCAAATTGGAGGATCCGGCTGCCGTTGACTGATTGCGACTTTATTTTCAGAGAATGGTGTGTCACTGGCTGGTAGGCTTAAATTCATCTGGCTTAAATCTTCTCCCTTTGACGAAGGTACTGTAGGTGTTAGAATATTTGCTTCAGTTTTGTGCAAGTGGAATGTGTATCGGTTGCCATTTGTAGTTTGAACTACTACTGATCGTGGATATTGTGTTTCTTCTACAACTGTTGCAGTTTTCCACTCCCGATGACCTGTCTTCATTCTTACGTTGTCACCAATGTTCAGTTTTTTAAGTGGGCTTGATGTCTTATCAGCATAATTTTTCTGATTTAAGCGCAGTTTTCGTAGTTCCATCGAAACATCTTGAACAATCCTTGATTTCAATTGCTCACGATCAATTGGAATGGTTGTGCGTGTTGACCGGCTAAACAATCGTTGGTTGGGTGATTGAAGTATTACGTTTCTTGGAGTATTTCGCAGCATCAATAATGCTTTATAAACGTCGGTGTTGTCCAAGTAACATTGCTTCAGTAGGTTTTTTGCTGTTTGTACATTACGTTCGGCGAATCCGTTGGACCTTGCATAGTGGGGTGATGATATTTGATGTTTGAAACTCCAATCCTTAGCGAACTCATTGAATTTTCTCGAACTAAATTGAGGTCCGCCGTCAGACTCGAGTATCTCAGGTATTCCGTGGATTGCGAACCATTGACGTAGAAAAAGTATTGCCTCAGCTGATGTTGATGATTTTAGCTTTCGGAAATCTATGAACCCGGAGTAATGATCGGAGATCAACAGGAAATCATAGCCTTTAAATTTGAAAATGTCCGTTGATACCGTATGGAATGGATAGTCTGGGATTGTCTTCAATAACATCGGTTCGCGAGCATTACTTCGTTGCGTCTGTTGACAAACTGAACAATTCTCAACAAATTTTTTTATATCGTTGCTCTGTCCAGGCCAGTAGAGCGATTGTCTGGCTCTTGATTGTGATTTTGTGATACCTGCATGCCCTGTATGAAGCTGTTTTAGCATATTTGGTATTTCGGAGTTTGGGACAATCACTTTATTTGCTTTAAATAGTAAACCATTTTCGAACGTTAATTCTTCTTTGAACGTTGCAAACTGCTTAATATTATTCGGAAGCTGTTTGTTGTCCGTTGGCCAACCCTGATTGATTACAGCTTTCAGCGATTGTAATTTGACGTCCTTTGAGGTAGCTTCGATTAGACGCTTTTCGGCTTCTTTCGTTATTGATAGGATAGTGTTGACAGTAAATTGATCTTCACTTTCCGTTTCGGTGATGTTGCAGTCTCGGCTGAGCGTGTCGGCAATTGGGATTTTTGTTCCTTTGACGTAGAAGACAGTAGGTGAGTATTGCAGGACATCCCATAGTATTTTCTGTAATCGTAGCGGTGCGTTCTGCAGTGGTTTTTTGAATATTGTTTCCAGTGGCTTGTGGTCTGTTTCTATTTCGAGTTTTTTACCGTACACATATTCATGGAATTTTTTGCATCCAAACGATATAGCCATAGCTTCTTTCTGTATTTGTGGATAATTTTGCTGCGCCTTTGTTAATGCTCTTGTAGCATACGCCACCGGACGGTTATCTTGCATTAGGCATGCACCCATTGCATTTTGACTCGCATCTACCGACAATTTAACACTTTCGTTTACATCGTAGTATTTAAGTACTGGAGGCTTTGCCAGTGTTTGCTTTGTTTTGTCTACAGCATTTTGTTGCTCCGTGTCCCAAGTCCATGCAACGTCTTTGTGTATCAGTTTGCGTAGTGGTTCGGTTAGCTCTGACAAATAAGGGATGAATTTTCCCAAGTAGGTGACCATCCCAATGAGTCTTTGTAACTCTTTAACGTTTGTTGGTGTTTTGAGTTGTTTAATCGCATCAATTTTTACGGTGTCAGCTTCATAGCCAAATTGGGTGAATATATGTCCAAGAAACTTTACTCTTTTTTTGTAGTATTCACACTTTTCTGGATTTAGTGTAAAACCGGCTTCGGTCAATCTTTGTATGCTACGTTTTGTTAATTTTTGTAATTCTTCTTTAGTTTCGGCATACAACAATATGTCGTCCATTGCGATTTCACAGTTCCTGATGCCGTGTAATGTTCGGTTCATTCTTTCTGCGAAAATTTCGGGAGCAGAAGAAATTCCAAATGGCAGTCTTAAGTATCTGTAACGGCCCATGGTGTAGCGAATGTCAAATAATTCGATGTGTTCTTTGTCACTTCGATCTGCCAAAACCCTTTTTTACAGTCAAGCTTTGTAAAATATTTTGCTTTTCCTACCTTCGCCGCTATTTCTTCGACTGTTTTGAGGGGGTAGTGACGCCGTTTTATGTTTCGATTTAGTTCAGTTGGATCCATGCATACACGCACTGCCTTAGCATTTTTCCTGATTATCACCATTGGGCTAACAGCCGGTGTTGGTTCGGTTACTGTTTCAATTACTCCCATTTTTACCATTCTGTCGAGCTCTTCTTTTGCTTGATCCCGTAATGCATGTGCTATTCGACGAGCTGGTATAATTTTAAATTTCGGTTTATCAATAAAATCAATCTCATACTTAAAATCCTTACAACAACCCAATACTTCTCCTGTGCCTTTAATTTGATTTACGCGAATAATGAATCCGAGTTTTTCACACATCTGCCTGCTTAGGATGGGCTGCAGCTCATTTTCGACGATTTTAAATGTGACTTTTTCTGATTTGTGTTTTGCTTCACAAAGCACCTTTACTTCACCGATCACTTTGACACTTTCTTCATTGTACGCTATTATGCGTTTAGTTAATGATTTTTTAATTTCGGCATTAATTCTTTTTGCATCTGCCGCTGACAACACATTGCACTCAGCACCTGTATCTAGTTTCAATTTAAATTTATGATTACCAACCTTCACTGTCGCTGACCATTTTTCGTTTTCTGTTATTAGACTAACTTTGGGTTCCTTATTTAGACTGATTGAACCGATTCTGAAATCAGTGTCACTATCCGAATCTGAGTCACTTTTTAACGGTGTGTTTACTGAATTTACTTTGCTAAACTTGGTGCTCACTTTTATTTTTATTTTAAAGAATTTTGTATTTTTATTTTTTTCAAAGTTTACTTTTTTGCACATTTTTTCAAAATGTCCTGTACGACCACATTTATCGCATTTTAATTTAAATGCTGGGCAGCATCTGTGACCATGGTTATTGCCACAACGCTTGCAATGAAATATTTTGTCACTTTTCACTAAATTCACGCCGTTAGTTGATTCACCTTGTAGTTCCGAAATTTGTCTAGAGGCTCTTTCCGCCCCACGACATATTTTTTTTTGTTTTTTCAAGTGTTAGTTCGTCTTCAATCCATAGCTTCTGTCGCGTTTCATCGGAAAGTATTCCTAAAACGATTTGGTCCATTGTGAACTCATCTTCATTAGCACCATAAGCACATTTTTTCACTTGGGTTTGTAACTTTTGTAAAAAATCTTCGAACCCTTCTGCCGGTTGTTGTTTAATTCGGTGGAACTGGCAACGCTCGTAGGTTTTATTTTTAGCGGGAGCGAAATGATTTTGCACTTTTTCTTTTAACGTCAATATCACTTTTTTTTCTTCGGCTGATAATCCCAAATTGTTTATCACTTTCATTGCATCGCGACCGATTACCGTTAGGAAGTTTGCATCCTGTACCACTGCCGGTTCTTTTTCCATTTTTGTTGCTACGAAATAATTTTCGTACATTTCTAACCACTCTGTCCATTCTTGAGACATGTCGATGTCACTATTTACTAGCAATGGCTTTGGTGGCTTTAGAGAGCTCATTTTCGTTATTGTGTGCACTTAACTGTTTTTTTTGTTTTACTGTTTGATCACTTATGTATATATACTATTAATATATATTATACAAGGTGGCGCAAAAATAACCTTCCGATGTTTTTTGGCTGTAATTTAAACAAAAAATGAAAAACTTTGATTCTTCTTATGAATTATTTTTATTTGGTCTTTTAATTTTTTTTACATCAAGTCGAGAATATGATGTCATGTAAATGGCCGCCGCCACAGTTGATTGTCATTTGAGCCCTTTTTATGGCATTTTCCATCACTTCGGCCAAAACTTCCGGCGATAGGTCCTCACATTCTTGACGGATATTGTCTTTAAGAGCTGCAAGAGTCTGAGGCTTGTTGACATAAGCCCGCGACTTCAAAAAGCCCCACAAAAAGAAGTCTGGAGCGGTCAAATCAGGCGATCTTGCTGGCCAGTGCAAATCGCCAAATCGGGAGATTAGGTGCCCGGGAAATGCATCCTTCAGCATATCGGTTGTGGCACGTGCAGTGTGTGCCGTTGCACCATCCTGTTGGAACCACATGTTTTCCAATCCCAATTCATCAAGTTGCTCGTTGATCATTGCTCTATAGCGCTCACCATTCACAGTAACCGTTTGGTCCGCGACGTCTTCGAAGAAAAAAGGTCCGATGACTCCTCCAGCGAAAACAGCACACCATACAGTGACTTTGAGCGCGTGTAATGGCTCTTCGTAAGTTACACGCGGATTTTCAGTGCCCCAGAAGTGTAAATTTTGCTTATTTACGTACCCGCTAAGATGGGAATGGGCCTCATCACTCATGATTATTTTTGATGAAAAATCATCTTCCTCTTGGTGGTGATTAAGGATGGCTTGAGCGTATGTTAGACGCGATTGGCGGTCAGCAGCTAACATTTCGCATGTGTTTACTACACAAATGTCAAAACAGAACTGACATTACGGGCCAATCGCAAAATTTATAACATTTTCTGATAGGAGGATTACTTTTGCGCCACCTTGTATTTACATACGTAACGCGTACGTTATTTCTGCACTGATCACTTGTTAATTTTGTTGCTTCTGCAAGCCTTTCAAGTTTTATAACATTATAATAATTCACTCCCGATGCTTCTACAAAGTTTAACACTTTTTATTCTGTTTTCCTTTCAGTTATTTTTTTCCGTTAACTTCTGACACCATGTGATAGCACGAGCAGCAAACAATAAGACGACCGCAGATTATGCTGTCTAAATTACGAGTGTGTTTTAAGAGCCTGAACAGAATCAAAAATCGTTGCGGCCTCCGATCTTTGTTGTTGGAAAATACATGCAAAATGTAGAAAAAAACGCAGCTCTTTTTCCGCAACGATAGAGCCCGAACAGAACCAAAGCGGCTGTCGGTTGTCGGATGCGCTGTGCAACAAAATACATGAAAATATATGCAGCCGCCAAAAATTAAATGGCCGTAGAAATCCGCGACGGAAAAACGCCAGAATAGAATCAATTCTATTTTTTCTCCGACGGCTGGCGGATCTTTCTTTGAGTGGCGTAAATGTTGCTATATTTTAGCTAAGAAAAGGCTGTGTTCAGTGCTATTTGCTTAGTTTTTACCATGAGCTGACGTTTTGTTTTGTGTGTGTCTGTTGTATTCCATGAGCTAACATTTCGTTTTGTGTGTTTGTGTGTTGAATTTGTAGCATTTACACAACGAAAAGCAACGCTGATCCGACAACCGACAACCGCTCCTATTCTGGACGTGTTCTCAGCGGATTTCTCCGAGAGAGGTCCGCCAACCGACAGCCGCTTTGGTTCTGTTCGGGCTCATAAATCGCACAATTAGAATCTATTCTATTTCTTCTCTTGCGACCGACGATTCTCTCTCTGAGTGCCATTAGTGTTGCCATATTTTTGCTAAGAATTGGCTGTGTTTCATGAAATTTGCTTAGTTTTGTTTTATCTTCTGACATTTCTTGTTTGTGTGTGTTGTATTCACATAATTAAAGAGACCAATACATTGAAATGAAATAGAAAAAATAAATAAAAAAATACTAAATAAAAGCAACTTTGAACCGTTAATCGCAATCGCATCATTCTGGACACATTCTCTGCGTTCGACGACCAGAGAGGGTCGTTGGTCGCAACGATTTTTGATTCTGTTCAGGCTCTAATATCGGTTAATGGTATACATATGAATAGGTACAGTGTGGTAGATGCATATAAATATGTGACATAATTACATTGGGGTAGATACGCACTTATGTGACACAAGAGACATCAGTATGTTCAAACAAAAACTTAAATATCATATAATGAAATTCAGATAAATTACCTTAACTATATGATCTCACCAATGTAAAAGGTGGCAACGACAACTTCAACGAAAACGAACAACAACGAAGAAGTCAGCGGTCAGTTAGTTAGAACTCGGTTGTCGAGAAGCTGCGTTTTTATAAATTCTCGCGGAATAATCAAAATAATTAAAATAATTAAAATAATTGAAATGTGTTTGTTTAAATTAAAATAAATAAAAGAAACGCTTGTTATCGGAAATTAATTTGACTTTGTAAACAAAGAAATCGTCAATATAACTTAAATGATAATTCTAAATAAAGGGTCTTTTAACTCAGAAGTGGGATGCAATCCATCCAAACGTGTTTGTGCTCGCGCCGGTAGTAAAATATAAATATGTTAATAAAAAAAGGCATTAAACAAATGCAAATGTGAAAATTTGCATTAAAATCGGCGGAAGTTTTCAATATAAGTTTTGAAAACGAAGTTTTAGTGAAGAAAAACGTTCTCGAAATTTCAAAAGTGAACGAAGCGTCGTGGGGAAATTGAACGAAAACGAAGCCTGGTGCGACAAAATTCCCTGCGGTATAAACGAAACGGTATATTTGAACGAAACAAAAAGAAATAAGCAATAAGAGCAGCGTAATACATAACAAACAGAAAGTAAAGCTAAAGAAAACGCAACGCAGTAATGCGTAAGTAAGTAACGAGTAATAAACGGTAACGAAAATAAACGAGTGCGTGCAGAAAACAAAATAACGAAAACAACAAAGAAAACGGTTACAAAGTGTCAACGACGAGACAAAAACAAAACAAATACGTAAATAAAGCAATTTAATGTAAATAACAATAATAAACATTTCTAGCAGCAACATGGTAAAACTAACGTCGATGAATATTCAGCAGCTCAAGGAGTTGCTTCGTGAAAATGAATTACCAACAACAGGTGGTAAAAGTGAGTTGGTGCAACGCTTGTGTGATCATTTAGGTACTGATGAGGCAGAAGTGCTTCCTTCAGTACAAGATCAGATAAAAGAATTGAAGAACATGATGGCTGATCTTGTATGCGCTATTTCAAGCGTGCATAGCGTTTCAGAAAATGTGGAACCACCTCGTGTTAGCACTCCAGCTACAGCTATTCATCATGAATTTTCAAACGTTTCGGTGTCGCGTAATAAGTATTCGGTTAAAGAAATTTCTGAGACTATTCCTGAATTTGATCCGACGAATGAACTCTCACTGACGGCGGAACAGTTTGTCGAGCGCGTAAATAGTGCGATTAGTGCTTATGAGTGGGACGAGAAGTGTACACTTTTAGCTGTGTATAGTCGAATGAAAGGTGTTGCGCGATTATGGTTAGATGGGTCTCAGAGTTTATTGACCAATTGGAGAGACTTTGCAATTGCCTTAGTGGCTGAATTTGGTGTAAACCTTGATGAAGCGGACGTTAATTTTAAAATGGCCAACGCCACGCGTAAACAAGGGGAAAAAGTGGTAGACTACTGTTTCCGTATGGGTGCTTTGGGAAAACGATATGGTTTAAGTGAGGCGGCGGTAATAAAGTATACGCGAGAAGGGCTTAAATACCGTGAACTGCAGGCAGCAATTGCAATTTTAAAATTCAGTACAATGAAAAATATGCGCGAAACTCTCGATGAATACTTAAAAAACTTGCCAACCGCGGGGCGTAATGTGAACTACGAAAAAAATTCGAAAACAAACGAAATAAAGTACCCTCAAAGTGTAACCAAAGTGGAAAAAAACATAGTGTGCTATAATTGCTCCGAAAAAGGGCACATTCCGACCAACTGTCCTAAGCCTCAACGTCGTCGTCGGTGCGTAGATTGCCAAAAAGTTCATCCGCGAGGTGAACCCGAAAACTGCGGAAAAAGTGCATCTGTGAAAAAAATTAATTGTGAGAAAAAGAAAGATTTATTCGAAAAAATTGTGCGTGCAAACGGTAAAGAACTTGTTGCATTTATAGACACCGGGAGTGATTGTCATATGGTACGTCGGTCCATAAGAGAAAGCATAGTTTGTCAAGCCGAAAAGTTTATAATGCAAATTAAAGGAATCTGCGGTGGCACACGAATCACTAACGAGAAAATAAAGGTGAATCTGCAAGTTGATGAGGTGATGCTGGAAATAGATGCATTAGTAGTCGAAGATGATTTATTAACATCTGATATCCTGCTTGGTCATGAACTCTTTTCAAGCAAAGACGTAAGCGTAACAGTAAGCAATGGTGAGGTAACTTTTTCTTCTAATATTAAAACTACAAATGTAAATCAAGTCACCAACGATAAGCCAAAACGACTTATAACCACTGACGATATCAATTGCGATGTGGAGGACGAAGGTGTTCGTTTTAGTTTGCTACAGCTAATTAATGATAAGCGTGATGTATTTGCAGACGGGTTGGCTGACATAGGAAAGACAGATTTGATTGAGATGAAACTCGAGGTAAATTGTAAGGAACCGGTTGCTCAAAGACCTTACCGTGTACCTGAACCGAAAAAAGCACTAGTGACTGACAAGATCAACGAACTATTAGAGAACGATATAATAACGGGTACTGAACCTGATTATGCGAGTCCCATTTTATTAGTAAAAAAGAAGAATGGCCAAGATCGACTCTGCGTAGATTATAGGCATTTGAATCGGCACCTCAACAAAGAAATTTATCCAATGCCAAATATTGAGGAACGGCTGCAAGAGGCGGCTCAGTATAGATATTTTACGACTCTCGATTTAAACAGCGGCTATTACCAAATCCCTATCGAACCAAGTAGCAGGAAATTTACAGCTTTCGTGACGACAACTGGGCTATATGAATTCAAACGGATGCCATTCGGGCTCAAGAATGCGCCAGCGGTTTTCCAACGGCTAATGGCAAAAATACAAGAAAGAACACAAAAAGACGACATGTTGCACTATATGGACGACATCTTAATAGGTAGTCAAACAATCTCCGAAATGCTGCAAAAACTGCAACGAATTTTGACAGTTCTGTACGACGCAAAATTAACGCTGAACCTGCAAAAATCCGAATTTCTTAAACGAACGGTTCAATTTTTAGGTCATGAACTTTCACCTCAAGGGATAAGCCCAGGGTCAATCAAAACGGAGGCCGTGCGTAATTTTAAAACACCAACCTGTTTGACAGAAGTTCGTCAATTTTTGGGCTTAACGGGCTATTTTCGGAAATTTGTCCCAGGTTATGCAATAATATCTGAACCGTTGAGAAAACTCTTGCGTAAAGACCAGCCTTTCAAGTGGAATTCAGATCAGGATGCTGCGATGATTTGTTTGAAGAATGCTCTCGTTAAGAAGCCTGTTATGACGTCATACCGTGTGAACGCTGTACATGAACTACACACAGATGCGAGCTCAGTAGGATTGGCCGGCGTGCTCATGCAGCAGGAAGAAGACCAATGGAAACCAGTCGCATATTACAGTCGATCGACAAGCAACAACGAGAAGAACTACCACAGTTACGAACTGGAAACACTTGCGGTGGTAGAGTCCTTGGAAAGGTTTAAGTACTACATTGCGGGTAAAAAAATTAAAATCATCACAGATTGTAGCGCAATTAAAACGACCATGGAAAAGAAGGAATTAATCCCTAGAATTACCAGGTGGTGGCTCCGAGTGCAAGATTTCGACGTTAACATTGAACACCGGTCTGGTCAACGAATGCCTCATGTAGATGCACTTAGCCGCAATCCAAACGAAAACTCGGTTGACATGGACACAGCTTCACTGCGCATCGACAAAGTAGATCTAGTGGAATCGGATTGGATGTTAAGTATGCAACTTCAAGATGCAAAAATCAAGCTAATTATAGAAAAACTACGTTCAAAAGATAAGCAAACTAAGGAAGAATACGTTGAAGATTGAGGTCGCTTGTACCGCAAAAATAAGGGTAGTGAAGTTAAGCAGTGGGTCGTACCAAAGGCATTGCGATGGCGAATCGTTTTTGACTGCCACAATAAAGCTGGTCATATTAGTGTTGACAAAACGATGGAAAAGGTAAAACGATATTTTTGGTTCCCGCGTATGCGGAATTATATAAAATCGTTCATAAATTCCTGCATTGAATGTGCATATAATAAGATTCCTGGCGGGAAAAAAGAAGGGGAGTACCACTACGACGACATTGAACCGATACCTTTTAAAACAATACACCTCGATCATCTAGGCCCGTTTCCAAAAAGTAGTCAGCGAAACGAACATATACTTGTGCTTGTTGACGCATTTTCCAAGTTTACAATCGTACGTGCCGTTAAAAGCACAGCAACAAAACATGTACTTGCTATTTTAGACGAAGTCAGTAGTTATTTTGGTGTCCCAACACGAATGGTGACTGACCGGGGTACCGCATTCACGTCCAAAGAATTCCAACTTTATTGTAAGAACCATGACATAAAACATATCTTAAATGCCGTAAGGACACCGCGTGCAAACGCACATGCAGAGCGTACGAATCGAACGATTTTATCGATGATTCTCCCGATGACAGTTGAAGATAAACGCTGGGATGACAATTTACGAAATATTCAATGGTCAATTAACAGCATGAAAAACAAAACAACATTACAAACGCCGCAACAACTTTTATTTAGTTTTCAACCACGAGATATACTGCAAAACAAACTTATTCTAGCTTTGCAAACAAACGATGAGTGGCAACCAGACGATCTACAACAAATCCGAGCCGAAGCAGCCAAGCGTGTCAACAGCGAACGATCTAAAGCCAAACAGAGATTCGATAAAACTCATGCGCCACCAACAGTCTATAAAGAAGGTGATTTAGTCCTAGCTGAGAACGAACCAGCCAGTTCTGGCACATCACGGAAACTCGAACCGCGTTACAAGGGTCCCTTTTTAGTAACAAAAGCTTTGGGACGAGATCGATATGTAATCGAGGACTTGCCTGGTTCACTTAGAAAACAGCGACATTACTCATCCGTTTATGCTTCGGACAAACTAAAGCCTTATTGTAAACTGCCGTTCATCGATTCCGAAGATTCTGAAGATTCCAGCAACGAAGACTAACTAACAGCAACTACGATACGAGGACGCATCGGAACTGCAGGAAAGGCCGACTAAAAGGTGGCAACGACAACTTCAACGAAAACGAACAACAACGAAGAAGTCAGCGGTCAGTTAGTTAGAACTCGGTTGTCGAGAAGCTGCGTTTTTATAAACTCTCGCGGAATAATCAAAATAATTAAAATAATTAAAATAATTGAAATGTGTTTGTTTAAATTAAAATAAATAAAAGAAACGCTTGTTATCAGAAATTAATTTGACTTTGTAAACAAAGAAATCGTCAATATAACTTAAATGATAATTCTAAATAAAGGGTCTTTTAACTCAGAAGTGGGATGCAATCCATCCAAACGTGTTTGTGCTCGCGCCGGTAGTAAAATATAAATATGTTAATAAAAAAAGGCATTAAACAAATGCAAATGTGAAAATTTGCATTAAAATCGGCGGAAGTTTTCAATATAAGTTTTGAAAACGAAGTTTTAGTGAAGAAAAACGTTCTCGAAATTTCAAAAGTGAACGAAGCGTCGTGGGGAAATTGAACGAAAACGAAGCCTGGTGCGACAAAATTCCCTGCGGTATAAACGAAACGGTATATTTGAACGAAACAAAAAGAAATAAGCAATAAGAGCAGCGTAATACATAACAAACAGAAAGTAAAGCTAAAGAAAACGCAACGCAGTAATGCGTAAGTAAGTAACGAGTAATAAACGGTAACGAAAATAAACGAGTGCGTGCAGAAAACAAAATAACGAAAACAACAAAGAAAACGGTTACAAAGTGTCAACGACGAGACAAAAACAAAACAAATACGTAAATAAAGCAATTTAATGTAAATAACAATAATAAACATTTCTAGCAGCAACATGGTAAAACTAACGTCGATGAATATTCAGCAGCTCAAGGAGTTGCTTCGTGAAAATGAATTACCAACAACAGGTGGTAAAAGTGAGTTGGTGCAACGCTTGTGTGATCATTTAGGTACTGATGAGGCAGAAGTGCTTCCTTCAGTACAAGATCAGATAAAAGAATTGAAGAACATGATGGCTGATCTTGTATGCGCTATTTCAAGCGTGCATAGCGTTTCAGAAAATGTGGAACCACCTCGTGTTAGCACTCCAGCTACAGCTATTCATCATGAATTTTCAAACGTTTCGGTGTCGCGTAATAAGTATTCGGTTAAAAAAATTTCTGAGACTATTCCTGAATTTGATCCGACGAATGAACTCTCACTGACGGCGGAACAGTTTGTCGAGCGCGTAAATAGTGCGATTAGTGCTTATGAGTGGGACGAGAAGTGTACACTTTTAGCTGTGTATAGTCGAATGAAAGGTGTTGCGCGATTATGGTTAGATGGGTCTCAGAGTTTATTGACCAATTGGAGAGACTTTGCAATTGCCTTAGTGGCTGAATTTGGTGTAAACCTTGATGAAGCGGACGTTAATTTTAAAATGGCCAACGCCACGCGTAAACAAGGGGAAAAAGTGGTAGACTACTGTTTCCGTATGGGTGCTTTGGGAAAACGATATGGTTTAAGTGAGGCGGCGGTAATAAAGTATACGCGAGAAGGGCTTAAATACCGTGAACTGCAGGCAGCAATTGCAATTTTAAAATTCAGTACAATGAAAAATATGCGCGAAACTCTCGATGAATACTTAAAAAACTTGCCAACCGCGGGGCGTAATGTGAACTACGAAAAAAATTCGAAAACAAACGAAATAAAGTACCCTCAAAGTGTAACCAAAGTGGAAAAAAACATAGTGTGCTATAATTGCTCCGAAAAAGGGCACATTCCGACCAACTGTCCTAAGCCTCAACGTCGTCGTCGGTGCGTAGATTGCCAAAAAGTTCATCCGCGAGGTGAACCCGAAAACTGCGGAAAAAGTGCATCTGTGAAAAAAATTAATTGTGAGAAAAAGAAAGATTTATTCGAAAAAATTGTGCGTGCAAACGGTAAAGAACTTGTTGCATTTATAGACACCGGGAGTGATTGTCATATGGTACGTCGGTCCATAAGAGAAAGCATAGTTTGTCAAGCCGAAAAGTTTATAATGCAAATTAAAGGAATCTGCGGTGGCACACGAATCACTAACGAGAAAATAAAGGTGAATCTGCAAGTTGATGAGGTGATGCTGGAAATAGATGCATTAGTAGTCGAAGATGATTTATTAACATCTGATATCCTGCTTGGTCATGAACTCTTTTCAAGCAAAGACGTAAGCGTAACAGTAAGCAATGGTGAGGTAACTTTTTCTTCTAATATTAAAACTACAAATGTAAATCAAGTCACCAACGATAAGCCAAAACGACTTATAACCACTGACGATATCAATTGCGATGTGGAGGACGAAGGTGTTCGTTTTAGTTTGCTACAGCTAATTAATGATAAGCGTGATGTATTTGCAGACGGGTTGGCTGACATAGGAAAGACAGATTTGATTGAGATGAAACTCGAGGTAAATTGTAAGGAACCGGTTGCTCAAAGACCTTACCGTGTACCTGAACCGAAAAAAGCACTAGTGACTGACAAGATCAACGAACTATTAGAGAACGATATAATAACGGGTTCTGAACCTGATTATGCGAGTCCCATTTTATTAGTAAAAAAGAAGAATGGCCAAGATCGACTCTGCGTAGATTATAGGCATTTGAATCGGCACCTCAACAAAGAAATTTATCCAATGCCAAATATTGAGGAACGGCTGCAAGAGGCGGCTCAGTATAGATATTTTACGACTCTCGATTTAAACAGCGGCTATTACCAAATCCCTATCGAACCAAGTAGCAGGAAATTTACAGCTTTCGTGACGACAACTGGGCTATATGAATTCAAACGGATGCCATTCGGGCTCAAGAATGCGCCAGCGGTTTTCCAACGGCTAATGGCAAAAATACAAGAAAGAACACAAAAAGACGACATGTTGCACTATATGGACGACATCTTAATAGGTAGTCAAACAATCTCCGAAATGCTGCAAAAACTGCAACGAATTTTGACAGTTCTGTACGACGCAAAATTAACGCTGAACCTGCAAAAATCCGAATTTCTTAAACGAACGGTTCAATTTTTAGGTCATGAACTTTCACCTCAAGGGATAAGCCCAGGGTCAATCAAAACGGAGGCCGTGCGTAATTTTAAAACACCAACCTGTTTGACAGAAGTTCGTCAATTTTTGGGCTTAACGGGCTATTTTCGGAAATTTGTCCCAGGTTATGCAATAATATCTGAACCGTTGAGAAAACTCTTGCGTAAAGACCAGCCTTTCAAGTGGAATTCAGATCAGGATGCTGCGATGATTTGTTTGAAGAATGCTCTCGTTAAGAAGCCTGTTATGACGTCATACCGTGTGAACGCTGTACATGAACTACACACAGATGCGAGCTCAGTAGGATTGGCCGGCGTGCTCATGCAGCAGGAAGAAGACCAATGGAAACCAGTCGCATATTACAGTCGATCGACAAGCAACAACGAGAAGAACTACCACAGTTACGAACTGGAAACACTTGCGGTGGTAGAGTCCTTGGAAAGGTTTAAGTACTACATTGCGGGTAAAAAAATTAAAATCATCACAGATTGTAGCGCAATTAAAACGACCATGGAAAAGAAGGAATTAATCCCTAGAATTACCAGGTGGTGGCTCCGAGTGCAAGATTTCGACGTTAACATTGAACACCGGTCTGGTCAACGAATGCCTCATGTAGATGCACTTAGCCGCAATCCAAACGAAAACTCGGTTGACATGGACACAGCTTCACTGCGCATCGACAAAGTAGATCTAGTGGAATCGGATTGGATGTTAAGTATGCAACTTCAAGATGCAAAAATCAAGCTAATTATAGAAAAACTACGTTCAAAAGATAAGCAAACTAAGGAAGAATACGTTGAAGATTGAGGTCGCTTGTACCGCAAAAATAAGGGTAGTGAAGTTAAGCAGTGGGTCGTACCAAAGGCATTGCGATGGCGAATCGTTTTTGACTGCCACAATAAAGCTGGTCATATTAGTGTTGACAAAACGATGGAAAAGGTAAAACGATATTTTTGGTTCCCGCGTATGCGGAATTATATAAAATCGTTCATAAATTCCTGCATTGAATGTGCATATAATAAGATTCCTGGCGGGAAAAAAGAAGGGGAGTACCACTACGACGACATTGAACCGATACCTTTTAAAACAATACACCTCGATCATCTAGGCCCGTTTCCAAAAAGTAGTCAGCGAAACGAACATATACTTGTGCTTGTTGACGCATTTTCCAAGTTTACAATCGTACGTGCCGTTAAAAGCACAGCAACAAAACATGTACTTGCTATTTTAGACGAAGTCAGTAGTTATTTTGGTGTCCCAACACGAATGGTGACTGACCGGGGTACCGCATTCACGTCCAAAGAATTCCAACTTTATTGTAAGAACCATGACATAAAACATATCTTAAATGCCGTAAGGACACCGCGTGCAAACGCACATGCAGAGCGTACGAATCGAACGATTTTATCGATGATTCTCCCGATGACAGTTGAAGATAAACGCTGGGATGACAATTTACGAAATATTCAATGGTCAATTAACAGCATGAAAAACAAAACAACATTACAAACGCCGCAACAACTTTTATTTAGTTTTCAACCACGAGATATACTGCAAAACAAACTTATTCTAGCTTTGCAAACAAACGATGAGTGGCAACCAGACGATCTACAACAAATCCGAGCCGAAGCAGCCAAGCGTGTCAACAGCGAACGATCTAAAGCCAAACAGAGATTCGATAAAACTCATGCGCCACCAACAGTCTATAAAGAAGGTGATTTAGTCCTAGCTGAGAACGAACCAGCCAGTTCTGGCACATCACGGAAACTCGAACCGCGTTACAAGGGTCCCTTTTTAGTAACAAAAGCTTTGGGACGAGATCGATATGTAATCGAGGACTTGCCTGGTTCACTTAGAAAACAGCGACATTACTCATCCGTTTATGCTTCGGACAAACTAAAGCCTTATTGTAAACTGCCGTTCATCGATTCCGAAGATTCTGAAGATTCCAGCAACGAAGACTAACTAACAGCAACTACGATACGAGGACGCATCGGAACTGCAGGAAAGGCCGACTAAAAGGTGGCAACGACAACTTCAACGAAAACGAACAACAACGAAGAAGTCAGCGGTCAGTTAGTTAGAACTCGGTTGTCGAGAAGCTGCGTTTTTATAAACTCTCGCGGAATAATCAAAATAATTAAAATAATTAAAATAATTGAAATGTGTTTGTTTAAATTAAAATAAATAAAAGAAACGCTTGTTATCAGAAATTAATTTGACTTTGTAAACAAAGAAATCGTCAATATAACTTAAATGATAATTCTAAATAAAGGGTCTTTTAACTCAGAAGTGGGATGCAATCCATCCAAACGTGTTTGTGCTCGCGCCGGTAGTAAAATATAAATATGTTAATAAAAAAAGGCATTAAACAAATGCAAATGTGAAAATTTGCATTAAAATCGGCGGAAGTTTTCAATATAAGTTTTGAAAACGAAGTTTTAGTGAAGAAAAACGTTCTCGAAATTTCAAAAGTGAACGAAGCGTCGTGGGGAAATTGAACGAAAACGAAGCCTGGTGCGACAAAATTCCCTGCGGTATAAACGAAACGGTATATTTGAACGAAACAAAAAGAAATAAGCAATAAGAGCAGCGTAATACATAACAAACAGAAAGTAAAGCTAAAGAAAACGCAACGCAGTAATGCGTAAGTAAGTAACGAGTAATAAACGGTAACGAAAATAAACGAGTGCGTGCAGAAAACAAAATAACGAAAACAACAAAGAAAACGGTTACAAAGTGTCAACGACGAGACAAAAACAAAACAAATACGTAAATAAAGCAATTTAATGTAAATAACAATAATAAACATTTCTAGCAGCAACATGGTAAAACTAACGTCGATGAATATTCAGCAGCTCAAGGAGTTGCTTCGTGAAAATGAATTACCAACAACAGGTGGTAAAAGTGAGTTGGTGCAACGCTTGTGTGATCATTTAGGTACTGATGAGGCAGAAGTGCTTCCTTCAGTACAAGATCAGATAAAAGAATTGAAGAACATGATGGCTGATCTTGTATGCGCTATTTCAAGCGTGCATAGCGTTTCAGAAAATGTGGAACCACCTCGTGTTAGCACTCCAGCTACAGCTATTCATCATGAATTTTCAAACGTTTCGGTGTCGCGTAATAAGTATTCGGTTAAAAAAATTTCTGAGACTATTCCTGAATTTGATCCGACGAATGAACTCTCACTGACGGCGGAACAGTTTGTCGAGCGCGTAAATAGTGCGATTAGTGCTTATGAGTGGGACGAGAAGTGTACACTTTTAGCTGTGTATAGTCGAATGAAAGGTGTTGCGCGATTATGGTTAGATGGGTCTCAGAGTTTATTGACCAATTGGAGAGACTTTGCAATTGCCTTAGTGGCTGAATTTGGTGTAAACCTTGATGAAGCGGACGTTAATTTTAAAATGGCCAACGCCACGCGTAAACAAGGGGAAAAAGTGGTAGACTACTGTTTCCGTATGGGTGCTTTGGGAAAACGATATGGTTTAAGTGAGGCGGCGGTAATAAAGTATACGCGAGAAGGGCTTAAATACCGTGAACTGCAGGCAGCAATTGCAATTTTAAAATTCAGTACAATGAAAAATATGCGCGAAACTCTCGATGAATACTTAAAAAACTTGCCAACCGCGGGGCGTAATGTGAACTACGAAAAAAATTCGAAAACAAACGAAATAAAGTACCCTCAAAGTGTAACCAAAGTGGAAAAAAACATAGTGTGCTATAATTGCTCCGAAAAAGGGCACATTCCGACCAACTGTCCTAAGCCTCAACGTCGTCGTCGGTGCGTAGATTGCCAAAAAGTTCATCCGCGAGGTGAACCCGAAAACTGCGGAAAAAGTGCATCTGTGAAAAAAATTAATTGTGAGAAAAAGAAAGATTTATTCGAAAAAATTGTGCGTGTAAACGGTAAAGAACTTGTTGCATTTATAGACACCGGGAGTGATTGTCATATGGTACGTCGGTCCATAAGAGAAAGCATAGTTTGTTAAGCCGAAAAGTTTATAATGCAAATTAAAGGAATCTGCGGTGGCACACGAATCACTAACGAGAAAATAAAGGTGAATCTGCAAGTTGATGAGGTGATGCTGGAAATAGATGCATTAGTAGTCGAAGATGATTTATTAACATCTGATATCCTGCTTGGTCATGAACTCTTTTCAAGCAAAGACGTAAGCGTAACAGTAAGCAATGGTGAGGTAACTTTTTCTTCTAATATTAAAACTACAAATGTAAATCAAGTCACCAACGATAAGCCAAAACGACTTATAACCACTGACGATATCAATTGCGATGTGGAGGACGAAGGTGTTCGTTTTAGTTTGCTACAGCTAATTAATGATAAGCGTGATGTATTTGCAGACGGGTTGGCTGACATAGGAAAGACAGATTTGATTGAGATGAAACTCGAGGTAAATTGTAAGGAACCGGTTGCTCAAAGACCTTACCGTGTACCTGAACCGAAAAAAGCACTAGTGACTGACAAGATCAACGAACTATTAGAGAACGATATAATAACGGGTTCTGAACCTGATTATGCGAGTCCCATTTTATTAGTAAAAAAGAAGAATGGCCAAGATCGACTCTGCGTAGATTATAGGCATTTGAATCGGCACCTCAACAAAGAAATTTATCCAATGCCAAATATTGAGGAACGGCTGCAAGAGGCGGCTCAGTATAGATATTTTACGACTCTCGATTTAAACAGCGGCTATTACCAAATCCCTATCGAACCAAGTAGCAGGAAATTTACAGCTTTCGTGACGACAACTGGGCTATATGAATTCAAACGGATGCCATTCGGGCTCAAGAATGCGCCAGCGGTTTTCCAACGGCTAATGGCAAAAATACAAGAAAGAACACAAAAAGACGACATGTTGCACTATATGGACGACATCTTAATAGGTAGTCAAACAATCTCCGAAATGCTGCAAAAACTGCAACGAATTTTGACAGTTCTGTACGACGCAAAATTAACGCTGAACCTGCAAAAATCCGAATTTCTTAAACGAACGGTTCAATTTTTAGGTCATGAACTTTCACCTCAAGGGATAAGCCCAGGGTCAATCAAAACGGAGGCCGTGCGTAATTTTAAAACACCAACCTGTTTGACAGAAGTTCGTCAATTTTTGGGCTTAACGGGCTATTTTCGGAAATTTGTCCCAGGTTATGCAATAATATCTGAACCGTTGAGAAAACTCTTGCGTAAAGACCAGCCTTTCAAGTGGAATTCAGATCAGGATGCTGCGATGATTTGTTTGAAGAATGCTCTCGTTAAGAAGCCTGTTATGACGTCATACCGTGTGAACGCTGTACATGAACTACACACAGATGCGAGCTCAGTAGGATTGGCCGGCGTGCTCATGCAGCAGGAAGAAGACCAATGGAAACCAGTCGCATATTACAGTCGATCGACAAGCAACAACGAGAAGAACTACCACAGTTACGAACTGGAAACACTTGCGGTGGTAGAGTCCTTGGAAAGGTTTAAGTACTACATTGCGGGTAAAAAAATTAAAATCATCACAGATTGTAGCGTAATTAAAACGACCATGGAAAAGAAGGAATTAATCCCTAGAATTACCAGGTGGTGGCTCCGAGTGCAAGATTTCGACGTTAACATTGAACACCGGTCTGGTCAACGAATGCCTCATGTAGATGCACTTAGCCGCAATCCAAACGAAAACTCGGTTGACATGGACACAGCTTCACTGCGCATCGACAAAGTAGATCTAGTGGAATCGGATTGGATGTTAAGTATGCAACTTCAAGATGCAAAAATCAAGCTAATTATAGAAAAACTACGTTCAAAAGATAAGCAAACTAAGGAAGAATACGTTGAAGATTGAGGTCGCTTGTACCGCAAAAATAAGGGTAGTGAAGTTAAGCAGTGGGTCGTACCAAAGGCATTGCGATGGCGAATCGTTTTTGACTGCCACAATAAAGCTGGTCATATTAGTGTTGACAAAACGATGGAAAAGGTAAAACGATATTTTTGGTTCCCGCGTATGCGGAATTATATAAAATCGTTCATAAATTCCTGCATTGAATGTGCATATAATAAGATTCCTGGCGGGAAAAAAGAAGGGGAGTACCACTACGACGACATTGAACCGATACCTTTTAAAACAATACACCTCGATCATCTAGGCCCGTTTCCAAAAAGTAGTCAGCGAAACGAACATATACTTGTGCTTGTTGACGCATTTTCCAAGTTTACAATCGTACGTGCCGTTAAAAGCACAGCAACAAAACATGTACTTGCTATTTTAGACGAAGTCAGTAGTTATTTTGGTGTCCCAACACGAATGGTGACTGACCGGGGTACCGCATTCACGTCCAAAGAATTCCAACTTTATTGTAAGAACCATGACATAAAACATATCTTAAATGCCGTAAGGACACCGCGTGCAAACGCACATGCAGAGCGTACGAATCGAACGATTTTATCGATGATTCTCCCGATGACAGTTGAAGATAAACGCTGGGATGACAATTTACGAAATATTCAATGGTCAATTAACAGCATGAAAAACAAAACAACATTACAAACGCCGCAACAACTTTTATTTAGTTTTCAACCACGAGATATACTGCAAAACAAACTTATTCTAGCTTTGCAAACAAACGATGAGTGGCAACCAGACGATCTACAACAAATCCGAGCCGAAGCAGCCAAGCGTGTCAACAGCGAACGATCTAAAGCCAAACAGAGATTCGATAAAACTCATGCGCCACCAACAGTCTATAAAGAAGGTGATTTAGTCCTAGCTGAGAACGAACCAGCCAGTTCTGGCACATCACGGAAACTCGAACCGCGTTACAAGGGTCCCTTTTTAGTAACAAAAGCTTTGGGACGAGATCGATATGTAATCGAGGACTTGCCTGGTTCACTTAGAAAACAGCGACATTACTCATCCGTTTATGCTTCGGACAAACTAAAGCCTTATTGTAAACTGCCGTTCATCGATTCCGAAGATTCTGAAGATTCCAGCAACGAAGACTAACTAACAGCAACTACGATACGAGGACGCATCGGAACTGCAGGAAAGGCCGACTAAAAGGTGGCAACGACAACTTCAACGAAAACGAACAACAACGAAGAAGTCAGCGGTCAGTTAGTTAGAACTCGGTTGTCGAGAAGCTGCGTTTTTATAAACTCTCGCGGAATAATCAAAATAATTAAAATAATTAAAATAATTGAAATGTGTTTGTTTAAATTAAAATAAATAAAAGAAACGCTTGTTATCGGAAATTAATTTGACTTTGTAAACAAAGAAATCGTCAATATAACTTAAATGATAATTCTAAATAAAGGGTCTTTTAACTCAGAAGTGGGATGCAATCCATCCAAACGTGTTTGTGCTCGCGCCGGTAGTAAAATATAAATATGTTAATAAAAAAAGGCATTAAACAAATGCAAATGTGAAAATTTGCATTAAAATCGGCGGAAGTTTTCAATATAAGTTTTGAAAACGAAGTTTTAGTGAAGAAAAACGTTCTCGAAATTTCAAAAGTGAACGAAGCGTCGTGGGGAAATTGAACGAAAACGAAGCCTGGTGCGACAAAATTCCCTGCGGAATAAACGAAACGGTATATTTGAACGAAACAAAAAGAAATAAGCAATAAGAGCAGCGTAATACATAACAAACAGAAAGTAAAGCTAAAGAAAACGCAACGCAGTAATGCGTAAGTAAGTAACGAGTAATAAACGGTAACGAAAATAAACGAGTGCGTGCAGAAAACAAAATAACGAAAACAACAAAGAAAACGGTTACAAAGTGTCAACGACGAGACAAAAACAAAACAAATACGTAAATAAAGCAATTTAATGTAAATAACAATAATAAACATTTCTAGCAGCAACATGGTAAAACTAACGTCGATGAATATTCAGCAGCTCAAGGAGTTGCTTCGTGAAAATGAATTACCAACAACAGGTGGTAAAAGTGAGTTGGTGCAACGCTTGTGTGATCATTTAGGTACTGATGAGGCAGAAGTGCTTCCTTCAGTACAAGATCAGATAAAAGAATTGAAGAACATGATGGCTGATCTTGTATGCGCTATTTCAAGCGTGCATAGCGTTTCAGAAAATGTGGAACCACCTCGTGTTAGCACTCCAGCTACAGCTATTCATCATGAATTTTCAAACGTTTCGGTGTCGCGTAATAAGTATTCGGTTAAAAAAATGTCTGAGACTATTCCTGAATTTGATCCGACGAATGAACTCTCACTGACGGCGGAACAGTTTGTCGAGCGCGTAAATAGTGCGATTAGTGCTTATGAGTGGGACGAGAAGTGTACACTTTTAGCTGTGTATAGTCGAATGAAAGGTGTTGCGCGATTATGGTTAGATGGGTCTCAGAGTTTATTGACCAATTGGACAGACTTTGCAATTGCCTTAGTGGCTGAATTTGGTGTAAACCTTGATGAAGCGGACGTTAATTTTAAAATGGCCAACGCCACGCGTAAACAAGGGGAAAAAGTGGTAGACTACTGTTTCCGTATGGGTGCTTTGGGAAAACGATATGGTTTAAGTGAGGCGGCGGTAATAAAGTATACGCGAGAAGGGCTTAAATACCGTGAACTGCAGGCAGCAATTGCAATTTTAAAATTCAGTACAATGAAAAATATGCGCGAAACTCTCGATGAATACTTAAAAAACTTGCCAACCGCGGGGCGTAATGTGAACTACGAAAAAAATTCGAAAACAAACGAAATAAAGTACCCTCAAAGTGTAACCAAAGTGGAAAAAAACATAGTGTGCTATAATTGCTCCGAAAAAGGGCACATTCCGACCAACTGTCCTAAGCCTCAACGTCGTCGTCGGTGCGTAGATTGCCAAAAAGTTCATCCGCGAGGTGAACCCGAAAACTGCGGAAAAAGTGCATCTGTGAAAAAAATTAATTGTGAGAAAAAGAAAGATTTATTCGAAAAAATTGTGCGTGTAAACGGTAAAGAACTTGTTGCATTTATAGACACCGGGAGTGATTGTCATATGGTACGTCGGTCCATAAGAGAAAGCATAGTTTGTCAAGCCGAAAAGTTTATAATGCAAATTAAAGGAATCTGCGGTGGCACACGAATCACTAACGAGAAAATAAAGGTGAATCTGCAAGTTGATGAGGTGATGCTGGAAATAGATGCATTAGTAGTCGAAGATGATTTATTAACATCTGATATCCTGCTTGGTCATGAACTCTTTTCAAGCAAAGACGTAAGCGTAACAGTAAGCAATGGTGAGGTAACTTTTTCTTCTAATATTAAAACTACAAATGTAAATCAAGTCACCAACGATAAGCCAAAACGACTTATAACCACTGACGATATCAATTGCGATGTGGAGGACGAAGGTGTTCGTTTTAGTTTGCTACAGCTAATTAATGATAAGCGTGATGTATTTGCAGACGGGTTGGCTGACATAGGAAAGACAGATTTGATTGAGATGAAACTCGAGGTAAATTGTAAGGAACCGGTTGCTCAAAGACCTTACCGTGTACCTGAACCGAAAAAAGCACTAGTGACTGACAAGATCAACGAACTATTAGAGAACGATATAATAACGGGTTCTGAACCTGATTATGCGAGTCCCATTTTATTAGTAAAAAAGAAGAATGGCCAAGATCGACTCTGCGTAGATTATAGGCATTTGAATCGGCACCTCAACAAAGAAATTTATCCAATGCCAAATATTGAGGAACGGCTGCAAGAGGCGGCTCAGTATAGATATTTTACGACTCTCGATTTAAACAGCGGCTATTACCAAATCCCTATCGAACCAAGTAGCAGGAAATTTACAGCTTTCGTGACGACAACTGGGCTATATGAATTCAAACGGATGCCATTCGGGCTCAAGAATGCGCCAGCGGTTTTCCAACGGCTAATGGCAAAAATACAAGAAAGAACACAAAAAGACGACATGTTGCACTATATGGACGACATCTTAATAGGTAGTCAAACAATCTCCGAAATGCTGCAAAAACTGCAACGAATTTTGACAGTTCTGTACGACGCAAAATTAACGCTGAACCTGCAAAAATCCGAATTTCTTAAACGAACGGTTCAATTTTTAGGTCATGAACTTTCACCTCAAGGGATAAGCCCAGGGTCAATCAAAACGGAGGCCGTGCGTAATTTTAAAACACCAACCTGTTTGACAGAAGTTCGTCAATTTTTGGGCTTAACGGGCTATTTTCGGAAATTTGTCCCAGGTTATGCAATAATATCTGAACCGTTGAGAAAACTCTTGCGTAAAGACCAGCCTTTCAAGTGGAATTCAGATCAGGATGCTGCGATGATTTGTTTGAAGAATGCTCTCGTTAAGAAGCCTGTTATGACGTCATACCGTGTGAACGCTGTACATGAACTACACACAGATGCGAGCTCAGTAGGATTGGCCGGCGTGCTCATGCAGCAGGAAGAAGACCAATGGAAACCAGTCGCATATTACAGTCGATCGACAAGCAACAACGAGAAGAACTACCACAGTTACGAACTGGAAACACTTGCGGTGGTAGAGTCCTTGGAAAGGTTTAAGTACTACATTGCGGGTAAAAAAATTAAAATCATCACAGATTGTAGCGCAATTAAAACGACCATGGAAAAGAAGGAATTAATCCCTAGAATTACCAGGTGGTGGCTCCGAGTGCAAGATTTCGACGTTAACATTGAACACCGGTCTGGTCAACGAATGCCTCATGTAGATGCACTTAGCCGCAATCCAAACGAAAACTCGGTTGACATGGACACAGCTTCACTGCGCATCGACAAAGTAGATCTAGTGGAATCGGATTGGATGTTAAGTATGCAACTTCAAGATGCAAAAATCAAGCTAATTATAGAAAAACTACGTTCAAAAGATAAGCAAACTAAGGAAGAATACGTTGAAGATTGAGGTCGCTTGTACCGCAAAAATAAGGGTAGTGAAGTTAAGCAGTGGGTCGTACCAAAGGCATTGCGATGGCGAATCGTTTTTGACTGCCACAATAAAGCTGGTCATATTAGTGTTGACAAAACGATGGAAAAGGTAAAACGATATTTTTGGTTCCCGCGTATGCGGAATTATATAAAATCGTTCATAAATTCCTGCATTGAATGTGCATATAATAAGATTCCTGGCGGGAAAAAAGAAGGGGAGTACCACTACGACGACATTGAACCGATACCTTTTAAAACAATACACCTCGATCATCTAGGCCCGTTTCCAAAAAGTAGTCAGCGAAACGAACATATACTTGTGCTTGTTGACGCATTTTCCAAGTTTACAATCGTACGTGCCGTTAAAAGCACAGCAACAAAACATGTACTTGCTATTTTAGACGAAGTCAGTAGTTATTTTGGTGTCCCAACACGAATGGTGACTGACCGGGGTACCGCATTCACGTCCAAAGAATTCCAACTTTATTGTAAGAACCATGACATAAAACATATCTTAAATGCCGTAAGGACACCGCGTGCAAACGCACATGCAGAGCGTACGAATCGAACGATTTTATCGATGATTCTCCCGATGACAGTTGAAGATAAACGCTGGGATGACAATTTACGAAATATTCAATGGTCAATTAACAGCATGAAAAACAAAACAACATTACAAACGCCGCAACAACTTTTATTTAGTTTTCAACCACGAGATATACTGCAAAACAAACTTATTCTAGCTTTGCAAACAAACGATGAGTGGCAACCAGACGATCTACAACAAATCCGAGCCGAAGCAGCCAAGCGTGTCAACAGCGAACGATCTAAAGCCAAACAGAGATTCGATAAAACTCATGCGCCACCAACAGTCTATAAAGAAGGTGATTTAGTCCTAGCTGAGAACGAACCAGCCAGTTCTGGCACATCACGGAAACTCGAACCGCGTTACAAGGGTCCCTTTTTAGTAACAAAAGCTTTGGGACGAGATCGATATGTAATCGAGGACTTGCCTGGTTCACTTAGAAAACAGCGACATTACTCATCCGTTTATGCTTCGGACAAACTAAAGCCTTATTGTAAACTGCCGTTCATCGATTCCGAAGATTCTGAAGATTCCAGCAACGAAGACTAACTAACAGCAACTACGATACGAGGACGCATCGGAACTGCAGGAAAGGCCGACTAAAAGGTGGCAACGACAACTTCAACGAAAACGAACAACAACGAAGAAGTCAGCGGTCAGTTAGTTAGAACTCGGTTGTCGAGAAGCTGCGTTTTTATAAACTCTCGCGGAATAATCAAAATAATTAAAATAATTAAAATAATTGAAATGTGTTTGTTTAAATTAAAATAAATAAAAGAAACGCTTGTTATCGGAAATTAATTTGACTTTGTAAACAAAGAAATCGTCAATATAACTTAAATGATAATTCTAAATAAAGGGTCTTTTAACTCAGAAGTGGGATGCAATCCATCCAAACGTGTTTGTGCTCGCGCCGGTAGTAAAATATAAATATGTTAATAAAAAAAGGCATTAAACAAATGCAAATGTGAAAATTTGCATTAAAATCGGCGGAAGTTTTCAATATAAGTTTTGAAAACGAAGTTTTAGTGAAGAAAAACGTTCTCGAAATTTCAAAAGTGAACGAAGCGTCGTGGGGAAATTGAACGAAAACGAAGCCTGGTGCGACAAAATTCCCTGCGGAATAAACGAAACGGTATATTTGAACGAAACAAAAAGAAATAAGCAATAAGAGCAGCGTAATACATAACAAACAGAAAGTAAAGCTAAAGAAAACGCAACGCAGTAATGCGTAAGTAAGTAACGAGTAATAAACGGTAACGAAAATAAACGAGTGCGTGCAGAAAACAAAATAACGAAAACAACAAAGAAAACGGTTACAAAGTGTCAACGACGAGACAAAAACAAAACAAATACGTAAATAAAGCAATTTAATGTAAATAACAATAATAAACATTTCTAGCAGCAACATGGTAAAACTAACGTCGATGAATATTCAGCAGCTCAAGGAGTTGCTTCGTGAAAATGAATTACCAACAACAGGTGGTAAAAGTGAGTTGGTGCAACGCTTGTGTGATCATTTAGGTACTGATGAGGCAGAAGTGCTTCCTTCAGTACAAGATCAGATAAAAGAATTGAAGAACATGATGGCTGATCTTGTATGCGCTATTTCAAGCGTGCATAGCGTTTCAGAAAATGTGGAACCACCTCGTGTTAGCACTCCAGCTACAGCTATTCATCATGAATTTTCAAACGTTTCGGTGTCGCGTAATAAGTATTCGGTTAAAAAAATGTCTGAGACTATTCCTGAATTTGATCCGACGAATGAACTCTCACTGACGGCGGAACAGTTTGTCGAGCGCGTAAATAGTGCGATTAGTGCTTATGAGTGGGACGAGAAGTGTACACTTTTAGCTGTGTATAGTCGAATGAAAGGTGTTGCGCGATTATGGTTAGATGGGTCTCAGAGTTTATTGACCAATTGGACAGACTTTGCAATTGCCTTAGTGGCTGAATTTGGTGTAAACCTTGATGAAGCGGACGTTAATTTTAAAATGGCCAACGCCACGCGTAAACAAGGGGAAAAAGTGGTAGACTACTGTTTCCGTATGGGTGCTTTGGGAAAACGATATGGTTTAAGTGAGGCGGCGGTAATAAAGTATACGCGAGAAGGGCTTAAATACCGTGAACTGCAGGCAGCAATTGCAATTTTAAAATTCAGTACAATGAAAAATATGCGCGAAACTCTCGATGAATACTTAAAAAACTTGCCAACCGCGGGGCGTAATGTGAACTACGAAAAAAATTCGAAAACAAACGAAATAAAGTACCCTCAAAGTGTAACCAAAGTGGAAAAAAACATAGTGTGCTATAATTGCTCCGAAAAAGGGCACATTCCGACCAACTGTCCTAAGCCTCAACGTCGTCGTCGGTGCGTAGATTGCCAAAAAGTTCATCCGCGAGGTGAACCCGAAAACTGCGGAAAAAGTGCATCTGTGAAAAAAATTAATTGTGAGAAAAAGAAAGATTTATTCGAAAAAATTGTGCGTGTAAACGGTAAAGAACTTGTTGCATTTATAGACACCGGGAGTGATTGTCATATGGTACGTCGGTCCATAAGAGAAAGCATAGTTTGTCAAGCCGAAAAGTTTATAATGCAAATTAAAGGAATCTGCGGTGGCACACGAATCACTAACGAGAAAATAAAGGTGAATCTGCAAGTTGATGAGGTGATGCTGGAAATAGATGCATTAGTAGTCGAAGATGATTTATTAACATCTGATATCCTGCTTGGTCATGAACTCTTTTCAAGCAAAGACGTAAGCGTAACAGTAAGCAATGGTGAGGTAACTTTTTCTTCTAATATTAAAACTACAAATGTAAATCAAGTCACCAACGATAAGCCAAAACGACTTATAACCACTGACGATATCAATTGCGATGTGGAGGACGAAGGTGTTCGTTTTAGTTTGCTACAGCTAATTAATGATAAGCGTGATGTATTTGCAGACGGGTTGGCTGACATAGGAAAGACAGATTTGATTGAGATGAAACTCGAGGTAAATTGTAAGGAACCGGTTGCTCAAAGACCTTACCGTGTACCTGAACCGAAAAAAGCACTAGTTGACTGACAAGATCAACGAACTATTAGAGAACGATATAATAACGGGTTCTGAACCTGATTATGCGAGTCCCATTTTATTAGTAAAAAAGAAGAATGGCCAAGATCGACCTTGCGTAGATTTATAGGCATTTGAATCGGCACCTCAACAAAGAAATTTATCCAATGCCAAATATTGAGGAACGGCTGCAAGAGGCGGCTCAGTATAGATATTTTACCGACTCTCGATTTAAACAGCGGCTATTACCAAATCCTATCGAACCAAGTAGCAGGAAATTTACAGCTTTCGTGACGACAACTGGGCTATATGAATTCAAACGGATGCCATTCGGGCTCAAGAATGCGCCAGCGGTTTTCCAACGGCCTAATGGCAAAAATACAAGAAAGAACACAAAAAGACGACATGTTGCACTATATGGACGACATCTTAATAGGTAGTCAAACAATCTCCGAAATGCTGCAAAAACTGCAACGAATTTTGACAGTTCTGTACGACGCAAAATTAACGCTGAACCTGCAAAAATCCGAATTTCTTAAACGAACGGTTCAATTTTTAGGTCATGAACTTTCACCTCAAGGGATAAGCCCAGGGTCAATCAAAACGGAGGCCGTGCGTAATTTTAAAACACCAACCTGTTTGACAGAAGTTCGTCAATTTTTGGGCTTAACGGGCTATTTTCGGAAATTTGTCCCAGGTTATGCAATAATATCTGAACCGTTGAGAAAACTCTTGCGTAAAGACCAGCCTTTCAAGTGGAATTCAGATCAGGATGCTGCGATGATTTGTTTGAAGAATGCTCTCGTTAAGAAAGCCTGTTTATGACGTCATACCGTGTGAACGCTGTACATGAACTACACACAGATGCGAGCTCAGTAGATGGCCGGCGTGCTCATGCAGCAGGAAGAAGACCAATGGAAACCAGTCGCATATTACAGTCGATCGACAAGCAACAACGAGAATAACTACCACAGT